>JAMPIO010000037.1:600000-854050 GCA_024699865.1 Aphelenchoides fujianensis | reverse complement strand
CCCATCCAAAGGATCCACCCGCTTTTAAACGACAAGATCGCTACAGTTCCCGATCACTCATTTCCGTTGGCCATGCCGCAAGTCCGCCCCAAGACAATAATTGTACGTCGTTGTTCGCTCCTTTTAGCCCCGCCTTCTCGTCCCGTTGCCGCAATTCCTACCTCTTATCGACCTTTCGATCTCTGCAATTGCCCTAATTAAAACGCTACAATTCCGCACCACCCAACGTGCTCAACGTGATTCACGGCAATTGGTCTCCAATTGCAGCCTTTCACAAATAAGAGAACGCGGCGGACACGCGGAAACGATGAGAATTCCGGACAGAAAACGTGCCCGTGATCAATGTTCTCTGCATGGCGTGCGGCTATCGTAGGCGGACTGCCAATAAGCCGTCGCCCTTCCGCGAACCGCGTCGATCACCCGACGAAGACCCGAACAGATGTTGGTTCGGTTCACGAAGAAGCGAGGATCGAAGACGAATGGGTTTGTGGGATTGCCGGCAAAGGCGAACGTCCATGAACCGACTGCATATTCAAGGATGTTGGCTGGCAAGTTCGCGGTACTCGCTCCGGTTAGCTTTCTTCTACGAGCTGCACTTCTTTAATCCGTCTTCCAAGCAGCGAGCAGGAAATGAGCCGGTGTTCGGGAAGGAATGAATACGGGCTGCCCAAACACAGCGCTGTGGTCCGCTCTATGCTTCCCCAGCAGGTGTTCGTTCTGGCCGTCGCCTGCCATCAAATCGTCGTTTGCGGTCGCACGCAGCTTCTCGAGAAGGAATGTTCGTGTGTCCAAGGATCCAAAAAACGCAATCGTTCGACCGAAAGCTGCCCGCTCTCCGCTTCCGCCGCTGCATCACCGACGACTCCGCTCGATGGCAGCAGGCGGGCGAGTGGTGGGAGGGCGGAAGTCAGCATTCCTCATGTCTTGCAGACATTGCTTTCGACTCCAAGTGACCCTTCTGCTCGACTGTTTCGGCGCGTGGGGGGTCAGTTGAATGAGCAGACGTGTTGGAAGTCGACGGTATTTATACGGTCTCTTAGAAGAGAGAACAACAATGTACATTCCGGACAGAGAGCGCTGATCGCATTCATTCGGTCACCATGCAGATGCGGACGCCGTTATGCACAAGAGAGCACGAGGGCAACGTCGACTCTTCGCGCTTCCATCCGAGGTGCTCGATCAGCTGGTTGCCGGACACGAATTTCCAGCGGTTCTGAAACGAACGCGTAAAGACGGCCGCACAGAAGGAAGGAGCGAACACAGTCGTGAATGAAGAGCTCCACGACGTCGTCCTGCGCTTGGAATCCCGCGTCTTTCATGGCCGCGGCGAGTTTCATCGCTTTTTCTTTGGCGCGGTCCACTTGTTTCAGATCGGAAGGCCCCTGTAAACAGCAGGCACTCGTATTAGTTCACTTGCAATTGAATGCACTCACCCGAAGCAAAAGCCCGAAGGTATCTTGCCATTTGAGATTGAAAGAGGCGTTAAGGGCTCGCAATTGACGGAGAGCTCGCGAAATGGCGCTGGGCGGGGCGATGGGGCCCGGAACGCGGACAATGAGCTTCTGCAGACGGCCGAGCGGTCCGCCGTTGTACAGCTGGTCGAGAATTTCGATCGACAAACCCAGCGAAAGCTCGATGTGCTTCGACTTTAAACGAAAGAGGTCCACAACGTCTGCAAAGAGAAGTGAAGGCTTGCTGTTCAGGTTTCCACTTACACGAATGCTCCTTTTTACTGAGGTCGATGCAATCGAAAACGACCCTATCGACCGGGGTTTTCCGTTTTCGAAGCAGCGTTGCAGTGCGGAGGTCGTAGGTGGACAGCGCGGTCACCATATCGGGCAGCGAGTAGAAGAAAACGTCTGCGTACGGGTATTCGAGCCCCTCGAAGTTCACTTCGATCGACTTCAGCGAGGGCAACGCTGAAAACAAAGAAAAAAATCAATGAAAAAAGAGGACTTGCCGCTTACCGTGCAGTTTCGCAGCGAGTTTCATCCACTGGAGCATCAGAGCGAAATCGTTGTCATAGTACCGCCAAATGATCGTGATTGTGGTGAGCTCTTGGAGGACCTTTTGGACGAGCTCAAGGGCGGCCGCCAAGTCGTCGAAGCTGCGGACGGACGGGACGATCGGCGGCGAAAAGAAGATCGAACCATCGTAGCTGATTTCGATCTTCGCCTGCCGAACTTTCTTTAAAGCCGCGTTCATTTCGCCTGAAAAACGGCGGAAATTTGAGGGGATTTTGGCAAGACGTAATTTCGAACGAATTGGGCAGAAATTAGCGGATTTTCTCGGCAGATTTGCGCGAAACTCAACTGAGAATGTCGTCGGAACGATCAGAAACACAAAACTCACCTCAATCGACGAGGACTCGGAGCAAACAACGAGGAAGAAACCCAAGACGCGACGGGCGCAGCGGCGAGCCGAAGGCACGAGGGGCAACGGAACGCCAAACGAATGAAACGCACGATCGTGTTTAGGCGGCAAGAAAACGAGCGGCCGTCTCGTCGTCCACCCGCCTTCCGCTTGCCCGACAAACGCTCCGGGCACGAGTGAGTGGATTGCGTTCGACTGAGAGGTGGATCGAGCGGCTGTTCGTTCGACTCACCGTCAATGCGGAGAGTGGGGGGAAGTGGGTGCTCTACCGAACGGGATGAAAGCGATGAGATTACGCGTCGCTTGTTCCAACCCGCGATTTGACTGTTCGTGTCCGTCGCACAAGCAGCAAGGCAACAGAACACAACGTTTATTCCCAAGCAACAACCGGCATCATCCGACGGAGCCCATGCCCCAGAAGCCGGCGCATTGGGGCGACTCCCACAGCTCCTGCATGTCCTGCTTGACGCGGATGCCGCAGCCGGAGCTCGTCACGTTGTCCAGGTGGACGGGCGGCAGGCGGACGAGGTTGAAGTCGACGTTCGTCTCGGTCCAAATCGAGCGGTCCAGCTTCTGGAAGTAGCACACCCACTCCTTCTTGTCGTTGCATTGATGCCGGCTGCAACGAGTGGAATAAACGAGTGAAGGAAGAAGAGCAGGGGACTCACATGTGCACGAGCAACTCGTCCGCACAGACCAGAAAGCCGTCGTACTCGGCGCCTTTCGCACGCCACACGCCCCGCTGGCTGCTGTCCGTCACGTAGCAGAGGTCGTCGTACACTGCAAGCGGGCGGAGTTGGCGGGAGGACGGGCGCCACTCACTCCGATCGTACTCGTAGAGCGCCACCGTCTGCAAGCGGGAGGCGAGCAGATTAGAGAGCGTCTGGAGGACTCACCGCGTCCGTGTACGGCCATTTCCGGCAGTAAAGCTGCTGCTCCACGTTGTAGAAGGAGAGCCACGCCTCCGCCTCGAACATCGCCGCCGCGAGCAGGAAGCCGACGAGCAGGACGCGAGCGGCCGCCATCCCGCAGAACCGAAAGAACAAATGAGGGAGCGGACGAAACTGATCGCACTCGTTTCGTCTCGTGATTTCAAGCAAACGCCGTCCAGTGAAGCAGGCGATGATTTTCGCCGAGTTAGCAGGTGGACTGTCCCGCTCTTTCTCGTTGCCGCCATCACGGAAGTTCACGAAGCACCGACTAGAAAGTGAAGTTCTTCCGCTTTGCTCGACATTCAGACCGTTGCAAGCGAGCACTCCTTCCCGATGCAGGGCGTCTCGCACTCACCTTGTTGTCACTGCTGAATAGGGGGCTGCTGGGCAGCTGCTTCTCGCTGCCCGTCCTTGTCGATGACCATAACGGGCGACCGCTTTATTTCCGTTCCGCCGCCTTTCAGCGCCCAAATAGCTCAGTTGGGAGAGCGTTAGACTGAAGATCTAAAGGTCGCCGGATCGATCCCGGCTTTCGGCACGACTCTTTTGCCACTCGGAGGGCAGTGGCTGTGGTCCAATTCGTTCCTTTTTGTTGAACGACGAGTTCCTTGTTTGTATGATCAAGAAAGACGACTGCCGAACCGAAAGCGGTCGCAATCGGGACGGTCGGCTCTTTTCCACGCGACGTCTTCTTCGGAACGCAGCCGCTCATCCACTTGCGGGCAGGCCAATGATGCAGTTCGATTCGCGAGGTGGGTGGACCGCTCCTCCATCTGAACACCTCTTTGCTCCGTTTCCTCGTTTCTCCGAATGATCGCGGGGCGTTCGACTTCGACCGCCGCCCGCTTGCCGCCGCCGCCGAGTGGTCAGCGTTGCTTTGAACACCCGCAATTTACACGCGCTCAAGCCACTGCCGTCCCTCACGCGCCCACCTCTCATCCCTAACCTACGCATTTTCATAGAAATGGGCCTCTCGTACTCGCAGCAGCAAAAAAGCCGACGCCGAAGCTCCAGGCGAACGGCCGCTTGCTGACGATCCTCCACGCGCTGGACACCGGGCGACCGAACGGTTCGCTGGATCCCAAGTCGCCCACCTACCTGCGGGATCGAGACGCTCTTCAGCTGCGAACTCTGCGCTTTCTGTTCTGCTCGAACACACCCGCCGATTCGCGCTTCGGCCGGCTGCTCGCGGATCTCTCCAGCGACCACGCGTCCGCCGACTCGTTCGCGCGCGTCGTTTGAGTGGGCCGGCTGGATTGGGCGACCGTGGTGTTCGCGCCGTTGGGCCGCCTTCCGCTCACGCACGAGCAAATCGGCGCCTTCTACCCGCTTTTTTGGGCGCTGAAAGGTGGGCAGACGCTTGTTTCGTTCATTCGATCAATCGAGCAGATCACCGCGCTCTCCGCGCCCTCGACTTGTCGTTCGAGTTCGCCTCGTCCATGGGCGTCCTCCTAAAGGCGCGGTAGCTGCGGAGCGATCGGCAGGAGGCGTCGTTCTGGCGCGACCACACGCTGCTGTTTGCGAGGACGGAGCGCGTGTTGGCGGACACACTCGGCGACCAGTTTCCCGGTTTGTTTCGTCTTCTTTCGCACCGAACAAGCCGGCAGTTCAGCTCTCGACCGCGTCTTCCAACAACGCGCCCGAGTGTTCCAGCTCGCAGTGCGGGGCGTCGAGACGATCGCTGCGCACGGGCCGTGAGTTCCCCCTCTCCTTCAGCACTCACTGCTTCGTTCTTTCATCTGCGAGCGGAACGAAGCGGTCGAGCGGCTGATCGTCGAAGTGCCGCGTTCCGAGCCCTCCCGCCGGCTGCGCAAATTCCCGCCCGGCGCGTTGTAGAGCGAGCGGGACGCGCGGGACTTCCGAGCGGCTTTTGATAACCTCCGCTCGCTGAATGATCGCTTCGCCCTCCAGTTGTTCCTCTACGGGCTGTACGTGAACAGCCGGACTGTGAGTCCTCTTGCTTCTCTGTAGAAATCTGAGTGTTCAGGAAGAAGCGGACGTGTCGGCCGCCTTGAAGCTCGTCGTCGATCGGGCCGTCCGCCTCGTCCGGTGGGCGAACGAAGCGGGCGTTCGACTCGACGAACTCACGACGCAAATCCGCTTGTGTCGACCGCCCAAGGACGCTCCCGTTCATCCCCTTCTTCCCGTGGACATGCCGTTGGCGTGCACGAAGCGTTTCTTCGCTGAACACACGAACTTCGTCCGGCAAACAGAACCGTTCGACGGGACCCCGTTCCACTTCTTCCAGCATCAACGGAAGGTCTGCTGCTGGTACAGGCAGCGGATCGAGGAAACGGACGTGCGTTTTGTCCTTGTTCGTTGATTGCTCATGTGTTGTGCTTATTTTAAAGCAAGCTGCTTGTTTTCTTTCTATGTAGTGCGAATGAATGAACAGAGATAGCGGTAGGGATGAAGTGCTGTTCGTAGCGGCGGCATTGACGCTCTTTGGTTCAACGAACGGAAAAGCAGCGAGAGGGGGAGAGCGGAAGAAGCCATGCGGCAGCGGGAGGAACGCTCGGCGACTCGTTCGTTTGGGCGGGATGGCGCCCGTCGCCCACGAGCGGCCCGCAGCTCCCGCCGGCCGTCGGCAACGTCATCCGCGGCATCAAGCGCGCCCTCCGCGACGACCCGCCGGCCGTGGGCGCGCAGGGCGACGGCAAGGAGGCGGTGGAGGCGACTGTGCTGCGCTGGCTGGAGGACTTCTTCCGCAACGCCGTCTGGGAGGCCGCCAACGCCATCGTGCTGTTCACGGGCGCAAAGCTCGAGCGCTTCAACGCCGCCACCGTCCTCACCTACGGCTGGTGAGTTCTTCGGGCTCGAGGGGGAGTGGAAGTCGTGTTGTTGCTTCTGCCCGTTCGAGGAGGCAGGGAGATGCTGCTACCAACTCTTCCTCCCTTACTTCCTCTCACTTCCGCCTTTGAGGTCGCCGATTGTGGAGCGCATGATGCTGGAGCACGCGGCGGTTACACGGGCGCCCTTCTCCGTTACGATCTCGACGGCGAGCCGGACGGCACTGGTGGGCGCCCGCCGCGGGGCCGTCGCCGCCGCTTGTATCGCCAAGGCGCACAACCGGCCGCTGCTCGCCACCGTCAAGAGCTACCAGTTCACCGAGAAGGCCAGTGAATTCACCAGTTTTTTCACTCGTTTCTTGCAGGTGCGGACGGTAGCCAAGCACCTGCTCGTGGCCTTCGACCGGGAGCCGCTCGAGTGCGTGGACGCCGCGCTGATCCCCGCCCTCGTCACCGACCACCGCATTCTCCCGCCAACCTACGCCGCCGCTGTCTTCAAAAAGATTCTTGGATAATGAATGGATTGGTTGTTTACTCCTTGAAGGCGGTCTTCTCAAGGTGACTGTTCGCCGACTTCTTCTGTTTGAGCACCCACTACTCGCGAGTCCCCTTTCCGCTCGCTCGACCAAACAGCCAACAAAACATACGGTTTATTTCCTCAACGACAACCCAAACCAATGATCTGCCCGCTTGCGAAGATCTCCGCTGATTGCCCGTCCGTCCGCCCGCTCTTGTTTACGCCGCGCCGCTCGCCGTCGCCCCGCTTTCTCACGGCCGGCCGGGCGCCGATCGTCGCTCGCCGTCTCGTTCGTCTGCTTGCCGCCTTTCCCTCGAACTGTCCGGTCCTCGCGCTTCCTTCGCTCGAGTTAGTGGCCGAATCATCCCTTCCGCTTGCTTTCAGGCAGGATGGACTACCGCTCGGACGGCTCACAATCAGATTACGAAGAAAATCGGCGCCGCTATATGGAGTGGATCGAGCGAGAACGGGTGCACCGCGAGCAGCAAGAGCGAGAGCGACATGCTCGCTACGACCGCTGTGAGTTCCTCCTCCCCCCAAGCGAACAATCAACCTCTTTGCTTGCAGGGCTGAACGGGGAGCCCAGCGAGGAGTTGGAGCGCGAATTCGGCTACCGCCCTCGCGGCTACGCGCTCCGTGGACGCGGCGGTGAGTTCTTTTGTTTGGACGCTCCGACTAATCGATCGTTCAGGACGGGGCTTCCGCCCGCAGTTCGTGCCGCCGCCCAACCCCCCGGTCGTTCCGAACGCTCTCGATCCGGCGGCGCCGCTGGGTGAGTGCTCTCTTCATCCCGATTCACTTGACGCCTGATTGCAGACAACCCGAATCCGCCCGTCAGTCAGGTGTTCAGAGCGTCACGCCGTGGCCAACGGAGCGGCGGCTTCCGCGTGGAGCCGGTCGCCGATCCGAACCCGCCGATCGCCCAGTCGGCGGTCGTCCGGCCGGCGTTTCGTGGCGGCGGACGCCACTCCGGCTTCCTCGCGAAGAATCCGAGTTGGCGCGTGCCGCCGGTCATTTGGGACCCGCCGCGGAAGCACAAGGGCCGCCCCGTCAACCTGTCGGCGAAGTTCGACGACGCGCGCTTCGCGGACTTCCGCGTGCTCACGGACAGCGGCCACTTCTTCCAGGCAAGCGGGTTCTTTCCCTGTTCGCTCATTCCCACGCTCGCTGCAGGTGAAAAAGACGCTCCTCGCCATCCAATCGCCCTTCTTCGCGCGGCTCTTCCGCTCCGAGCAGGCGGAGCTCCTCGTGCCGAGCGTCGACGCGGCGGTCGTGCGCGCGTTCCTCCTTTTCCTCTACCGCGGCCGCCTCGCCGACGTCCAGCCGCACGCGATCGACGTCCTCCCGCTGGCCGTGGACTTTGAAGTGGGCGACCTGTAGGCGAGTTCTTTCAACAGGCTTCTCCTCACCCGCCCGCCCGCTTGCAGGACGCCCTCTCCAAGTGGCTGGCCGCCAACCTGCAGCTGGCGGACGTCTTCCGCCTCCTCCGCCTCGTCGAGCGGCACCCCGCGGAGCTCCGCGACCTGAGCGAGGCCGTCTTCGAGTTTGCCCGCCGCAACGCCGCCGCCCTCGCCGAGCAGCCCGCTTTCGACGCGTTCGTGAAGGAGGACCCCGAGCTTCTCGGCAAGCTCTTCAAGGCGGTCGCGCAGCTCGTGCCCCGTCCCCGCCGTGGTGGCTGTTCTTCTTGCGGCTATCCGTCGGACGACGAGGGACCGGCCGGCTTCGGCTTTGCGTGATGCCCGCTGCAAGAAGGGCGGACCTCCTTTCTACTTTCCTTTGTACACTCTCCCACTCTCTCACTCTTTAACGGACGAATAAACACGACTTCACTTCGATTGGTCGGTGGGGAAGCGGCGGGAAGGGAAGAGCTCGTGCAGGAGGTCGGGGACGCGTGAAGGAAAACCGTATGATGCGCGAAGGCGAGCAGCCGTAGCTTCTGCTCGTGCAAAAGGTCAGAGGATCCCGCTTACAGTCAATCCAGCCACAGTAGTCCTGAACGAAAAGGAGGTAAGCGCGAGGCGGAAAGCGCGCCATTTGGCCGGTCGGATGAAGACGCGGCCGCCTTTGTCAACTGCTGCACGTGTTCCGGCGGTCAGCAGGCATCTCGCGTGTTGATCTTCCCTGGCCCGACCTCCGAGCAGCGGTCGCCTGGCCAAATGCACGAGATTCGGGGCACAGAACGGTCGAGCCTCGTGGTCGATCGCTCTCGCCCCGAAGACGCGAGCGACCGCCTGGTGTTCCGCCGCACGAAGCGCTTGCCGACCGTTCGGCCGCCCTGCTGCTTGGCGGCTTTCGTCTTTGCGTCTTGTTTTTGGTTGGAAATTCGGACGATCAAGGTGAGTTTCGTCTCCCCGATTGAACGACCAAATTTTCTTCTGCTTTTCGACCAAACTGAACGAAAATCCGCACTTTTCCTCCAAAGTTCGTCAAAAATCGATTGCGTTGCGTAATTCTTGCGAAATTCATCTAATTTCTTTTGCATTCCAGGCGAGATGGCCACCGCTCCGAAGAAGCCGCGTACCGAAGAAGAACTCCGTGTCAAGGACGAGGCAATCGGCGGAGAGGAGTCGCCGACGGCCGCCGGAAGCTCGCCACCCCGCCTGCCGGCCAAAGGACGGGCGTTGCTGCAGTTGCACATGGGAATGCAGCGCCGACTGATGGAGGAAACGGAAGACCCCAAGCGGTTCCGCGTCCGCCCGGCCCGCGCCCTGCTGATCAACCGCGCCTTCCTCGACACGTTCTTCGACTCGGAGCTCTTCGGGCCGGCGACGATCGCGATCGTGGGCACGACCGCCTTCGACGTGCAGAACGGGATCGAAGGCCCGCACGCGATCAAACTGGAGAAGTACGCTTGCCGAACGGCTGCGTTCGCGATGACAGCCGAGGGCGTCGCGACTTGCTCCAGTTCGCGCAGGATGTCACTTCGCTCGCGATTCACTGGACGGCGCGTGCGAACTTCCGCCTGATGCTCCAGTGGATGCAAATGGCTGCGAAACTGCACGGTAAGTCCGCCCGCTCGTCTTCCACTTCCTCGTGCTTTCAGCTCTTCCGTCCTTGTCGTCGATTCGGCTGATGACCGAACGCCTGAAGTACCCGTTCGCGGACATGTTCGTCGACTCGCTGCCCGACTGCGTGACCCACTTGGACTCCACCGACGCCTACCTGGCGACCTTCTTCCGGAAGAAGACGACTCTGCTCGAATCGCTGAAGACGGGCTTCCTTCGCAGCGAGCTATCGGGTTTGTCGGAGGACGAACATCGACTGATTGTCCACGTTCTTTTTTCAGACTTCGTGCACGCCTTCCGCTCGAAATGTCGCCGCGTCGAGGTCGAGTTCGCCGACGCAGACGCGGACGCTCCGCAGCCGGCCGTCTTCGACTTCTTGCCGTTCGATCGCAACGACCACTTGCAGGAGCTCCAGATCGATGGCATCGGATTGACGAACGGCCCCACTCCGCAGCTTCTGCGCCACTTGCGCCTCATCAACGGCCACTTCAAGCTCACCTGCATCGACAACTTTTACACTGGCCTTTCGGCAAACGATTCAATTTGCGATCCATTTAAGCTTCGCTTTCAGCACGGCCCCGCGAACTTGGAGAAAATGGAGGAGATCGTGGCGAAAACGAAGGAGTTCGCCGAGGCGATGCGAAGTGCGGGCTTCTGCCGGCACGATGTCGAGTTGCGCGTCCTCGTCAGCGACTACGTTCGTTTCTTTTCATTCTTCTCCGCACTCATCTCTTTGTTTCAGAACGCCTGGGAGATCGTCTCGGAGGACGAGCTGATCGAACAGCTCGGCTGGACGCCCGCGGGACAGATGGCGGTGTTCGACGAGGAGTGGCCCGTGCCCGCGTGTTCTCTCGTCCACGACGGTATTCCCATTCTCATGGGATTCGACGTCGCGTGCTGATCGGACCAACATTCGTCTATTCTTCCCATTGTTCTTCTTTCTTTCTGTTGTGCTTAGGTGCTAATGGATAAACGCTGTCTCGCTGCTCTTTTTCGGCCCCCGATGAGTAAGCACACGAAAGTGCATTTGGGATCCATCACCCGTCTTCCTGCCTGCTGGTTTAAAACACGTCAGTAGAGAGGTTCGAGAAGCCCAGCCGGAAGATCGAGCGGTCCAGCAGCTGGAGGCAAAAGAGTTTCCAGCAGACGAAGAGCAGGGTGAGCTTTGCGGAGGCGACGAACCTGTCAACCGGGGCCATCGAGAGCGGCAGCGGCCGCGATTCGATCGAAATTCATGCCAGCTGGCGATCATCGCGCATAGAGTTGACTGCCTCGCGTTCCTTTCCGTTCAACTCGCGCAGCTCTTCGCTCGCCGTTCGCTGGCATCATGCCGCGCTCGAACGTGCCGCTTTCCCGTGGCGACGAGCGAGTGGCAAAACGCCCGCCCTTCCACGTGTTTGGACCGTCTACCTCCGAGACGGCACACAAGCACTAGGAGGAATGCCGCTGGTCGTGTGTTCGAAAGGAACATGGCCGTTTGGTCGCCGGCTCGGAAGGCACAGGAAGATCAGTTGATGCGAGAATAAAGAAAAGAAAACAGCGGGGCGAGCAGTGTCGGGGGTATGCGACATTTCTACTGCAAGTCCCCAGCGTCTTCTCGTGTGTTCGGCGACTCCCGCTTCCGCCAACAAGAAGCAGGCCTCCAAACCCGACCGCGCGTTCGAACAGCTCGTGTTTATTCGCTTCGTTTGCCGAAAACCTGCTCGACGCTTTCGCCGTTGTGCAGGCGGACGTGCGGCAGGCGGCGGACGGGCGGCGGCGGGCGGGGCGGCCGGTCGGGGCGGCGGAGTTCCGCCCGCAAGCAGAAGGCGGCCGCCCACTCGAAGTCCGCGTGGAATTTGTGGGCGAAGAGTTCGTGGGCGGCGGCGATTTGCGGCAGGTCGTTCAGGCCGAAGGCGCACGAGTAGCGGCGGTAGGCGCCTACAACCGGTCGTTGAAGGAGAAGAGAGCCGTTCAACCGACCTTTGCACTCGGCCTGCTCCCAAACTTGAAAGCGGGCGAGTTGTGGACGGCGGAGCGGCCGGTCGGCGGCCACCTGCGAGTCGCCGGCGGACGTCCAGCTCGTGATGTTCGCGCGGATCAACACGAGCCCGTCGAAGCTGCCGAAGACCGGGAACTCTGCAGAAAGGAGAAGAGAATGAGCGGAGATCTCGTGCACTCACCGTTCTTGTTGGCGAAGAGTGTGCCGAAGAACAGCTCATCTTTGCACGCCTTTCCGTACGTGTCTCGCTGCCGCCTTCCTCTCCCCTCCGTCGCGTTCATGAGGCGGCGGAAGAGGCGGTGGGTGACCGCCGCGTGGGCGGGCGGCAGCAAGAGGTCGTCGGCTCCTCGCCTACTCACAACCGCCGCCATCGACGCCGAAAAGACGCGCAGGCCGACCGCCGCGTCCCACACGCCCTCCAGCGGGATCGTCCGGCCGCCCAGGTGCTCGAAGACCACTGAGTCGTTCAGCTCGCGCAACACCCGCACCGCCTCCTCGTTCGTGCGCAGCGGCACGTCGAAGCCCGTCACGTACTGAAGGGCGAAGAGAAAAAGGAGGAGGGAGGAGAACCCACTTGGTAGTAGCGCCACGAATGCGCGGAGTAAACGAGCCGCTCGAAGCACGCGAACTGGGCGGCCAACACACTCCGCGTGCACCACTCGATCGGCCCCACTTCCTGCGAGCGAAGTGGACGGCGGGCGAGCGGACACTCACGATCACCGTGACGTTCGGCAAACAGGCGGCCGTCGCGTGGACGCCGCGCCGAAACTCCGCGCTGCTCTTCGCGTCCACCACGATGCAGTGCGCGTTGTGCGGTCGGTAAAAGGCGGAGAGCGCGAGGTAAAACTGAAGCAGCGGGCGGTCAAACAAAGAGCTGAATGGGGGCGCTCACTTGTGCGAGGTCCCTGTAGACGATCATCCCGAAGCCCAACGGAAAGGCCGCTTCTTCGACGGTCGGCGCGCGGAGGTCGAAGTCGAAGACGTGGCGGAGATTCGTGCACCTGAACGAACCCGATTAGGAGCGGCTAGCGGCAGAGGACGGCCGCACTGATCGCTGCGCGGATCGAAGCGCGCGAAGAAGAACTCGTCGGAGTACGCCCACGAGCGCGCGAAGGCCCGTTCGGCGGGCGTCGCCTCGCCGGCCACCAACCGCGAGCACACGAGTCGGTCGGCCACGTCGAGCAGCCAGCCGGAGCGATCTGAACGCCCTGCAGAGAGGACGGGGCGGCGACTCACTTTTCGCCCACGCCGCGGCGCCCACTTCGAGCATCGGATTGGAGGCGGGCGCCTGTCGTGTGAGGCGGTCCAACCGCAGGAGCAGCAAGAGGCCCAAAAAGGCGGCCGCAAAGGCGAAGGCCCGGACGGGCGACGGCATTCGCGGGAGCATCGCAGCCGACCGGGTCGACTCGAAGCGCTTGCAAATGAAAACTTGTTTGCTCTCATTTGAACGTGAATGTTTCGATGGACTACGCTTGAAGGTTCTCGAGGAGACATCGCCGTTGTGTTTTTTGCCCCGGCGAACGAAGCAAGGATTTTCTGCAACCACTCACTCGCTTTTTTGCAGAAGAGAGGAACGACAAGAACAAGGACTGTTCTGTGCCGCAACTTTGTCGACGGTGGACGGTCTCGCGAACGAGTTCGCCCGCGAGCAGACCGTCGAGGACGTCATTTTCGAGCTCATCAAGTTGTCCAGCAAGGAGCAAGGCGCCATCGGCAAGCTTCTCGCCGTGAGTGCGGGCGAAGGTCTTTTTTCCGCTCAATCGATGGCCCTCGGTTGTTGAGCGGAGAAGAGACGGGAATTTTGGTCGAGCGTTTAGCGAAAGCAGGATTCTTCTACCGCTCCTTTGCGCCTACTCCTCTGTTTTCTTCTTGCACGAGACCTCAAACTGCTTCTTGTTCAGTTAAAAATTAAACGAACTTCCCCAATGTTCTCGTTGCCGCCGCTGAGCAGTGGGAAAATCGGCCGACCAGTCCGAAAGTTCTCCGCAAATCCGCGAACACTCGTTCTTCTCAATGGATGCCCTTTACATTCAAGACCGCGAGAACGTCGAGGATCGCCGTGTTCGACTCGAAACGGCGACGAGAAGAAGCGAACCGAAAGCTCGTCATTAACGCAACAAAAATAAGCCTTTGTTTCGACCACTCTTTCTGCTTGCCGATCTTGCCGTCATTCAAAGAGAGGAGCTCGCTGCTTTCGCTTCTTTGTACCTCCTCTTGAGCGGCGCCTATTCGTCCCGCTCATTGTCATTTGAATGCTCCTCCATTACGCCGTTCGATTGATGTCTGACTGTTTATTGAATGACCCGCGTACAATGCGCAACACAGAGCTTAGAGAGGGAGGGCGCTCGAGGAGCCGCAGAGAGCGGAGAGCAGCGAGTCGGGGACCTTCTCCAGCTGCGGGAGGAGTTGCTGGACGAAGTCGAGCGGGAGGACGCCCTCGGGGATGCCGAGCAGGCCGTTCAGGATGTCGAGCACGCCGCCGCTGAGTTGCGTGACGTCGCCGAGGAGCGTGGGGAGGAGGGCGCCGAGATCGGCGAGCAGGTCTCTGAGGAGCTTTTCGACGACCTTCAGGAGACGCTGCAGGAAGGCGCCGAGGTCGACGCCGGCGTGCACGTTCAGGAGTGTGCGCAGCTCCTCGAGCAGGCCGCCCACCACGCCGTACGCTCATTTCAGGGGGTAGAGGGCGGGAATTGCGTGAGCATCGAGAGCAGAGCGGAGGGGAGGACACTCACTTGTAATAGCGGACGATCTTCGTGAGGGCGTCCGGCCGGCGGCAGCCTCCCAGCAGGCCGGTGACCTCGCCGACCACCGGCTGCGCGTTCCCTGCGGCGTTCACCGTTCCGAGCAGCCCCGACAGGAGGTCTTTTGTGAAGGGCTGGGCGGCCGTCGAGGCGACGAGCAGGACGAAGAGGACGGCCGTGCAGGAGCGGGGCATCTTTGAATAGCAGAGGAAGGAGTGGACAGCGGAGTGAGTGAGTCGTGGAGGATGCCGACTGCCTTCTGACCGCCCGCTTTTATACTCCCGACTCGCCGTTTGCTCGCCTGATCGCTCGCTTAATCGGCTGGCTGCAATTTAAATCCCCCTCGTTGATCGGCGGATCGAAACGCGGCGCCTTGACTAAAACAAGCTCTGTCGTTGATTAAAACAGACCGGACGAGTGTTCACGACTCGTGTCAAACTACGGGCTCGGAGCAGGACCCGTCCATTTACTGTATGAAACGAAGAAGAGCTGCGGAATTCGGTCGGTTCCCTCGTTGTAACGAGACGCTCACTGCCGTTTGTCAGGACTTTGTTCGCCCACTCGCTCGTAGCGAAACACGCGGAAACGATCGGACGAGCGGGCAGCGCGGATCAACGGACCATCGTTGCGCTTCACAAACAGCAGCTCTTGCTGCACGCTCGTCCAACCAGTCGGCAATCGACGAAATCGCGTGGGGAGCGCGTACTCGCCGTCAGAAACGAGTTCGTCTTTGTGGACGTCGTGAGGACCTAATCGACCGTCAGCTCGATTGGTCAACAGAATGGAAAAAGTCCCGCTTGTCCGTGTGCGATGTCGAAGCCCTGATCCTCCCAACTAGAAGGCGACTTGCTTCTCTTCGGATTTCGCCCGCTTGTCACGCAATCCCTCCTCATTGCTGCCGCTGCTGCAAGCGAAAAGTTTCGTCGATGGTTGGTCATTTCCGTGGACTAATTAGGAGTTAGTTCAACGTTCCGCGGCTGCTGTGCTCACCCTCCGAGCACACGAAATGGGGCTTTCATTTGCGCGCTCGAGTATTGCTCTGAGCATAAAACAGACGCCTCGTTGGCGCAGCTCGCTGCAGTACGCCGCGACTCTCTTGTTTCGATTGCTAATTGGTAAAAAGGTAAGACAAAACGCGACTCCTTTATCATTAAATCAATCTAAAGCAAACGGATAACGCGAAAAGAAAAATGAGGACGACGATCAGATTGAGGTCGAAGAGAAGTCGTGGAGAAAAGGAAGGTATTTCCGGGATGCGAATGTCGTAGGTGGCCGAGAAGTTGTACTTGCCGCGAGCAATCACCGGGATTTCAGAGTCATCTCTAATTTTTTTATCAAAAAGGGCCGCGAAGGTGTTGTTTGGACCAAACGCAAACTCTCTGAATTCTTTGTCGTTGGGAAAGAGCATCAGCTGAAAGACGCGATCGTTGCGGCCATTACTCCTTCGATCGCTAACCGACCGTGGTCAATTCCGTTGTTGACGCAGAAAGGTTCAGGCAATAGAACTGAATGCCTTGCCTGATGTACAGTTCTCCGCTCGGAGTAAACGAGAAATAAGGCTGATCCCACGTGTTGTTGAGTTCGGGCATGTCGGAGAGGGCGGCAAAATCGGTGATTTTCGTCTCTTCGCCGCTCTCCACGTCCAGCAGGTACACTTCGAAACGACTCGTGCTGGTGTTGTTGTATGAGAGAAGCCAGTGGTACAACTCCCGGGCATCCGCCGACTGCGGGCGCCACGCCAAAAAAGCGATCGATCGGCCTTCTGGAGCGAACTGAACGCCGCCCTCGTAGCCGAACGTGTCCGTGATCTGAACAAGAGGACTCAACTGCAGTCAAACGGGACGCTTACTCGTCTCGCGTTGTCCAGACCGTCCAGCTCGGCGATGTAGAGGTCGTAGTCGCCGTCCCGGTTGCTCGCGAAGACCACTCGCCGGAAGTCGGGCGAGACCGCGAGTTCGCCCTCGAAGAACTCGTTGTTCGTGAGGCGCTGCTTGATCGTCCCGTAGCGATTCATCCGAAAGATTTCGTTTGATTGCGGCAGGTCCGTGAAGTAACCGACGAAATTACACCAATCATGGGGGGACGGGTTTTCGCAAGGCAAGTTGGTATTCAGCGAACATTCCGGCACTGTAAATCGATGATCAAAGCATTGCTGCAAACATGCACCGCCGTCACTGCTGTCTAGAAGAAACTTGCTGCGTAATTCGCAATAGGCGACGCCGCCAAAAGGTCTCCGTCCCCGTCATTCGTCAAAAATCGCGCCCAGTAGATGCGCGAGACGGCGGGACCGAATGAACGCATCGAAGTCATCACATTATCGCTGTTTACGTCCATTAGCAGGGCCTGAAATAAACGTACCTAGTTATCGACGATCTGTTCAACTCTAAAAACTAAAACTTACCGTTGTGTCGTAATCCGCAGATAAGGCCATGATTCTCGTAGACGTACGACTATAACATTTACTTCAAAGACGTGCATAAAATGGGCACAATTATCACCTGACTTCTATTCGCGCAATCTCATAATACACCAATTGGGTAAGCGCGAAAGCATTTTGAATGAACATTGAAAGACGAGAGCTCGGGCCGGTTGTTGTCCCTAAAATAGTCAGAACAATACGGTTCTTGCACTGAAGTGCTTCATTCGTACGTTTTTGAATAGGAAATGTCTTGTTCTGGCCGAACGTTGCAAGGAACAGTTGATAGTGTCCACTGCTATCTCGAGCAACAAACGTGACGTAATCCACTCCTTTCATTCGAACGGTGTCGATTTGTTTGGCCCCGTTGCGCACGATAAGCTAAATCGAATAGACAACTGATTCAACCAATGTCTGCCCCACCTTCTCTTGGCCGTCCCGCAGCCAGACGGAGCTCTCGCCTGTCCGCGTGTCCATACGAGTGAAAAAGAAGCGTCCGCTGCCATCTCGTAGGAATTTCGGGTCGAATAGCGAGTAGTCGGGGTCCGAGAGGAATGGAGTGTCCATGGAGAACGCTCCACTCTGCAGTTCGCTGAAGGAAGTGCGGTAGATCGTCGCGCCTGCGAGCGTAAAGATCCCCTTCCTAAAAATCGGTTAACAGGCGGAGAAGAAGTGCGGCGTACCGCGCGACTTCTTGCTCGTCCTCTGGCAAGCGGACGCCGTGGAAGAGAACGCCGCCCGCTTTGTCCGCATCAAAGCCGTCCGCCCAGCCGGGAACGTCGAATGAGATCTAAAGGACACCAATCAATCCCCCCACTGCAGCCGGTCTTACCGTTCGAGAGTGGTTGCGGAAGTAGAGGCGAACGGCCTTCTCGCCGGCGAAGGTCCCGATTCGCATCCGCTTTCTGTAGAGCAGCCACTTGCCCCACGTCGAGTAGTCGAGCGACATTTCGAGTGCTCCGAGGTCTCGTTTCGGAGCTTCCAATTCGAGCAGAACCGTCGGGACTTCGTTTTCGAAACGTTCCTCGTGCATTCCGGCGCCTGCAAGCAACTCGAAGATTTGTGGGATGTTCTCAGCGAATTACAAGCCGCTTTCATCTTCGCATCCAAATTTCGTTGATCGCACGCGGACGGAGGGCAGAAGGCGGCTTTGCTGAAATCTGCGGAAAACCTCGCCGTTCGAAAGGTCTGCAACCAGAAGACGTTTAACAGGAAGAAAAAAGACGGACGGACGTGAAAGGCGGTGCTCGCAAAAGCCAGGTAATCTGAAAGGAAAGTGTGCAGCCATTGAATGAGGCCACGATCGCTGAACGCACCTGCTCTCTCGCTTTTGTGTGCCGCTGGTTGCTCGACTTCCACGAGTGCTCCCTTTTCTTCTCCGATTCCCGTCGACAGGAGAGAAATCGGTCGATCGGAAGCGGTCAGGTCGATTCGGTAGACGTGATGGCACTTCGTTTCGTACGGGCCTCCTTTGGCGGTGAACGTGATCGACTGCCCATCAGCCCTGAACGAAAGAAGTATCCAAAGAGCAGAGTAAAAGAAAGCTACCGGAATCTTGAATTGGAGTGATCGCCGCCGTCGGTCAGTTGGACGACGTTGTACAACGAGAGATCACTTGCTTTGGATGCACAGAAGAGAAAGAAGCAGCTAAGAAGCAGCAACATCCACAGCAAGTTACGTTATGAAGACTGCTATAAACGCGATGCAAAAAGTATCTTCAGCGCTGCACCTCCCCCAACCTTTCAGTTGGGGGGCGGGGTCAAGCATTCGTTGTTTGTCGTTCTGTCACGAGTTTATTGCTCAAGTGACTGTGCTCTTGGCAAAGCTTATCGTTTGATTGGCGTAATCGTGAGCGAAACAATTCTCGTTCAATGCCGTCGAGGGCAGGATCCCAGACGGCGTGTTCGTGTACGCGATTTCTTTGTTCCACGTCCCAAAGAAACTGATTCTGCCGATGTAGAGGAAGCAGGTCGACTTCCCGTCCCTGAACGAGGTGATCGGGAACACGAACGTCTGATCGTCAGCCGTCACTCGAGCGGTGACCTCGCCCGAACAATTCACTCGATAGAAGTCCTCTTCTTCAGTGTCGACGACGAGAACCCCCGCTTTGAGTGCTCGTTGGATGATCTCGTCGGACAAGAGAACCCGCTGGTCATCGACTCGTTCGTACGCGTACGTGAAGTGAACCTATTCATTTAGCAATAAAAAGTCTTTAACGTACGTTTGGATAGACGTAAATGAGGCCAAACAGCTTCATCTTTTCCACGCGCGTCATCCATTTGTTCTCGAATGTTTGAAAGCGAGCTCAGTCCGTGCACGGGGCATCACTCGGCACCCCGCCGAAGAAGAGCATAAAGCCGTCGTATGTCGGGGAATGCGCGACGATGGGTGCGGGAATGAGATTCTGATTGAACGCTTGAACAATGAGGTTGCGCTCGCCCGGCGCCAAGCCCAAATAGCCGCTGATGAAGTTGTCAAAGTAGCTGTAATCCACAGATTGAAAACAAGAATAACGACGAGAGCCCACTAGTAGTTCACGAGTTTGCCCGCCATCAAGTGCGCGCTCTCGACTGCGAACACCTGCGGCGTATCGTCGCCGCCGGTCCAGTTGTCGTGAAAGTTGAGGCGATCGAGAACGAGGCCGCCTGCTGCTTTCCAGTAGGCGCCTGTTTGTGCGGTCCACTTTGCCTCCATTTCCCCGCGAGTAGTCGATTCCGAGCGGTTGTAGTAGTTGCTGTCGAAAAGCACGTCTCTGCTTGCGCAATCCCGCGTCCATCGTCGCTGTTTCTCGGGCGGGCACTCTAGTGGACAAACTTGCGGTCCGAAGTCCTCTGCAATCAGCAGTTAACCTTGAGTACAATAGACACATACCATCGCTACACACCGGAGCGCAACGCATCGGCTGCATGTCGCACGGATCGTCCCAAAAGATCACGCCCGAAAGGACGGTCGAGAGTTGAAGCGGCACTTGGAGTGCGGGCGTTCCGACGTCCACAAGAACGACTCGCTGAAACGAAGTATGATTTATTCGACGTATCAGAACAAGGAGAAGGGTGATGTAGACGTAAATCATCTCTGCCTCTAAACTTCTTTCGTATTTGACCGCATTTACACATGCTTTTTCTTAAGGAACAGATTTGAGTTTTTACGCGTGTACTTTTCGTTCCCGTACCGATTCTGTCCGTTTGTGCGAAAATCGTACTGCACACTCCTCACGCCGCAGCGATTCTCGAACCGCACGCGTTCGACGCCATTCCGTCGTTTCAAAGCTTCTGATCGGAGAGAACGCAAAGTATTTGACGCTTAAAGAACGCTAAGCGCATGCGGCACGCGACCGGCGGTTCGTAGTCCCTCCCATGGTCGGGGATCAACGCCAACAGGCGGGCAACGATGTCGATCGTGGGTTCAAAACGAGCCGGAACGCGCGCGCACTTCGCCCAACCCAAAAGAACGTTGTGTACGTAAACGACACGAGAAAGACGCGTTAACCCGCACGACTGCGTCGATCACGCGCTCGCGTCGACGGCCAACTCGAATCCGAAGTCGAACAATCGGGAATGCGGGAAGAAAGGAAGCAGAAGCTGAGAAAAGTCCAAGGAGACGCGCTCGTTTCTGAAACCCCCGCAATCTTCGTTGTGGACGTTGCATTTTTCTCTCTTTGCTGCAGGTTTTGATGCTACCACTCGTTTGCGTAGACACCTGACTGGATTCCCTTGCACGGAATGAACACTGCAAGCTTCGTTCTCTTCGGTCCATGAACCTTTGGCCCACGCCCGAAGAAACAAACTGGTTAGCGGCCAACAACCCCACTGGTCTTCCTTCTTCCGAAAGAGGAGAGTCGTCTTCGTCCTTCTTTACTTGGTGGGTGCGAGGCAGGTGGAATGGTATTTTTTCTACAGTTTGTCGTCGTGGTCCGACGTTTCCGCTTTGCAAGCTGTGCCGACATGGCTGGCCGGTCGATTCTCCAGTTTCTATCGTTCTTTGTGTAGTGGACAGAAGAAACACCGGTCGATCAACCGTTCGTTGTCGAGTTCGAGTGGAGACGACAAGCGGCCATCATTCCGTGCACACCCGACGAGGGCGAGCGGAAGCAGCTGTGTTTACAGAAGATGTGGAGGATTCGCCGCTAGTTAGAGTTCGATCGGAAGAACGTCGTTAGGCTTGTTTCCCAGCGGAAATTGGATGAATTGCTGGACGGCTGTAGGGACGACCGCGTCTGATCGACTGCGCCGAATGAGCACGAGCGGTCCACCCAACAAGCCGAAAATGTCGCAATTCGTGTGATCCGACGGCCAATGCGACGATGCAAATTCCACTCGGACCAAAGCGGCCGCGTTCTTCCCTCCGCAAATTTGCTCTTGTTTCCGCTCGTCCAATCGGTCGGCTTTTGTGATCGAATGGCTTCGTTCCGCGTTCTCCTCTGCGTGCTGCTCGCCGTCCACTCGGCGGGAGCGCAGCCGCCAAAGATGAAGGAGCCGTTCGCCTACGACGTCCGTGGCCGCGTCCTGTGCGAGGGGAAGCCGTTGGAGGGAGCGGTGAGTTGCGAGAAGCAGACGGTCGATCCACTCGTGTTCAGGACGTGGTGGTGTACGAGGAGGACGGGTCGGGCGGCTACGAGAACTCCCGCAACGACGTGTGCCGCGTGACGCGCACGGACGCCGCCGGTCGCTTTCAGGCCGCCGGCTACGAGGAGGACGGCTACTGGGCGGGTTCGTTCAATGGGGCAGCGCTTTTTCTGACCGACCTTTAGGAAAGCCGGACGATCTCTACCTCGTCGTGTAAGTTCCCTCCTCCCTTCTTCTCGCTTCTAATCCTCCCCAGTCGTTACAAGTGCGGCCAGTCGACGGGCTGCCTGCTGCGGACGCTCGAATCGCGCTACGCGTGGATCCCGGGCAAGAAGACGGGCGCGAACGAGTGGCACAACTTCGGCGACCTGCACGTGCCCGCGCCCGACGGCGAGCACCTCGCCTGCCCCCGCCGCTTCGACGAGGACGCGAAGAACGGCTGGACGGAGGACCGCTGCAAAGGCCAGTGGTGATGAAGCTGCTTGTGTTGTTGTTGGTGTGTTGTGAGGAATAAACTCTACTGTTGGTTCTTGCTCTGTGTCATTCTGAAGCCATCGGATTCTCTCGTCGTCTGACCAATGAAGTGAAGAAGGTTTGCATTTCACGGTCATTTTTGGCCCTCTCCCGCCGCCTCGTCCACTCATTTGCTCAGCTGTCTGATCGAAATGAGCGGCCGCCTGCTTCTGCTTTTCGTCGGCCTCCTCTCTGCCCTAGAGCTCTGCGCCGAATCCACGAGCTCGATTCCGCAGAGCACGGGCGATCAGACCGTCACGGCCGTGGTCTATATCATCCTGATCGTGTGTCTCGTCGGCGGACTCATTTTGGGTCTCGTCCTTTCGGTTGTGAGTTGTCTCGCTTCGTTCTTCCACTCACTCGCTTCTGCTCCAGGTGCTGGAGTACCAAGGCTGTTGTAGGCCTTACTACCACGACCACTACGGCCACCACAGAGGATGGAATCCGCACGGCTGCTATCCGGGCCACGTCTACCGTCCGGGATGGGCGAATCGTGGCTGCTTCCACCCGCACCAGCAGCAAGTGCAGGTCGTTCGCGTCGAAGTCCAGCAGCCGGCGACTTCTCAACAGACGCCTCGAAATTGGTGATCCCTTGCCGCCTCTTTCGTTTGCTGTGGGCGTGAATAAACGATCGCTTGCTCTCGACTCTTGCGGCGGAGTGTGGAATGGAGCTGCAAACAAGTTCAACAACGAACAGACGAATTTGCACTCGTTCAATCATACGCACTCTACAGAGTTCTGACCACCGATTCCCCCAACTGCCCATCGAAATGAGCGACCGCCTCCTGCTCCTTCTTGTGCTCGTCGCTCCTGTCGGCTCGATCAATGGAGACGAGCCTCAGTACGCAACGACGAAGGGCCGCAGGGGACGCCCGCTGAAGCGATTGCCCTCATCGTCGGCATGTCGCTCTGCATTGCGCTGTCCGTCTCGTCGGCCATCGGAGTGCGATGCTGGTTGTACACGGGGGTGTGTTCGTTTCCATTCTTTCTTCAGCCCACTCACTCCTTTTGCGTTCAGAATGCGCCTTTGTGGTGCTACCCGCCCGTCCGCGTCGTCGGATCGACCACCTCAAACGGCCAATCGCAGATCACTCGTGGCGTCCCCGCGTAGTCGGCCGCTCAACTCGCGAATCGACGGGACACTCGACTGACCGCAACCGATCTCCCTCTCTTCCTTCGTGCGCCTTCGTGGCGCGACTGACCAATAAATTTCCTGCCCAGCGAATGTTTGGATCATTGTTGTGCGGCTCATTTGTGCAGCGGGAGGACGAGATCGCGTTAAAAATGATCGCTGGTGCGAAGGAGCGCCAAACGAGCGACCGACATGCCTCGATAAACAGAGGGAATTTGCGTCCACGCCCACTCTTCGCAACCATTCTTGCCGAAACGGCCGCCTTCAGGCGTCGTTCATTTGTTCAACCGCCGACCGGAATGAGTGGCCATTGCCTCTTGCTCCTGTTCGGGATCCTCGCCTCGATCGGAATGTCCGAGGTTCGAGCGGACAAAACGGACGACCTCATCAAAGAACTCGACGAACAACCTTGCTGGAACCCGCCTCCCGTTCAGCGAAGCCGGCGACGCAACTATGAGGGCTTTCGCCGCGAGGAGCCGCCCACTACCACGACCACAACGATGGAATCGCCCATGGACAAGACGGTCAGCTATCTCCTCATGGTCGGCATCGTCGGCTACATGGCCGTGACCGTCTCGGCCGTTGGTAGCTTCCTCATCGCTTGCTGCATGGGAGTGAGTTCTCCGCCATCCTTCCACCCACTCTTCCCTCTTGCAGCCCGTTCCGGAGCAGCCCTACTCGTATTGGGGAGGCCAGTACAATTACCGCTACCCTCTGCAACAAGTGGGCATTTACTTGCTTCCCTCTTCAACTGCTGCAGGCGCTCATCAACAACAAGCGGCGGATCGAAGAGGCGAAGGAGTGGCGGAAGCTGCAAGGCCGCCGTCCGGTCGTGCAGCCGGCGGAGCGCCAGTCGAGGGGAACGACCGTTGGCGGCGAAGAGGCGCGAAATTGGTGATCCGCGCCCATTTGTTTGTTGTGAGATGAAATAAACGAGTGATGGTGACCGCTGGGATCGTTGCTGTTGCTTCCTGCTGTCCGCGAACACGACGAGCTCGCAGACGCTCAGCGGACGGACGTCCACGAGCCGCAGGGCACTTGGCACGTATAGCAGGAAGAGCTTGCGTTTTTTTGACTCTGGAAAGCGGCGGCGAGACGAGTGCAGAAAGGCAGAGACAGGACACAATGCTTCTGCCGGTGCGTTTATTCGAACGAAAAGGCCAACAGAAAACTCGATTCGCCCGACGCGTCGACGAGAAACAAGTGGAGGTTCATTGGAGACGACGGACGGCGATCGGCTCCATTTCCGCGAAGTGGACGGGCAGCGAGACGTTCAGCGGAGTCTTCAATGGGGGCGCGTTGATCTGCTCGTGGAAGCTTTCTTCGCCCGCGACGCCCTCGCGACTCTTCCGGAAGGCGAGCAGGCTGAGACGTTGGAGCGAGTCGGGGTCGCTGCAAACGAAAGAAATGAGTGAGCAGTCGTGACGGGAACGAACCGAAACAAATGACGCTCGACCTTGATTCGAGTGAACCACGTGTCGTTCTCGTCGTGATCCGTTGAGTACAAGACGACCACGAGCCCGTCCTCTCGGCCGTCCGCCGGATTGACGAGCGGCCGCGAGTGGTACGTCGACCAGCCGTCGAGCGGCACGCTCTCCCACTTCTTGGCCACGGGATCGCAGCGGAAAGTGAAGAACTCCAACGTTGGTCCTTGGCCTTTCGATCCGCCGATGTACACACCGTGGACCGACGACTCCAAGTAGCTCGCGCGCATTTGAAAGCGATGAGAGGAGGTAGGGACGCGAAAACATGCTCACCTTCTTGGGGAAGGCCGAGCAGTCCAACGCTTCCTCCGTCCACTTCCGTCGCTGCAGCGAGTAGACGTGAAGGACCGTCGGCTTGTGTTGCTCGACCGCTACAAGTGGCGCCCGTCCGCGTTCATTTGGGCGGCGACGTTGAGGTCGAAGGAATCTAACAAGTCCGCAAAATGATCGCTCTCGAGATCCTCGTCGACATCAACTCGGGCCGCGTCGATGTCGAGGCGGAGGAAGAGCAGCGAGCCGCTGTTGCCGAAGACCGCCCGCTTTTCGGTCACATCGCGGCCGGTGATCTCCGTGAGGACGAACGTCGCTTCACCGAGAATTCGAACGGAGTGTTCGTGGACGAGGACGCGCTCGTACGAGTGGCCGTCGGCGGGAAGGCGAAGAAGGTGCAGCTTGATGCTGCCGCTTTCGGTGCCGCAGACGAGCAGCGTGTTCGAATTGACGGCCAGAAAGACGGAGGTCCAGAAGTCCTCCATCCATCGCTGCGGCGGCATCAAAATTCTGAGGACGAAGAGAACGATTAAGAGAAACGAAGAAAAGAACCCACTTGCAGGTGTTCCGAAAGAGTTCCACGACGAGCACCTCGTCCGTTTCCGTGAAGGCGAACAGGTGGCGTCCGTCCGGCGAGCAACACATCTCCTCGCTGATCTAAACGAGAGGAAATGCGGTCAACCAAGGGGTAGAGAGAACCGACTTTGTTCCCTTCGTACACCGCGGAATTGCTCGCTTGTTGCTCGTGATCCACCGTCGGAGGGCCCCACTCCTGCTTCTTCCAACACTTCGAGCATCCGCACAGCTTCGTAGAGAAAAGCTGAACGATGGACGCTTTCTGTTCCATTAATGGAGAGAGAGAGACGTGAGAACGGAATCGAAGCGATCTGGAGCGAACACGAGGAACTGGAAGGAATCTCGACCAACGGAACAAACGAATGCTCTCGCCGTCACTCGCAGACGAGGGGTGCTTCTTTGGGCGCCCGAGCAACACAAAACACGGGCGAGAGGGCGGACGGACGCCGGGCGCCCGTTCGAAATTTCGCGCTCATTTCGCTTGGCGTCCCGTCAGAAGGGGCCGCGGCGACTCGCACAGACCTCATGGCATTCGAAGCGGCAATGAGTCACAGCGGATTGCTGGAGCGAAAAGCAAGGCGAGGAGCCCGATAAAAGTGGAACGGACTGATCGCTTTCTCGTAAAGGCCTGCGCACTTCGGAGCGCATGCTCGCCATTTGGAGAGCGGCGCCGGCAGCCGTTCGATCGAGGGAGCGTCGAGATACCGGGCACTTGGACGTCGGACGAAACACCCACGCATGCAAGACCGCTTGGATTATTCCTTCCTCAGCTATCCGCGCCACGCAACACATTTGCATGAGCGGAGGAACAAACGAAACCAAAACTGCCCGCTCGCTCACTCGCTCAATCGAAGCCCGCAGCGATGGCCGTGGACCCGAAGACGAAGACGGAGGAGGCGGCGGACGACAAGAAGCCGTTCCGCCTGCGGCCCGGCCAGCACTTCGGCGGCTGGCGCGTGGTGCGCAAGCTGAACGAGGGCGGCTTCGGGCAGGTCTTCACGGTGGAGCGGCACGGGATGCAGGCCGCCCTGAAGGCCGAATCGAACGAAGTGGAGGGCGGCTCGGCCATCAAGCTGGAGGCCCGTTCACTCACTCCTCCCCCCACTCATCCGCTCGTTGCAGATCTCCGTGCTGATGCTGCTGAACCGCGGCGGCCGCTGCCCCCACGTGCCGCACTTGTACCACGCGGCGAAACGCAAACGCTTCTGCTACATGATCGTCACGCTGCTCGGCGACAACCTGCGCGACCTGAAGCTGCAGTGCGCCGAGGAGCGGATGCGCGCGGAGACGTGGACGCGCATCGGCATCCAGGCGCTCTACGCCGTCAAGCTGCTCCACGACTGCGGCTTCGTGCATCGAGGTGAGCGCTCTGATGAGTCCCCTGTTCAATTCTCACTCCTGCTGCAGACATCAAGCCGGCGAACTTCGTGATGGGCCACGACAACGACCCCGAGCGGGCGCGTCTCGTGCACATCCTGGACTTTGGGCTGGCGCGGTTCGTTTCCCCTCCGCCCACCCACTCACTCACCCAGTCGTCCCCTGCAGCTCGTTCGCCTTCAAGCGGACCGGCGTGTGGGTGGCGCGACGGGCGCGGGCGACCGCCGAGTTCCGCGGGACGGTGAGTGCGCTGAGCGACTAGCGCGAAGAGCGCATCTTCACAATTGCGGCTTTAGGTGCGCTACTGCTCGCCGGCGGTCCACCTGCGGCAGGAGCAGGGCCGCAAGGACGACCTGTGGTCGCTCGTCTACATGCTCATCGAGTTCCACTGCGGCCTCCCGTGGCAGCGGGAGCGCGAGAAGACGCGGCTGGAGGTCAAGAAGCTGAACATCTCGGACGCCCACCTGCTGCTCAAGTTCCCCGGTTCGTTCCCCTCCCTCTCGTCCCCTACTCATCTCCTTTCGGACTGCAGAGGAGTGCCACCCGATCGTCGCCCACCTGCGCCAACTCGACTGCTACTCGCGGCCGAACTACTCGCTCGTGCACGAGTGCCTGCTGCGGGTGATCCGCCGCCTGAACGTCCCGCTCGGCGCGCCCTTTGACTGGGAGGACGCGCGCAACGTGGCGGTGATCGTGAGTGCCCGCCGTCCCTTCCAACCACTCGTTTCGTGCAGAACGCCGGCCGCCCGAAGCGCGCCGAGTGGGAGGACGCGGCCGCCTTCTTCGCCGCCGACCCGCTCGGCATCAACGGCGCCCCGCCCAAGGACGGCACGCAGACGTCGGACGCGGGCGGCACGGCCACCGTCGACGACCAGCAGGAGATCGAGCGCCGCGTCCTGGAGCTCAACAAGAAGGGCAGCTCCCGCCCCAAGTCCGACCGCAAGTGAGCACTCGAGTCCTTTCGTCGTGGATAAACGCATTCCTTTCGTTTGAGTCGGCTTGTTTCGGGAGATGGCAGGAAGCGTGATTGTTTCCGACCGGGAAAGGGAGTGAACGGAAGGAAGGCGGACGAAGCGGAACGTGTGACGCTCGACTTCTAGTCGGCGAGCGAGTGGGTGTCATTTGGAATTGTGAGCGGCCGATTTCCGTGGCAAGACCCTCAAACAACAAAACTCCACCTCTCACTGATCCATTGCTCACTTTTCCATCGCACGGCCGTCCCTGCCAGTCATGCCTTCTCGCCATCAACGGTCGGTCTCCTACTGCTTTCTTCTCATCCGCTTGCAGCCATACGCCGCCGTCTCGCTTCGAGGAGGACCCGCACTTCCGGCGGCTCGTGAACGACGCGGTTCGTTCGTATTTCGAGCGCCTGCCGCGACGCACGCGCCGGTCGGCCGCCGCCTGGGCGGAGCGGACGGAGTCAACGCAGGCGGCGAGTCGGAGCTCGAGCGCGCGCGTCTTCGAGGACCCCGTCAGCGCGAACTCGGCCCGCTTCCACAGCCGACGGGCGCGCTCTCCGCTCGGCTGTTTGTCCAATGGAGAGTCGTCGCTGTCGACCGTCTTCCGGCCGGCCAGCGACGAGGAGTTCGCCCGTCGGTTCGTTCCGCCCACCCGTCCGCCCACTTCTTCCCGCTTGCAGACGGCGCGTGCTGCACGGCGGGCTGGACGGCGGCGCCCGTCTGGTCGCGTGGATCCTGCGGCTCGTCTTTCAGCTGCTCGTCCTCCTGAGCGACCTCGCGGCCCGCTATCCCGTGAGTTCCGCCCGCTCAACCTCATCGAATGCTTTCCGTTCGTTCAGAGCCACGCGACGGCCGTCTGCTCGCTGCTGCTGCTGCTCGGCGCCGTCCGCCTGCTCGAGGACGTCGCGCTGCGGGCGGGCGAGGCGGCCGTCCGCGTCGGCTGGCCGCTCGCGTTCGTCGCCCTCCGCAGCGTCGAGCACCTCCTGCGGGGAGCCGGGCGCGCGTGCGGCCACCTGGACGCCGTTTACCGCGCCCTCGACTGCGACCTCGCCCGCGCCTGGTGCGAGGACTACGAGCTCATGTGCGCCGACCGCTGCTCCTTCACCAGTGCCGCCCTCGACGGCCGTCAGTGATCTCTCTTGTGTTGATGGGAATAAACCGACATGTTGATCGCTTGTGCGGAGTGAGCAGGTGAAACGAAACACGCGGTCGTGGAGTGCGTGGCGTGCTACAACGCGTTTTGGGCCGCCGCTCCCTCTTCGAGTACCACACCAGCCGGCCAGCCGTCCAGCAGCAGTCAACGGCCCCGTGGTTGAGTTGTTGTGAAGTCCCCAATTCATGCTGTTTGCTGCTTCCGTTCGAGAATAAACGCTCCTAGCCGTGTGCTCGACTAGTGTCCGCGTCGTCACAGGAAATCAACGATTCGCTGTGAGCTCTCAGCAACTGCTTGCATGCATGTTTATTCAACAGTTTTGGTTCATTCAACACTTGAGCCTTCGCCCTGCTCAGTGCTTGACCGCTTTCGCTTGCGGGAGGATGTCCAAGAAGGAGACCTGCGAGTTGTCGATGTCGTGACGGATGCAGTACGAGAGGTGGAAGGGGACGCCGAACACGTACGGTGTGTTGAAGTCGTTCGTGAGGTCGAACGCCACCGCGCAGTTGCCGTCGTTCAATCCGACCTGCAAGGAAGCGATTAACGAGCGAAAGAAGAGGATGGAGAACGAACATCGACGAGGAAGTTGCTCGGCGGAATGCTCAATCCACCGCCATTCACGACAACGAAGAAGGGTTGGAGAGTGGACGCGTTCGAGCAAGGGATCGTGTCCACGCCGAGGTCGTAGTTCCAGGTCGGCTGCAGCCAGTCCAGGTACTTCAGGTACGCGTCGAAGGGCAGCAGGATGGTCGGCAGCCTAAACTCGACTGAATACACTGCTTCTTTCTCCTCCACTCACCCGGAGTCTACCTTGGCGATCCCACCGACGACCATTCCGCTCCCGAAGTACGCGGCCTCTACGTGGAAGCTCAGGGATTGGGTCTGCTGGTCGAAGGAGAGCTGAGCGAACGCCGCCGGCTGCAGGTCGCAGAGGTGGTCCAACTCGACGCCCAAGACCACCTCCGCGAAATCCAACTTGCCGAGGGACGCATTCCGCTCCAGGTATGTGGTGAAGTGGCGGGAAATGTTCGGAGTCGCCGCGAACACGTTCAGAATGGGAGCCGAGGCTGGCGTCACGGGCTAAACAGGAAGATGTTGGGGGAAGAAAGGGCAACTGACCTCGTCCTTTTTGCTGGGATCCCTGTGAAGAACAAATAAATCAATCCACATCGCTCGTTCTCTCCGAACTCACCACCCCAATCCGAACACGCCGCTGACGTCGGCGAACGAGTACGTGTAGTTGGTGCTGTTCCACCCACCACCGACGATCAACCCGAAGGTTTGGTTCACGGGCGTGAACAGCTGCAAGAAGACGGCCTGCTTGTGCCCACCGACCAGCCCTTACGTCGATCAGATCGGTGTAAGCGGTGCCGTAGACGCCGATGTTGCCGGTGTGGCCGACGAATGGGCCCGCTTCGATGCCGCTCGAGTTGCTGCAAGAAAGAAGTGGGCAGAACGGAAGGAGTGGACTCACGTCGCATTGTAGGTGACTTGCCCGGGGAAGACCCACGGGTAGGAGGCGTCCAGGACGAACGCTGAGTTCACTCCGTCTTCCAGCGACACGGCGAAGAATTGCTCTGAACAAACAGATTAGAAAACAGGCGAGAGAAGATGGAAGAACGAACCGGACTGTCCGATCTCAGCGAACGCAACGAGCGGTTCGGCCGGCCACGAGGGGACGTAGTTCTTGTGCGTCTTGGCCGCGCGCTCCCGGTGGAAGGCGCGCAGGTCGGCGGCATTTCGACGGAGTCTCTTCGCTTGCAGTTGGTGGCCCTTGCGGTCGTTGAAGTTGGCGTGGACGGCCGCCAGACAGAAGGCGGCGAGTGAGACGAGGAGGACGAGGAAGAGTTAGGACTTCATCAAAATATATAAATATTACTTGGTCATAAACTAAATGCACCCATTTGCGCACTACGAATCGAAAAATCCCCCCAACTGATGGATGTGATGATGACGATTGGCGAAAAAATTAGGTCGCGGGGCCCTACCGTTAGGCCAGAATAAAGCATGTCCGGTCGTAGGTGGGAAAATTTTGTTGTCACGTGGGACATTTGATGTAGCGCGCGTTGTGGTAAGCGTGCGGGGGCGTGGGTGGGGTTGTTGGATAGGGGACAATGAGGTGAGTCGTTTGGTGTGTGTTCGGACCGGTGAAGTCAACGGGTTGAGTTGATGTCCTCAACAATGTACGTCGATGTCGCGCAATTGACATCAACGCCTGTAACTCGCCACTGGGTGATCGTGGGCGGTCACGAATAGGCTCAATCGACGCGGAATGGTGCGGGCAAGATTTTTGTAGTGACACGCGTGACGTGGAACAGTAGGTGAAAGTCGTAAAAATTGATCAAAGTGTAGGTGGTGAGTCAAAAGTGGTAATTTCTTCGTCGTAAGTGGCCGATATGGGTGTCAATCGACGGGGAATTGTGCGGGGAACACGCCTAAAGTAGCTGCAGCACACTTAGAGGTAGTGGACGTAGGCGGCAGCCGCGGGGGCCGGAAGGCCCCCGCCATTGGTCAGTGTCTGATCGGGACTTTGGACGTGCATTGGATTCTATGGCGCGCTGTAGCCTCGCTCAGCCCTAGCACTGTTCAAGGCCGAAGGCCTCCGCCACGCCCGCACGAATGGGTTGTTTTCCGCCGCACTTCCACCGTTTTTGACCAAATTTGAAGCTGTTTTCGACGGCGGCAAAGCGCAGCAACAGGCACAGGCATAGTCTGGCAACAAAGAGGGCTGCGCAGCAGCCCTTGTTTCGGTTGGATTAATGCTCTTCCAAAGAATCCACCCGCTTTTAAACGCGAAGATCACTTCAGTTTCCGAACACTCTCTTTCGTTGTTCATGACGTGATTTCCCGTTCTTGCCCATTGCTTGTGCGCTTCTCGTTGCCTTTAGCCCCGCCTCTTCCGTTATTGCCACAATTCCCCCTTCTTATCAACCGTTCGATCTCTGCATTTGGCGTAATTAAAAACGCTACAATGCTGAGCACCCGACGTTCTCATCCCGCTTCACAACTGGGCAGGAAGTGCACTGCTTTTAGTGATAAGCGAATGCGGCGGGAAGGCGGAAACGATGACATTCCAAAAAGAAAACGTGCCCGCGATCAACATGCGTGAATGACGCGGCGTCCAGAGAGGGCGGCCACCGTAAGCAGCTGCACTCGTTCGATAGTGGTGCAGGCGATCGTTGTGATTCCATTAGTTTTTCTCGAGGTAGCACTTCGTTTTGTTCCGACGACAAGAGCGCGTTCCGCGCGATCACCTCCCAGCCCGACAGAAACGATGAGTGCAACGCGTGCAAATCCATTCCTCTTCTTTCGGGTGGCGGCTGGCGATCGAGAACGGCGACTACTCGGCGGCCGATGACGTGCCGTGGGCGGCCTCCGTGTCGGCCTCCAGTCGAGGGTGCGTCCCCTTCCTCCCTCTCGTCTTGCCCTCACCGACCGCCTTCAGGCAGCTGAAGAACCGCTGCGGGGCGGCAATCATCAGCCCGCGCCACCTGCTGACGGCCACGCACTGCTTCTTCGACTACGCGTCCAAGACGGTGCCCTGCAGCGGGCCCTCGCTGAAGCGCGATTTCGACGCGCTCAAGGTCTCCTTCGGCTGCGGGCTGCGAGTGTCGCGACGTGCAGACGGCGCGCCTCCGCCGCCTCGCGATCCTCCGCTCGTTCCACGACGCCGCGTGCGAGGGCGGCAACAACCTGGCGATCCTCGAGCTGAGTGCGAACATCCGGGTGCGTTCTCCCTGCCCTCCCATCCACTTCCTCTCGCTTTTAGTTCGACGAGCACACGCAGCCCGTCTGCCTGCTGAACGAGAGCCGTCTGTCGCCCGACTCGCGCACCGGCCTGCAGGAGCGCGTGCACTCACTGTCGTCCTTCGGCTGGGGCATGGACTAGTGTGAACACACTTCTCTCCCCCTTCCTTTCACTTCTCTTTGCAGCGGAGACGTAATCGAGTCGTCTGCGGCACTTCTTCTCGCGCTTCTACGAGTGGCAGCCGGCCGGCGGGGCGGACATCCTGCGGCTGCGGAGCGTCGCGCGCTCGTCCATCTGCTCGGGCGACTCGGGGGCGGGCGCCGTCGCCGTGGAGCGCCGCACGAACCGCTCCGTCCTGCTCGGCGTCCACTCGTAGGCGGAGAAGTGCGCGCGCGGCAAGACGGCGCTCAGCGGCTTCCACGCGGTCACCTCCGTCCACGAGCACCGCGAGCAGATCTGCTTCATTACGGGCGTCTGCCCTGACGGGCTCGAGCTTTCATTTATTGTAGTTGGTTGTGGATAAACATGGAAGAGGATGTGGGTGATTGGGTCGTGAAACGAGTGTTGAGTGGAGCGGCGGTAGTCAAAAGATGATGGGTCGGCCTTTCAACGCTCTCAGCTTGGATTGTTCGAATGGCCCGTTTCTATCCGACAACCCGCGCGCTTGACGAAAGCGGCATGCCGTGAAGCCGCAGTCTGCAGACGACCGCCGTCTAGTTCGTGTAAACAGTTGCTGTTTCCTTGTTGATGGGAACGGAATAAAAGAAGGCGTGTTTATTCAAGCAGGCGGCCGAGCGGGACGGCGGGCGGGATAGGCGGCGCGCAGTTGGGCGATGATTCGCGCGTGTTTGGCCACGTAGCGGACGTAGGAGTCGGCCGTCTCGTCGCTCTGCGCACTCCGCTGCACGGCCCCGCTCGTGAGCATCGTTCGGAGAGTGGCTGAACGGCGAATGAGCGGGGAGAAGCGGGCACTCACGCGGCAGCGGCTGGACGAGGAGCAGCGGCTCGTAGTCGGCGGGCCGCGGCGTGCGGCTGGAGGCGTCGGAGGACGAGGTCGCCGGCGAGTTCATCGGAAAGCAGCGACTCGGAGCTCGCGGTCGGCCGCCTTCGTTCGCCGGTCGAGTGCAAAATGAGGGGAGCGAACTGAAGACTTGAGATTTCTTAGCTCCTCGCCGCCAGCGGAGTGATCGAAGGCTCCGATACGGTTGTTAGAAGCAATCCGTTCCTTCTCGTCGGCCTTCTTCCTCTCGTCTGCTACGGATTCTTCTCGAGCGCGTTCTCCTTCATCGTGGGCGCTTGGGTTGTCCAAATGAAAGTGAGTTCCTCTCCGTTTTCCTTCCAGTGGGCCGCCGACAACGTGCAATGCTGGGCGTGTTACAACGAGTTTCGTTGTCACCGCCGCCGCCGCCGCCGGCCGCTCTTCCCGCAGCGGCACACCTGCCGGCCCGCCCTCAGCAGCAGTCGGCGACCTCTCGACCGGACGGCACTCACGTCAGCCGGAACGAAGTCACGAATTGATCCCTGTTGCCACATCACTCGAGAATAAAAGTAATGTGTGTTCGGGAGATCTTGGTTGAGTGGAGCGAAAACCAACGCGAGTAATGCGGCGGGCTGTGGAGTGGGCGGCACGAGAGCGGGTGGCGTGAAAGAAAACGCCTTGTCTACTCACCACCGTTGAACAACCACGAGTCCGGCGCCCGAGAACCGCTTGAAGGCGACTCGCCGCCGCTCCCGCCCGACGGTCGCCAGTCGAACCGCTCCGCTCATTGCACGAAACTCCGATCGAAATGACCGACTGCTCCCTTCTCCTGCTCGTTCTGCTATTCGGTTCGATCGGCGCCGTCGAGGCGGACGGCAATGGAATGTCCGGAACGCTGTGGGGCGTCTGCATTGCCGCCTTCGTCTGCATCATGACCTGCGCTTCCGTCCTGCCTCCTTTCTCGGCCCCGAATGCGAGATGGCGGTGGTGGGTTCTCGTCTCTATTCTACATACAGCCTTCTTGCTTTCAGATCTCCCAAGGAAATGCTCAACAGCCTGCCACTTTCCAACAATCCAGCGCTCAGTTCCAACAGCCGGGATTTCAACAACCCGGGGCTCAGTTTCAACAGTCGCCCACCCAGTTCCTGTCGAACCAACAGCCGCAGCAGCGACCGTTCGGGCAGTTCCAACAGGCGGGGGTTTCAACAACCTCAAGGCCAACTCCAAGGGTTCCAACAGCCGCCGACCGGATTCGCCGTCAACAGAACGCAGCAGGTGCCCGGGGATCCGAGTTTACTTCCCGAAGACAGGCCGCGAGACCTCCCGCGATACTGGTGATTTGCAGTCATGAACTGACCAGATAAACGAGTCTTTTACACGTGGAGGGTCTGAAGTTGCAAAGAGCACTGCAATTAGTCGTGGGAGAGATGGAGTGCCTGCCTCCCTCTGGCAGCCAAGAATCGACATCGTTTATTCACTTCTCGCTACAGAACACAGCCAGAAAAGAAATGCCGCATCACTCTTGAGAGTCGCGAGCTTGACGGACGGCGACGATGTCCGCGTCCTCCGCCGAGCAGCCGGTGGGGTGGACGTTGAGGATCGTGCCGCCGCGTCCGTCCCGCTCGGCCTGCAACGAGCGGGGAGTGAGTGGGCGGGCAGGTGGGAGGGGACGAACGTCCGTCGGGTAGGCGGCGTAGAAGGTGGTGCGCTCGCGGGCGTTGAAGCGCTCCAGCTCCTCCTCCCACGAGCGGGCGGGCGGCTCGGCGGCCTCCTGGAGCGCCTCGACGCCGACGACGCGCAGCCGGTCGCCGAACTCCGCCACGACCTCGCCGATCACCTCGATCGAGCGCATCACCGCGCCCAGCACGCCGTCCAGCCGGAGGGGCGGCGAGTCCCCCGGCTCTTCGATGGCGATCCGCGCCTCGCCGAACTCCCGCTTCGGCATTTGGGAGGAGGCGGTGAGGCGCGGCCCGTCGGACGTCTCGTCGTCGGCTGCAAGCGGGCGGAGGGTGAATGAGTGAAGGGCTCTCCGGCGGGCGCCCACCCGCCGACTGCTCGTGCGCCCGCTCGCCCTCCGACCGCCCGAAGTCCTCGTCGAACGGGAGGCCCAAGTACGCGAAGCTCTTGGCCGCGTGGCGCGGTCGGCGCGTCCGCTCGCTCGTCGTCGTGTCGCTCGCGTCCGGCGGCGTGTTCTCCAGCGAGGACGAAGCCGAAACGATCGACGCGTCGTCCGTCGTCGCTGCAATCGAGAAGGGTGTTGTGGGATGTGTTGTGGGGCGTGTTGTGCTCACTGTTCTCTTTGGCTTCCTCCGTCTCCTTCGGTAGCTTCGTTTCCTGCGGCTCCTCCTGGGCGGCGTTCTGCTCTTTCTTGGCCTCGTTGTCCACGGTGAGCGATTGCTCTAAACACGAAAAGATGAGGAATGAACGAATGAAAGATAACTCACTGGACTCACCAGCCGGCGTCTTCTTGGGCGCCTCGACTGACGGATCGGTGAGGGACGACGGGCGGCTGCTGACCTCGCGCTCCGAAGTGACCGTCGCGCTCGAGGGGGCCGGCGGCGGCTTCACGACGACGGCCGACGAGCTGCCGGAGGTCGTCGAGGCGGTGGAGGTGCCGCAGGTCGTCAAAGCGGCCGAACGAGCGGCCTCCTGCCCTTTCTTCGAACTCGCAACTTCCTTGCCGCGGGAGCGGCGGCGAACGGGCGACTTGGTGGCGAAGACGGTCACGCGGTCCTGCAAGCGGCTGGTGGACGGAAGGAGCGAGCAGTCGGCCGTCCCACCTTGCTCGTCTGCGCGTTGATGTGGTCGGGCGGAAGGGCGGGCCGCGCGCGCTCCCACTCGCCCTCGCTGCACGCGGTCAGCGGCACGCCATCGGCCACCGGCGGCGCCTTCGGCTTCGATCCGGACGTCTCCTTCTGCGACATTCGACCGACTCGTGAGGGGGACTGCGGAAATGACGCGGCGAAAAGGTGGGCCGTCGGTCCGCATTTCATTCGTTTTTTTCGCTCGCCCGCTCACTCGTTGCTTCTGCTCTCCGAAATGGCGGCTGCTCGTGTTCTTCTGCTTTCCGTGTTCGTGTTCTCGTTGGTGGCCGTCGGCGAATGCGGCCGCCGGTACTTCTACGAGGTGGACCAGACGCTCTACTGCGGCGGGAAGCCGTACACCGAGGCGGTAGATCCAACGAGCTCTTGCTTCTTCTCACTCGTTGCTTGCAGACGATCGTGCTGTTCGAGTACGATCTGGGTGAATGCCTCTCTTTTATTCTTCCCCTAATCTCCTTGTTGCAGGGATCAACGACCTTTGCTACGTGACGAACAGCAGCCGCGGAGGCTCGTGGCACGCGAAGGGCAGCGAGGACGATTATCCAAACATCCCCATTTTCGTGGATCCGCCGGACAACATGTTCCTGTTCATGTAAGCCGCCCCGTTCCCCCACTCATCGCTCTCGTCTACAGCCGCCATCGCTGCCGCACGGGCGGCAAATGGCGCTGCTACCTCGGCGATCTCGGCCTTGACTTGTGGGCCCCCAGCGAGAATTCGGTGAGCGTCCAGCACCTCGGTCGTCTCGAGCTGGCCGAGGAGCCGAGCAGCGAGTGCGACGAGCGTGTCGAGGACGCCGTGCCCCGCGGCATGTGGGAAAGCGACGAGTGCGCGTGATCGTTCGTTTGTGTCTTTTTTCGTTCGTTTGTTCGGGTGTGAGAATAAAAGTTGATTCGATCCGCTCTCGACTTCAAGTGCAGACGACCAACACTTGCGCCAATTCATCTGCTTCATCACGTCTTTCGAGCGTTTATTCCTCCGCACAAACACGAGAACCAAACGAATTTCCTGCTTCACGGCCTACGCGCAGCGGCGATCCTCCGCGCCGTCGGCGACGCCCAACTTCGAGAACGAGTCCTAAACGAACGAGTGGGATGAGCGGAGGAGAAGAAGCGGGTAACTCACGAGAAGGGGTGTGTCCACGAACTTGCCGACCGCACGCTCCAGACGAGCGGCCGCGTCCGTCGAGGCGAAGATCACGTGGACGTCCTTGGTGTGCAGCGAGCGAGCGACCAGCAGCACGACGGCGTTCGAGCTCTCGCCCACCTGAACACGCACTTGGATAAAGAGGAGGAGCAAATGGAAGACTCACGGTCACCTGCCGCATCTCGGCGCACTCCAACGAGCGGGCGGCGACGTCGGCGAGCTGCTCGCCGCCCTCCGGCAGGCAGACGGCCAGCCCGCGCTCCTTGAGCTCGACGGCCACTTCTTCCGCCTCTTCGGGCACGAACTTGACCCACGCGCCGTCCTGCAACAAGCGGGCGATTGAGAGAAGACCGAAGGGAGACGCCCACCTCGTCCAGGTAGTTCTCGTCGTAGCACTCGTTCCCGTTCCAGAAGTCCCACGCCGCTTCGAGCACGAACGGCGTCTCGGCGTCCAGATCGAAGTGGAGGGCGCCCACGTGGAAGGCGGGCAGCTGGGCGGACGTGGCTGAACGAAAGGAGGTGATTGCCGGGGAAGGAAGTGACTTGCCCGAGGGATCGCCGTTGTTATTCGCGTCCACCGGCGAGCACTCCGAACGGCCGCCCTCTTCGCTCTCGCCCTTCGGGGGATCGACGGTCGTCGGCATTTCGAAAGAGAACGAGCGACCTGCAACCTCTGCGCGAGGAGGAATGAGCTCGAGGTTCGAACGGTTCCGAGTTGGAAAGGAAGCGAGTGGACATGCAAATGCCGCCGTCGTCGATCAACGGTTATAGCGGGCAAGCGGCAAGCATCAACCCGCTTCTATGCAGGCGAAGACTGAACACCACAGACTTCTTTCGTCTCTCCGCATTCCCGGTGCGTGCAAATGGTGAGGCGACCAAACGCAAGCGAGCAGAGAAACCGAGTGACTCATCGGTCTGCAAAGTACGCGCAAAGAAGCGAGAGGAAGAAATGAAGGGCTGCTGTCAGCCGGGCGTCGTGGCTGGCGCCTGTGAGACAGCGACCGGACGGCTGGGTTGGGGGAAGGCGGGCGGTGCGGAGGAACGGCCGGCGGGGGCGTCGCCGACGGGCGGCCGCAGGAGTGCGACGGCTCGTGGTCGTCTAAGGCGGGAGGCCGTCGAGGCCCTGAAGGGAGCAGGCGAACACTCCCCGCGCCGCGCAGTGAACTCGGACAACGCCCGCGAGACGCCCGCCGCTCGGCCGCCGCACCGTCCAAATGATCCCCACCTTTTGCACTCGACAGTGGGGGTGGGCGAAAGTCGACGTTGTTATCTTGATCACTTCGATTCTTCGCCTGGATCTCACCTTCATCATTCGACAAACTCCCGTCGAAATGAACGGCCGCTGTCTCTCCTTTCTGCTCGTGCTCTCGGCCGCTTCGCTCGTCGCTGTCCAAGCGAAAGGCGCGTATCCCTTCATCGCGATCACTTCTGCCGTCGGTCTTCTCGTGTTCATCTCGTGTGTCGCCGCTCTTGCTGTCGGTTTGCGCTACTACTGCATGAATCAAGTGAGCCCTTCCTTCAGCATTGCTTCTTTCACGTCTCTTTCAGAGCATCGAGCGGGAGCAACGGAACGTGGTCACCTACAACACCGTCCGGCCCGCCGAGTCGACGAACCACGCGGTCTGATCGCTGATTTCTGTTGATAAATGGGCGGATAAACGAGTCTCTTTGTTCAACGGAGCTTGGCGTGTTCACAGGTTGCCCGAATCGACCTGTTCACCGCTGATTGCGTTCGAACCCACCCGCGTTGAGACCACCAATGAAACTTGCGAGAAGAGTTGCGCATTCTCATGGGAATCCCAGTGATCTTCCCACTCGTCCCACCTTTCCGTTCTCGGGGTCAACGACCGACCGCTCGGTGAGAAACTGCGGCGTCAGCGACGTGAATAAAAAGCGAGCGAGTGTCAGCTTTCGATCATTCCCGCCTTCCACTCGCCTCCTGCCGGTCACTCCCGACTGCTCCCCACGGGAAGATGACGTCCAAGGGGCTGGCGTACGCGAGTTTCGAGTCGGCGGTGTACGGCGCCCGCTGCTTCCCGCACGTCCACCAGCCGTTCGCGTGCGGCCGGCTGCTCGTCGAATTCCAGCACCACGGCGGGACGATCGTGGTCGTGGACACGTGCACTGGAGTTCAAACGTGAGTTCTTTCTTCGTTCTTCTCCTCACTCCCGCCTTCTTTCAGCCGCTTGCGGCATCCCTTCGGGGCAGAGCCGCTGGACGAAGTCGTGGACTGCCGGCTGGTGCGGGAGGATCGGCTGCTCGTCCTCACGCACGAGCGGCTCGTCCTGCTCGCGCTGAACTGGACGAGCGGCGAGTTCCGCTTCGCCATCCTCCACCGCTTCCCGCCGTCCGCCGTCGGCCGCTTCGAGCACCACCGCCGTCTCATCGCGCCGACCGCCCACGCCGCGCGCTTCGTGTTCGCCGCCCTCCGCGACGAGTCGAACGCGCAGCTGCTCGAAGTGGACGCGAACTCCGGGGCCGTTCGTCCGATCGGCGCGCTGCGGCTGGCGGGCGGGCGGATCGGCGGCCTCCACGTCCACGCGGGCCGCCTGCACGTGGTCGAGCGGGACGCCGCGCGCATCACTCGGATCCACGCGATCGACCCGGCGGACGGGCGCCTCCTCCGAGTGGTCGAAGTGGAGGACCGCAAAGAAGTGAGTTCCCCTCTCTGCACACTCAATTACTCGTGGTTGCAGGCCGGAATCACCCGTCGCGGCTTCTCGCCGGCTGCCCTCGCCTTCCACGACCACTCGGCCGTGTTCCTCGAGCAGCTGCTCGTGCGGAAGGAAGGACGAGAGGGCCGCGTGCTGCAGTCCCGCTTGTGCCGCCTGGACCTCCGCAGCGGCGAGTGGGCGGTCGTCGAGTCGCCGGTGGTCGTCGAGATCGCCGCCTCGTGCTGGTACTCCGACAACGAGTGGAAGGAGCACCGCGTCCACACGGGAGAGCCTGCCGACCTCCTGCACGCGGACGAGAGCGGCGGCCTCACGCTCCACGTGCGCACTTCGCTGGCCACCGCGAACGGCGAGTACTTCGGCACCGGAAAGCCCACCTGGACGTGGCGCTCCTACCGCCTGCCTGGGTAAGCGGCCGAATCGTCCACTAATGAGCCGCCTCTTGTTTCAGCCGCCCGAAATCTCTCCTCCGCACTGCCTTCGAGGCGCTCGATCCCGCCGACCCCCGCCCGCGCCCGAAGAACCTCTCCGTCGACCGCATCTACTCCCACTGATCCGTTGGTTGTTCCCATTGAAGAATAAACCCCTAGAAAAACCATTCGGATGAGAAGTGCGTGGGGAACTTCAGAAAGCCATGCTAACCGCTACGCACCAACGAAATCTTCATCGTTTCGATCAAAGAGCGTGTGGCGGTAAACTCGAGCAATCAGCCGATGGACAAGCGTATAAAAAGGTTCGTTAAATCAGAGGTTAGTTGGTGCCCCAGTCGTCGAGCATGAAGACGGGCGTGGAGACGTCCGTGCACGTCCAGGAGACCTTCAGGCCGAGGCCGTTGTTCCAGCGGTTGGCGTCCGAGCGGAACTCGAAGAGGGCGCGCTCGCCGGCCGGCAGGCGCACCTCCTTCTCGGGCGTCGAGTCCTGCAGCGGCGCTCAGTGGGCGGGCGGAAGGGGCGACTCACCCGACACGGCAGTTGGAGCCACTCGCGCGGCGGGTCGGCGCCCGAGAAGTGCGCCCAGCGGACGTACTCGTCCGCGTTGCACGCCCGTCCGTAGCCCAAGTGGACGAACAGACGGAAAGCGCACTCCATGCCGGCCGGCGGCACCACCGTCCACCTGCAAGCGGGCGGTGAATGGAAGGAAGAAGGGGGAAGAGGACCGTTGGATCGTGTTCTCCGGGTAGGCGGCCGGGAAGCCGATGTTCGTGAGCACGCCCTCCGGCTCGTAGGTGGGCGCGAAGTCGAAGAAACGCGAGCCGTCCGGCCGCTCCTCCACCGTCGCCGTGAAGTAGAGGGCCGCGTAGCCGCCGGCCGCCACGTCCTCGTCCGTCTCCAGCCGCAGCACCACCGAGTTCGCGGGGCTCAGGTGGGCGGGCGGGGTGAACGCGCCGCAGTACGTTGAGTTCACCTCCGGCGTGCTCGCGTTGAACAAAATCTACGGAAAAGAGGGGATTCGTTGGCTTCAGCGGGGCAATGGATCTCTCTCTAGACTCTCGCCTCCCTGCTGCTTCGCATAAGCCCGCTACTTCTCTCCATCCTTCCCCGACCTTCCCCCGCACTCACCGTCAGCGAGTCGTGGCGGCAGTTGCGGCTGTTGGTCGTCCCGTAGCGGGAGTACGCGTACGCGGAGCCCAGCACGCGCCGTCCGCCCCACGGCGCCCGCTGCGCGCCCACCTCGAGGTTGAAGTCGGCGAACACGAGCAGGACGCGGCGCCCCTCGGGCACCTCGATGGTCGTCGTGCACGTCGCGTTGTGGCCGTAAGGGCGGGGGTAGTTGGGGCTCGTGACGCGCCCACTCGCCCACCGGTCGCCCGCCGCCACGGAGATCGTCCGGTTGCAGGCTGCAAACGGGAGAAGCGGGTGAGGGGATCGACCGCCAGTTTCCGCTCACAGTCGAGCACGCGGTACTGCAGCCGGAAGTGGGCGGTGTACTCGCTCTGCAGCAGCTCGGAGGTCACCAGCTGCACGAAGGCGGTGCGCGAGACCCAGCGGACGGGCGCGTGCGTGCCGCAGAAGCGAGTCGACCGGCCGCCCGCCTCGCGCTCCTCCGCACACGCGGGATGCTGGCAGAGGGCGGGCAGGCCGACGTCCCGCAGACTCGCGAACTCGTCCGTGCAGTCGGGCGTGCGCGACGTGAAGTTGAAGTCGAGGAACGCGATCTCCAGCGGCTGGTTGTCCCGCCCGTGGAACACGTAGCGACAGCGCCGATGCCGCTGCTCCGTCCGCGTGAGGCCTGAGCGGGAGAGGAGTGAGCGGCGGCCGGGGGACTCACCCTTCTCGCCGTGGTACTCGATCTCGCCCGTCGTGTTGTTCGCGAAGAAGACGCCGCCGCAGGACTCTGCAGAAAGAAGTGAGCGGCGAGTGGCCGACGCGAACGAACCGCCCAAGTGGACCGTGCGGTACGTGAGGTTGAAGCCGCCGAACGCGTCCGCCGCGTCCGTCTCGAAGTACACTTCGATGCCGCCGTCGAAGCTCTGAACATTCCGTGGGGTTAGTGGGCGGAGAGAGCGCGTACGCTCTCGTAGACGAGCGGCAGCTCCAAGTGGGACGGCACTTCGCACGTGGGGCGCAGGAGGAACGGCGCGACCGCCTTCCGCCCGTCGTAGATCTGCACAAAGGAAAGAGATGAGTGAGCGGAGGGAGGACTCACGGCCAGGAAGTCGTAGCAACGGCCGCCATCGTCCCGCCGGCGGGTCTCCAGCTCCAACGAGTTCAAGCGGACGAGGACGTGCTTCCGCTCGCCGCGCGCCGGCTGGATTTTCCACAGACAGCGCAGATTGTGCGGGTACGTGCCGTCGGCTGTAAGGGGAGGAAGGAGCGACTGCCAGTCGGCGGTGGCCGTCAACTCGCCGCCGCAGCCACCGCGCGGGCCCAGCGTGGCGGTGAGGACGGCGAAGAAGCCCTGGGCGGCGGAGGAGCGGTCGGAGACGAAGCGGAGCAGCGCGCGGTTGCCGCCGGTCGTCCGGTGGCCCTCGGCCGGCACGGGCCCGCACAGCCGCCCGAAGGACGTCTCGTTCCTCGCCGTGGGCCCGTCGAACAGCTCCACGTAGTCGAAGAGGCAGCCCTCGCTCGCCTCCACGTTGATCTGCGTGAACCTGAACGAGCGGGAGGTGGGTAGCGGCCGACGCGCACTCACTTCACGGCGATCACCGAATCCGAGGGCGCCGTGATGTTCCACACGCAATCGAGGTCTGCAACACGCAGCATAGGATTGAATGGGAGGAGTGGACGGACCTTCGTGGTAGGGCAGCGGGAAGCCGGGCGACGAGACGACCGCCGTCGATCGCCGCCCGTTCTCGCTCAGGTTGATCTCGCCGCCGCACTCTGCAAGCAGCCGCTCGAACTCGCCGCCCTCCCGTTGGACCCACCGGCGACCGCGTAGCTCAGCCGGAAGCCCCGATGGTTCTTCCGCTGCTGCCCGTCCGGCAGCACGTGCACGAGCGTCAAGTTCGAGACGAACCGCACGCCGATCGGGCCCTACAGCAGAGAGGATTGAACGAAAGGAAGAGAAGGGAAAGCGGACCTTGACCGAAATGACGTCGTTCGTCCCGTCCTTCTTGAACGAGTCGCCGCAGATCGTGAGAACGACGCGCTTCCGCTGCACGTCCGTGATCTCCACGAAGTCGGCGTTGCAGCGGCGGCCGCTCGTCACTAAAGCGAAGAATGAGTGAGCGGGACGTGTAAGAGCGGCATTTGTCTTTCTCGCAGAAGTTGGAAAAAGGATCTCTTGTCCCAAATGACAACAATCCGAGACCCAACCACTCGTCCAACGCCGCGTACCGAGCGAGTTGTCGAGGTCGGCGTCCACGACGCGCAGCGTGACAATCTGGACGCCCTGCTCGGCCTCCGGGTCGATCAGCCACTCGCACACGCGGTCCTCGTTGGGGTAGCCGCGCGGGAAGTGCGGCGACTGGACGACGCCGTGGTTCAACCGCAACGGCGTGCCGCAGCGCGCCGTCCACGTGGCCTCGAAGCCGCGCGCCGTCGTGGTCGAGTCGGAGCGGAAGTAGACGCGCATTTGGGTCGAATCGATGCGGACGGGCGGCGGGAGGCGCGTGTCGCAGAGCGGGCCGGCGACCGCCTCCTCGTGGTCGTAGAAGAAGAAGTACGTCTGCAGCGGGTCCTTCTCGCGCGCGTTCTGCTCCGCCGTCACGTTCACAAAGTCCTTGTGGCACTGGCTGGACGGCTCGACGTCGAAGCGCGTGAACGCCAGCTCGATGTGGAAGCCGGGCGGCACCGTCACGAACCACTCGCACTGCGCGTCGTTCGGGTAGTCGGCGGGGAAGCCGGGCGAGCGAATGACGCCGCTCTCCGCGTGCGACGTGAAACCGCAGGCTCCAACAAATCGATCGAATGGAACAACTCGTGAGCTCACTGCCGTTCTCGAAGTGCGCGAATCGCCACAGCGCCTCGAAGCCGCGTCGCGCGCCCTCGCCGTCCGAATGGAAGCGGAGCGTCAGGAAGCGCCCGTGCGACTTGAGCCAACGGAACCGCTCGGGCATCGCGAACTTCAGGTCGCCGGCCTCCTCGTAGCACCAGCGCCCGACCACCGCGTGCCGGTCCTCGCCTGAACGAGCGGAGTGAGCGGAAGAACGAGACGACCGGCGGGAACCTTCGGAGATCTCGAGGAAGTCCTTCTCGCAATCGACCGAGTGCTCCAGATCGAGCCGCGTGATGTTCAGCTGCAAGCAGGCGATGAGCGGAGAAACGAACGGCGGCTCGTGCCTCGACCACTTGGCCCTCGGGCGCCTCCAGCACCCAAATGCAGTCCGCGTCGTTCGCGTACGTGCGCGCGGAGCTCGGCGATTGGATCCGGCCGCTGTTCCCGACTTCCTCCGTTCGCACGTGCCCGCCGCAAGCTGCAACGAGAGGAAGAAGTCAGAGAAATACTCCCCGAACAGACGATTGAAGACGACGCTGAGGTTGAAGCGGACGGTCGTGTCTTGCGGCCACCCGTACCCGAAGGGATTGTTCGTGACGAACACGTCCAACTGCGGGGCCGCGAGCACGAACTCGGCCGTCCCGTTGCGCACCGTCGCCGAGCAGAGCGACTCGTCCACGGGCCACGCGGCGGTCGCGGAGTCCGTGAGGCGGACGCGGTTGTCGTGCGGCGAGCAGCCGGGCGACTCCGCGCGGCCCGCCCGGAAGTCCGTGAAGCGCAGCCGGACGGTCTGCCGCTGCGGGTTGTCCACGCGGATGTGACAGAAGGCTGCAACGAGCAAACGAGTGAGTGGAAGAAGCGAGAAGCTGGGAGAACTCTTGGACATGTCCACGTAGCCCTGCCGAACGCCCTGAAATCCCAGCGATCAATTCCGCTTTTCCCCCGCCCTCACCGCCTGGTCGGAGCGGTAGCTGAGGTTCGCGATGCTGAGGTTCGTCGTTTCGACCACGTGGTGCATGCAGGCGTTCGAATCGAAGTCGGCGTCCACCTTCTGATAGCGGAAGCCGAACGGGCGGTAGAAGCGGCTCTCGTTCAGCTGCTGGAAGCCCGACTGGTAGGCGGGCGCGTAGCCGGCGCGACGGTCCTCGTACGCAATGCTCATGATGTCGGTCGTGCTCACGAACGTGGTGCGGTTCTCGCAGAAGCGGTGGTTGGCGGCGTAGAGCGAGTGGCGCGTCTCCTGCGGCCCGTTCCACGCCTCCAGGTCGGGGAAGCACCACTCGGTCGGCTCCGCCGAGTAGCCCGTCCAGCGGTGGTAGAAGCCCTGCAATCGATCGGTGGACACTCGCTAGACGACCGGCCGTACGTGGTCGTCCTCGTCCTCCGTGACGAAGAAGAACTCGACGCGCCAGCGGTGGCCGATGCCCGCGCGGAAGTCGAACTCGCAGTGCAGGCCGGGCACCACCCGCTGGTCGCGCGTGTGCACGAAGCGGACACCCGCGTCGTCCGTGATCTCGCCGCCGCACTCCTGCCGCTCCACCGAGAACTCCAGCTCGAAGCCGCACTTGCGGTTCGGGCAGAACATTCGGTGCAGCTTGCCGCCGCCCGACAGCTGCGACGAGTTCGACTGGAAGCGGACGTACGTGAGGGCGCTGGTGAAGAAGTCGGTCGGGTCGTCCACGCGCTGCATGCAGGTGGGCGGCAGGAGCGGACGGCCGGTCGCGTTCTCCTCGCGCACCTCCAGGAAGTCGCGCGAGCAGTTGGCCGAATAGGCGAGGAAGAGGTACTTGACGTGCGTGCGCGTGATGTGGCCGCGGGGCGCGTGCACTCGCCACTCGCAGGTCTCCTGCGGCGGGTACACGTCCGAGAAGTTGGGCGAGGTGATCGTCGCGTTCGCGTCCGGCCGCAGCACGACCGTCCCCCCACAGGCGGCCAGCTCGACGACCGCCGTCCACGCGGGCGAGGGCGCGTAGTTGTCGGTGGAGAAGCGGACGAACAGATGGGAATCCGAGGAGACGATCGTCGAGGGCGCCCGCTCGTTGCAGAAGCGACCCACCAGCGGGGCGCCCGCCGTCGCGCCGTCGTGCACCTCGAGGAAGTCGTCCGTGCAGCGGTCGTGCAACGCGTTCTGCAGGTTGAACGTCTTCGGGTCCACCGTGAATTTCACGCGATAGCCGGGCGGCACACTCAGCGTCCAGCGACAGTCCACCGAGTTCGGCGTCGTGTGCGGCCAGTCGGGCGATCGGAGCTCGAAGCGACGCGTGTGCTCGTCCACGTGGATCGCCTGCGAGGAGCACGAGTGGACGATCTCGCGCACTTGCAGCCGGTAGCCCTGCAACTCCTCCATTAACCCCACGCTTCCCTCCATTCACGAGAACGAACCCGTCGGGGCGTGGCGGAGGCCGCCGAGTCGAATTGGATGAACACGCGGCCCGAACGCGCCGTGAAGTTGAACGCCTCCCCGCCGCACGCCTCCACCACGCGCTTCTCGGCGCGCATCGAGAGCGGCATGTCGCTGACGGTCAGCGCGTCCGTGTCGCACTTGCCCGACGCGTTCCGGGGCGCCAAGTCCACGTCCACACTCGTGATGTTCACGTCCCGGTTCGTCTCGAGGATCACGCCCACACTGGCAGCGGTGGGCGTCGCGGTACGTGTGCGGGTAGTTGGGCGACTCCAGCACCACGTCGAAGAGTCCCTTGGCCGCCTCGATGTACTCAAAGGTCCGACAGCCCACGCGATACTCCAGCGAGAAGCCCGCACCTCCTCGCGACCGATCGGAGACGAAGTAGACGAACGCGTTCTGGTCGTAGTTCACGGCGATCTCCCGCCCAACCGCCGCCTTGTCGCAGTAGTGGGCGAGGTGGGTGGACTCTCTGCAACCAACTGGAGTGATCGGAAGGCGGCCACTCACTGCAGCTCTTTGAACGAATCGACGTCTCGCGAGGTGATCACCACGTAGTCGTACTCGCAGCCGTCGCCCTCCTCCAGGTCCAGCTTCTTGAACTGCAACGAAAAGGAGCGATTAAGCGAGGCAATCCCTAACGAACGATGAACGAGATGCCGCCCCAACATCGGCCGTCGGATTCGCCACTTGCAGCGGAGGTCGTTCGCGTAGACGCCTGCAAACCGCGGGGATCACTCGCCGCCCGCCCGCCGCTCACCGTCCTCCGTCGGCAACTCCAGCGTGCGCGGCTCGTAGCCGACCGGCAGCTCGCCGCCGCACGCCGCGAAGTCGCTCGTTTCGGCCGGCAGTCCGACGGCGCCGCCCGTGCGGTTCGCGGCGTCGGGCGGCACCTGCTCCCACACGAGCTCCAGCTCGGCGCCCATGCGGAGTTCGGGCACAAAGACGGTCACTTCGGAGGCGGGGATCACGAACTCTGCAGGGAAGTTGGGGGAAGAACGAGGGATCTTATGCGGACCTTCGACTCGTCCACTCGGCGCGTCCGAATCGCCGGCCGTCGGGTCGAAAACCACCGCCTCGCGCAGCCGAACGGTCGGCTCCCGGCCGGCGGCCGCACACGCGCGCCGCTCGCAGTGGTGGTCGAAGAGTTGCAGCTCCAACTCGGCCCGCTTCAGGACGCGCACGCGGACGAACGAGGCGGGCGCGCCGGCCGTCAGCTGCCAACTGACCGACCGGTCGGCGTCGTCGGGGTCCAGCCGCTCCGCCCACCAGAAGTCCAGCTGCAGGCGGCCCGACTCGCCGCTCACCGCCCCGCCCAGCTCTGCAACACGGAGGGGATTGGGTGAGAAGGCGGGCGTTCGGACCTTTCTCGTAGCTGAAGGAGAACTTGGCGTCTCGGCCCTGGATCGCCTTCAGCTGCTCGTCGTCCTCGTCCTCGCCTTCTTCCTGCAAGTCGGCGGCGGAGCGGGCGGTTCGTTTCAGTCGAACGAACAGCTGGGAGGCGACGAAACGACGTCGCTCGACCGCGCCGCACAGCCGCGCCAACAGCCGCCCGCTCTCGTTCGTCTGGCGGATTTCGACGAAGGACTCGGCGCAGAAGTCGGACGGCTCGATGAACGTGTCCCTGCAAACAGGCGGGCGGTCAATCGGCGAGTGGAAGGCGGCCGCACAGGATCGTGACGACCGCGCGGTTGCCGTCGCCCGCCGCCAGCGTCCACTCGCAGTCGAAGGCGCCCGCCAGCCGGCCGAGGTTCACGCGGCCGCGAGTGCTGGGGAATTGGCCGCCGCAGACTGCAAATCGTTGGCTGATTGCTCGCTTCTTCGCCGCACTCACAGGTGGACTCCGTGTCGTAGCTGACGACGAGCGACTGGCCGGCGGCGATCGGCGCGACCGCCAGCGTCACGGGCGTGTCGCACTTGACCGTTCGCAGGGGCTGGGCGCTCAGCTGGTCGTAGGCCTCGTTCAGCACGATCCTGCCGAAAGGATGAGTGGGGAGAGGACGGCGGACTCACAGGTTCTCCTCCTGCCCGCAGCGGGCGCGCACTTCGATCGGCGGGTCGTTGCGCAGCGAGCGGAAGTGCGAGACGCCCTCGAGGCGGACGAAAAGCGGCTGCGCGGCGCCGACCGCCCCGTCCGCCTCGTCGCGCTCCACGCGCAGCTCGCAGGCCCGCTCGCCCGTCACGAGGCCGCCGAGCTGCGTGTGCTGCGGGCGGCTCGTCGCCCACAACGTCCCGCCGCACGCCGCGAACGCCTCCAGCTGGAAGCCGACGGGCGCCTTCTTCGCGGCGTCTCCCGACGGGACGGTCGGCTCGTACGGGGCGCCGTTGAACGTCACCGTGGACTGCAAAGAACAACGGATGATTGATTGATTTCTTGCGTGTTTGAACTCACGACATTGCGGTTGGAGCGGACGAGGACGGGCCGGTCGATGTCCACGCAGATGCGCTCGAGGGCGCCCTTCTGCGCGCCCGTGTAGCCGCCGGTCGGCCGCTCGTAGGGGCCGCCGAAGAAGGCGATCGAGCCCTCGATGTAGCCGAGGGCCGGCGAGCAGCTGCAAGCGGGCGGTCACTCCTTTCCGGTCGTCCCTCAACCAACCGCGTCGATTGGGAGGGCCGGTGGAGGAAGGCGGCGTTCTTGCGCGCGTGCTGGTTGGGCGTCGCGTAGGCGCTCAGGTTGAAGGCGACCGAGAAGCCGGCGCGCGTCTCGAACTGCCACACGCACTCCACGGCGCGCGCGTACGCCTTCGGGTAGTTGGGCGAGCGGATGGTCGCGTTCTTCTCCGGCGTCACTACAATCGCCAATCGCTCTGATTCTTTCGGCTGATCACTTGCCGGTGATCACGCCGCCGCAGCTCGTGTTCAGCGAGAGCCGCTCGAAGGTGATGAGGGCGCGGAAGACGTGCCCGTTGCGGGATTGCGTCTTGTTGGCGGCAAAGTCCAGCCGCAGCAGCAGCTCGTTCGTGTGCGAGAGGTAGCGGAGGTCGTAGGTGGTCCCGCAGAACGCGTCCTGCGCGTAATCGACCGCCGTGTTGTGCGCGTCGATGCCCGAGTAGAACTGAACGGGGGAGAGTGAGTGGGCGCTCGTTTCTTCCGCCCACCTCCAGCCCGTTGAAGGCGTCCGGATTGGCGGGATCGCGGCGGCAGTTCGCCGGCACGTCCGTGTTGTTCGTCGTGCGCGCCACCGGGGCGATCGTGTGCATCTCGTGGACGTGGACGCGCACCACGAAGCCCACCGGCGCCCGCACCGCCCAGTCGCAGCGGCGGCGCGCCGAGTCCGCCGGCGGCACGAAGTCGGAGAGGTCGGCGGCGATCGTCGTCCCGTTCTCCAGCACCCGTCCGCCGCACCCGACCGTCGACCACGAGAGGAAGAAGTGGTTGTCCGGATGGCCGCTCGATTGGAACTTCAGCTCCAGTTCGTTCGAGCGGGACACGATTTCGTTTGGTTCGATAGTGACCGAGCAGAAGCGCACGTAGTAGTACCTCTGATCGCTTCTAATCCCGGCATACGTGGTGATCGTGTGGTTCACTTGCGAAGAATCGATCTGTAATGTATGAGAGCCGAAATTATTGGGTGGGCTCACCTCCAGGAAGTTCTGCAGACAATTGCCCAAGAGGTGAATCGCGTCCTGAACGCGGAACGAGTGGAAGACGACGCGGAGGCGGGCGCCGGGTGTCGTTCGGATGCGCCAGTTGCAGCGGCGCGCCTCGTCCACGGGATGCGGGTAGCCGGGCGACTGCAGCACGCCGTGCGGGGCGTCCAGCTCCACGTCCTCGCAGAGCGTCCGGAAGTGGGCCGTGAAGCCGAAGAGGCCGCCGTTCACGGAGCCGCCCGCCTGCGCGTAACGGACGACCAGCCGGTTGCCCGCCGAGTCCACGGGCTCGGGCGTCGTCTCGCGGCGGCAGTAGCGCTTGAGGACGGCGCCGTCCGCGCCCTCGTCCGCCACCACGTCGATCGCGTTGCGGGCGAACGGCGCGCAAAGGCCGCCGCCGTCCGCCGAGTCCAGCTCGTCGATCTTCTCGAACTGCAGGCGGATTCGGTTCCCTACGAGCAGAATGAGGAAGATGTTGCGCAAAGGACGAACCGTGGGCGACGGCCACCTGCCACTCGCAGCTGAGCATCCGCGAGTCCTTCTGCGGGTACTGCGGGGCGGAGATGGTGCCCGCGAAGCCGAAGATGTACCCGCCGCACGCTGCAATCAACCTGATGAGCAGAACGAATGGAAGGAGGAGAGAACTCGAAGAAGACTGCTCGTAGGCGATGCGGAAGGCCACCCCGTCGGCCGCCTTCAGCGTCAGGCGGAGGAAAACCGAGTCGCCCTGCGACTCCAGCCGCCGCACCTGCCGCCCGTCGCACATCTCCGAGTGGACGTCGAGGCCGGCGAACGGCGGCGAGCTCTCGTCCGGCCCGTTCCTGCAACACGGGAGTAAAAGGGGACAATCCGAATGACTTACCGGATCTCGAGCTTTCCGCTCTCGCACGGCATCGTCAGGTTCTCGACGGTCAGCAGCACGCGGTTCATCACGGGCAGCTGAACACTCCGGTCAGCAGGGAGAACACGAAAGAGCCCACCGAAATGCGGAAGATGCACGAGGTGGCGCGCGGGAAGTCCGTCGAGTTGAACGCGATCACGCCGCTCGTCTCGGTGAACGTCCGGTCGCAGTCCGTCCGCAGGTCCACAGCGTCCCAGTGGGCCGAGAAGCCGGTGCCCGCCACGGAGCGGTCGCTCAGGAAGACCACCGACAGCCGGTTCGACTGCACGAGGATGGGCGGCGGCGGCCGCACTCCGCAGAACCTGCAGCAAGTGGGTAGAAGTCGGAATGAGCACTCAAGTGCCCCGCCCCAAACAGCCGCCTTCTGTCTACTCCCAGTCCATCCCCAACGTCCAGCTCTCGAACTCACTCGCCCAGCAGCCGGCCGTGCTCGCGCTCGTTGTCGTAGAACTCGTAGACGCGCACGACGTCGAAGCCGCAGTTCGCGCGACTCGCCACGTTCTCCACGTCGAACGCATCGAACACCAGCCGCACGCCCTGCCCGTCGTCCTGCAAGCCCCATGAGCACTCCGCTCTTCTTCCTCTGCCTACCGGCTGCACGATGTCGTAGACGCAGTAGAGTTGGGCGGGGTAGCGGTCGGGGTAGCCGGGCGACGTGAAGCGGCCGCTCCGGTCCGTGAACACCGCGCCGCAGCCGAGCGGAGTGACCTCGTAGAAGAACTGGAAGCCGAGGTTGTCCGCACTGCCGCTCGTCGAGTAGAGGACGTCGTAGTGCGAGGTGCCGGTCGCGACCACCTCGCCGCGGGGCGCCACGAACGGGAAGCGGGCGCAGAAGTAGCGCCGATTGAAGTGGGCGTTCGTCGAGTGGCCGCCGGAGAGCTGAACTCGAGGATTGAACGAAGAAGGAAGAGAGGAGTGCGCACTTGAACGTAGTCCTCCGTTTGGTTGTACTTCTGCGGCATGAGGCAGGCGAGCGAAAAGCGCTTCAGGCCGATGTACTCGAAGCGGAGCCGCACGTGCTGGTGCGGGGCGGCGAGCAGGCGGAAGGCGCAGCGGAAGGCGGTGGCCGACGGGGCGCGCAGGTTCGGCGAGCGCAGCGTGCCGTTGAAGCCGACGGTCGGCGGGAGGGTGTGCAGCGGGACCGTCTGCTGACACACGGGGCGGTAGCGCAGCTGGAAGCCCCGCCCCGCGAGCCGCCCGTCCGTCAGGAACTGCAGCTGCACGCGCGCCCCCAAGTGCAGCTGCATGCGCGGCGGCGGCTGCTCGTTGCACACGACGAAGCGGAAGCCCCGCTCCAGGTTCGCGTCCTCCTCGCCGGTCGCGGTGGCGGCGTCCTCGGACGCGATCACCAGCCGGTCGCCCGGGCAGCCCGTCTGGTTGGCCGCCGACTGGCCGCGGATGTCCAGCGAGATAAATTCCAGCTGCAAGAAGGCGGAGGGATCACTGCTGAATTCCTGCACGCACCTCGATGCTCTCCATCTCGTCGAGCAGCGAGTTGTTGAAGGCGCCGGTCGCGTCCAGCGTCCACACGCAGTTCAGGTCGGGGAAGTAGGCGTGGTCGAAGTTGGGCGACTCCAGCACGCCGCTCACCTCGCCGCGCGCCTCCGGGTCGAACAGCCGCAGCTCGCCGCCGCAGCCCTCGGGCACTGCAGCGAAAGGGAGGAGTGTTCTCGTCCTCCCGCCCACTCACTCTTCAGACTGCGGTAGGAGACGGAGAAGTAGACGCGGCACATGGGCGACTCGGCCGTGTTGTTCGTCGAGGTGGTCCCCAGTTGGCACTTGGCGAGCTGCTCGGCGGACGCGGCGTACGAGTCGAGGCGGAGGCGGACGACCGCGTTGCGGCCGGACAGCCGGCGGACCGTCGGCTTCCCCTCCGTCTGGCAGGCGCGCAGCAGCCGCGAGCGGCCGTCCGAAAGAAACGAGTCGTCGAACACCTGAACGAGCGGCGATGAGCGGAGAGCGGCGGCCACTCGCCTCCAGTTCGTTCAGCGTGCAGTTGACGAGCTCGCCGGAGAGCATGACGGTCGTCTCGACGGTCAGCTCCAGGAAGTGGCCCGCCCGCACACTCACGTACCACAGGCAGTCCTCCTCGGCTCGCTTGCTCGTGTACTCGAAGCGGCCCTCCGGTTGGTTGAAGCGGCCGCCACAGACTGCAGGGCGGTGGATGAAATTGGCGGAGAGGACTCACGTTTGTCCGCCGCCTCCCAGTGGAAGCGGACAGTCGTCCCGTTGACGGGCGTTCCTCTCTCGTACAGCAGGACGATGTTGTCCGATGCCGAATAGAAGGGCGTTGTTTTGGTGGACATCTGAAGAAAGGAAGGTTGTTGACTGCAATCAATCGATTCGAACCATGAGCATCGTGCCGTTCTTGCAAAACGCGTGATCGTGGATGTCGTGGGGCTCGCCCTTCATTTCGTCGGCAACAGACAGCCCTTGGCGGCCGTGGCAGCTGTCCGCCGTGTTCGTCCCGTCGGGCAGCTTCCATTCGAACAAAAAGCGGAAGACCTCGCGGATGTCCCGCATCTGCACGCGCACCGCACAGTCCGAGTTGTCCGAATCGAACTCCACGCTCCCCGTCCGGTTGTACGTGATCAGAACGCACGACTCGAGGCTCGCCTCTTCGCACCGGTCGCCCGAGAAGCCACGCCGGCATTTGCACGTGGCCGAGTCGCCTTGTCGGCTGCAGTTGCCCCGATTGTTGCAGTAATCCGACTGTGCACAACGATCCACGTGTTGGCAAGTGAGGCCGTGGAAACCGAGCGGGCAGTAGCACCTTACTTCGTTCGCCTGATAGTTGTAGTTTGTGAGTTGCTGCAAACAATCAACGTGTTGGGTCAGCATTCAGGTCTCACGCGACAAGAGCCTCCGTTCAAGCAGCTCAGGCCGCATGCTGCCCGGTAGTTGTTTGGGTCGTCGCATCCGTTGCCCGCTTTGAGCCCGTCGCCTCGAAGGTCGCTGTCGCAAACGCACGCCTTTTCGTGCTCCAAACAGGTCGCGTCCGAAACGCACGGATTGGAGCTGCAGAACGGAATTTTCGTGCACTTCTTTCCGTCGCCCGTGTAGCCTGAAGGACGAGAGCTTAGCTGAAGGCAGTTCCCGACCCAACCTGCTGGACATTCGCCGCAACGATAGCCGCCTTTCGTGTTGATGCACTCGACGGGCGGGTCTTCGGAGCACTCGTTGGTCGCAGAAAGGGCGCACTCGTCGATGTCCGTGCACTGGACTCCGTTGCCTCAAACAAGCAATCAACCCGTTGATTTCCGCAGGGAACTCACCAATGTAGCCGCTCGGACAGGAGCCGCACTGGAAGGAGCCGGGTTGATTCAAGCACGAGCTGCCCGGGAAGCACGGCGCGTCCGCACACTCGTCGACGTCCACGCAAGTCGGATTGAGCGGATTGTTCGTCGACCGGAAGCCCCACTCGCACATGCAATCGTAGGAGGCGAACTGAACGGAAGGATCACAAGGAGGAGAAGAGAGCGGAGTGCCCACATTCTTGTTGCCGTTGTTCGAGCGGTCGAGACAGCGCCCGTGCGGTCCGCAGATCTCCGGCGAGCGGGAGCACTCGGTGTGCTCGAACTGACACAACGGGCCGTGCCACGCGTCCGGGCACGCACACGAGAAGCCGGCCGTCCTGTTCGCCCCGTTCGTGCACGTGCCGCCGTTCTGACAGCCCGCGTGCGTGCCGCTGAAGAGGCGGCACTCGTCAACGCGCTGCCCACAGGTGCGGCCCTCGAAGTGGGGCGGGCAGAGGCAGTGGAAGTCGCCGAACAGGTCGATGCACGTGGCGCCGTTGCGGCAGGGGGCGGCGGCGCACTCGTCCGTCTTCATCAGCCGCAGCAGGCGGTCCACCTGGCCGCTCAGCGTGGTGATCATCTGGACGAGGCGGCGGTTGGTGCGCTGTCTGGCCCGCGTGTCGTTCAGCCGCTTCATTTGGGCGAGCAGGCCCGCGTACTGCAAGCGGGAGTGAGTGGACGGGCGGGCGGACGAACCCGCAGCTTCAGCCGGCCGACGTCCACGCGCAGCGACGGGAAGAACCGCTCGACGGCGGCGTTCGAGCGGCGGATTTGGCGCATCCCCTCCGCGTTGGCGGCCACCTGCTGCGTGAAGGTCTGCATTTGGGTCTGAAGCAATGGGTTGAAAGGAAGGGGCGAAGGGAGGAGGACGGACCTTCGTGGGGAAGAGCGCGATGTCGAGGTCGCCGAAGAAGATCTGCCCCTCGCGGCGGCCGGCGAACGTGATCGTCTTGTTGGGGCCGGGCGTCACGAAGAGGTTCCCGTTGACCATCACGATCCGCGACCTGCAGCGAGCAGAATTGAGCGGGTGGAGGGAGCGACTTGCCGCTGCTCGAACTCCGAGCCCACGACCATCCCGTCCAGCGCGTTCTCGTGTCCATCGGCCGCCGCAAAACCGGCGATCCAGACGACCAGGAAGCCGAACAGTCGGACGAAATCGCCGTGCATTTCGACCTGCAACGAGAGGAAAGAAGTGAGCAAAAGATCCACTGGACACTCCGTCGAATTAAACGGACTGCTGGCCGCCGCCCTTCCATCCACTCACTCGATGGTTGATTGGAGAACGGCGACCTCTCGCATAAACAATCCCGCGGGTCCGGACGGCTGCAATTCGATCCGCTCGAGCCGCTCGATCGGCCGAGGGGGCGCCGATCGACGCGGACCGCGCGCTTCTGCCCGTCAATCACCGACCGCCCATCACGCGCGGCGGCCAGTCGGCGGAGGTGGCGGAAGAGAACACGTAGCAAATTGAAAGACCGCTCGCCTATGCTTCTTTCAACAGACGATTCAGACGTCGTGTTTGTGATCACTCAACGAAAACCACGTACCCACCAGACATCTAACTGTTCGTAAACGTTTATCCAACAAGACCGCAGTGAACTCAACAACGAGAAAGAAGCGAAAGCCAGGGGAATTCAACCATCAGGGGAGCGGATCGAGCGGCTTCATGTTCGGGTAAATCGAGGGGAGGATCTTCTTGCCGAGCGTCGTGTTTGTGCACAAAGCGGACACAATAGAAAAAAGCGTCGGTTTATTTGGACTTCATTGCGGTTATCCAAACGATTGCCTCTTGCCAGGTGTGTCTTGCCGATGTCGTCGGCGAACGCATTCTTTTCGGTGTTTTCTTAACGATGCCCCGCGGTCCTTTTCGGCCGGTCGATTGGAAGGTGTTCGCTCGACCCACTCGAGCGAGCTGGGAGTCGTTCATCTGTCCACTCTCCCACTTATTCGCGCGTCCTGCTGTTCGTTTGCCGATGGCCGAAATGCCGCTGCGATCGTTGCAAATGGCGGCGTACCGTCCTCGCATCGCCAACCGTGTAGATTCAGATTCGTTCTCTTTGACGGAGTGCATACTGGCCGGCAGTTTCGTCTACTACTGCCCGTCCAAGACTGGAAGATTCTACGCTTTCCATCCACTCACCCAACAACAATGGTCGGTGTCTGGTCTACGGAATCATGTGTTCTTTAGGTCTTTCAAGATCGCGCATGGAATCGTGCACCTGCTGGTCGTCAAACAAGTGCAGTATTTGGGTAATTTACAGTAGAATAGGTACTTATACCAGGCTCTTTGTAGAATGTGGTGTAATGTTGGTCGTTGAATTGAACTTGAAAGAGCAGACCGCCGTTATGCTCAAACAATCCCACTTCGCTGACTGTTGCCAACTTTTCTTTCACGACGACAAGTGGTTGACTCGAGAGCGACAGGAAGGAAAGACGAAGACGAGAGTCGTCTACGAGCTCCAAGCGAATTACGAGTTGAAGCCGCTTGGAGCGCCCATTTCGCTGGAAGAACAGCGCGGTGGCATACACGTGCTGCAAGCTCCTCATTGTCAGTTCCGAATGTTGGACGGGGCTTTGTGGTCGTTCCTCGTTCCTGATGACCAGTTTGATTTGACTTCCGGCTTCTCCACCATCCGCCGTTTTGACTTAAAGACTGGACAACAAGAAATGGTCGATCTGAAGCCACTGCCCACGGCCTTGTGCAACATCATGGCCAAGAAGAAGGTATTTTACAATTGTTTTACTGAGATTGTCGTGTTCCACGGGATGTAAACGAAACGAGCACGCAAGTAATCAGGTTGTAAGGAAAACGTGATCGAATCGATCCCCGGGCAGCTTTTGAGCGCAAAACGCGGCAAAACTTTAGAAAACGAGTAGAACATAGCATTAGCTATTGTTTTTCAGCCGTCTAAATACTTGTACACGGGACTATGGAAAGACGCTACACTGTTTATGTCGATCGCCTGCAAGTGCGTGGTGATTGAACGACGGGACAACTGCCGATGCATCCAGCACGTGGCCATTTTGAACCTCCGAACTCGGAAGTGGATGGACGTGCTGCTTCCGATTCGCGTCCTGTCCGCCTTCACTCTGCCCATGTTCGTTCAGTTGTTCGATGTGAACGACGGCGTGTTGGTCGTAATGACTGCGGACAAGCGAACGAGACCGAAGGAAGCCGAAGGATTCGCCATTCACCGCATTCCCTTCCAGTGAGTTTTCCGTTGCCTGTAGTCCCCATCCGCCTGGTGATTGCAGGAAGCCCGACCGACTGATGAATTTGGCCCTTGTTTCTGCTGGCTGCTCGTCTGCCGGAATGTCCTTGAGCCGGTTGGTCTTTCGTGCGGAGAAGTCGGAGTTCGGCGACCAGACCGAACAACCTAGCGGTCAGTCGCCCGTTCGCGAGCCGCCGTCCAAAAAGCGAAAATCTCGCTCCATCTCGCCGTCCAGTCAATCGATTCCTCTTCATGTTCCGTAATCCATTTTTGCCCCGCAAATAAACTTTCCTACTCACTCATAGGTCGTTGAAAGAGAGCGGCCGGATCGGGATTGATTCCTCCTCCTCTGCCGCTCGGGCCGCCTGGAGAAGCCGAGCGGACCACAGCAAGCCGTGGTCCGAACCACTCGCATTCACCCACACACGCAAACGGATGAGACCTTTTTATTCGTCCATGAACAACAGCAACGAGATGGACCATTTGGAACAACAATAAATGTAAGTACGTAGAGAACAAAGTGATCGATTGGTGGATGGGCTTCACACCTCGAACTTGCCCAAAATCTCGGTCTCGAAGAAGACCTCGTACTCCTGGCCGCCCTCCGCGTACCGATGGCCGTGGGCGCGCTGGAGCATCACGCGTTCGCCCACGCGGTAGAGCGGCGGCTGCTCCACGTTGTGCTGGTCGACGCGGCCGGGCCCCACCGCCACGACGACGCCCTCGAACTCGAGGCCGAGCGGACGGCCGTCGGGGAACACGTGCTGCGCGCCGGCCATCGACACGCGCTCCACACAGAGGGCCGCGCGGCCGGGCGTGAAGCGGACGAACGGCTGCAAGAGGCGGCGGTGAGTGGGCGGCCGGCGGGCGACTTGCCGGCCGATCGCGGAGGTCCCGCTGCGTGCTCGCCGATCCGACGGCCGTGGCCGTGTGGACACTGCGGAGCGTCCCGTTGGAGGCGGCCGGCCGAGAGCGCGGCGCCTCGAACTCCGCGCGGCTCTCGCGCTCGAACTGCGCGCCGGAGTGCTGGCGGGCGGCCGGCTGGCGCGGCTGCTCGAAGCGGTCGTCTCCTCCAAGTCAGCGGGTGCACAAAAGAAGAAAGACGGGAACTCACCTCCGGCGTCGTCGTTCGCCCACTCCTCATCGCGGCGGCCGCGGTCCGTCGGCCGGCCGTCCGATTGCTCGTGGAAGTCGCGGCCGTCCGGCTGCTCGTGGAAGTCGCCGTTCTCGCGCGGCCGCTCCTCCATGTGCGCCCACTGGTAGTCGGGCGGCGAATCCTGGCCGTACGCCTCGAAGCGGTTCGGGATGCTGGGGAAGAGCTCCTCGTCGTTCAGCTGGGCGCCCGATTTGCCCGCGCACACGGGACGACGGCGGGCGGCCGCCTGCTGCGAGTTCGCCGCCCCGTTCCAGCGGCCGTGCTGCTGCCGACGATCGTCGAAGCCGCTCGCCCGGTTGCCGCCCGGCCGGTTGCCGCCCGGCCGGTCCAGCACGGCGAACGCCTCCGGCGGCGAGCTCGTGAGCGGCGGGTTGGGGTTGTACGAAGAGAACGGGTAGCGCTCCACGTCGCGGCCGCCGTTGTCCATCGCTGCGTGCTTTGTGGAGGCGGACGACCGCACGGGATGCCTGAAAGCGAAAAGATACAACAAACGATTGAAAAATTTACGAGAAATGGCGATTAACACGCATCGAACCCGGGAATAAGAGAACTCTTTCATCGCTAGCGGTGCAGGGAATTATCGAAAGACGATCAACGCGTCGAGTCCGAAATCTTCCTTGAAAATCGCGCAAAAAATTCATTCAATTCCCCTGCCAAAAACGCGAGAAATCGAAAGAGAAGGCGAATTGCAACAGCCGCTTTCTGGCCGGCCGATCGGCAGGTCGCGGCAAGAAGGCGCAGGTTGCGCACCGATCAGGCGGAAGACGCGAGTGGACGCTCGTAAACCGCTGTGATCGGGTTGCATCCTCGTCGAAAAGATACGAGGATCTGAGGAAAATCGAAAAATTTACCCTCTTCTCACGGACACGAGATCATCACTCGGCTGCTGTCGCTGGACGATCAGCTTGGGCGCCGTAAATTTTCTTTCTTTGTTGGTGCGAACGTGAGCCGATTGCTTTCCAGCTGTACATTGCGTGTTTATTACCGGCCAGTCGAAAAATAAAGTGGGCACGAAAGAAAGAGAGGAGGTAGTTTGCGCAAGTAAGTCGAATGGAAGGCAGAGGGCGGGACTCGTCGTTCAGGCGAAGGACTCGGAGGGAGTATGGCAGGGATCTGCACGAGAGAAGTGGGCGGAAGGACGGGCGGACGACACGCCTGGGCCCATCGATCGGTCGCTCGGGCACACGCGGATTTTAGTAGGCTTTGTGGAGGCTACAAGAGAGGAAATCGAAGATAAGAGCGGAAGAAACGAACGGGGCGACTTGGCGAGCGTCAGAGCGTACAGGCGGGCGGCCAACTCGAAGGCGCACAAGCGGCCGGCTCGCCCCTTCACGAAACGGAGCAGCAGGAGACCGTCCGCCTCCAGGAAGTCCTCCACGAACCACTTTTCCACGAGCTTGGATTTGCCCTTCACCATAACGAAGTGGCCTCCGCCCACCACATCCTTGCAGTAGTCGGCGAGCTTCTTCTTGAAGGCGGCGTCGAGGAAGAAGGAGCGGAGCGAGAGCAGGAGGTTGGCGAACGTGATGATCAGCAGGAGGAACAGCCACGCGTACGCCACCACGTACACCTTCTCGCACAGCATGTTCACGTTCTGAAAGGAAGGAGTAAGTGAACGGAAAGGAGGTAAGAGGAGAGACTCACCAGAACGCATTGGACGATCCGCTTCTGCACGTTGTTACCGACGGCGAGCGTCTCGAAGTCGCAGTAGGAGACGCGGGGGAAGTACATGGTGGTCTCCCAGCCGTTGCCCCGCACGGTGGCCGCCACAATCTGCAAAGTGGAAGTGAGGAGGAGGGCGGGCGAGGAGGACGAGCCTTCAGCGGCCACCAGAACGTCCCGTCGCCCACGAAGTGGTTCATGAAGATCATCTGGGCGAGCGTGTTCAGGAAATTGGTGCTTTTCGCAAGGAAGTATGAGCAGGCGACGCGGCGCCCCATCGGCCTCGGCTCCGACTTCGGCTTCGACGCCGGCCGCCCGCCGAGCAGCTGCGCGTCGAACAGGCGTTGGGCGGCGTCGGCGATCACGCGTGCGCGCTCGACGTTCGTCTCCTTCTGACCGCCCACGCACAGGTCGACGATTCGTTGGAAGTCGATGTCTGGAAGGAAGAGGGAGCAAGAAAGGATGATGGAACAAAGAAACACTCACTGCAAAAGCCGAGCAGGCACAACCACAGCATGTGCGGCGCGTAGAAGCAGAAGCTTTGCAGTCCGAACACGTACGGGACCCACTGCAACGAGGCGAGTGGTGAGAGGAAGGAAGAAAGGGAGGACTCGCCTGGTAGTAGCTGAGAGAGCGGTGCTCGTATTTGTGGTCCAGGTACGAGCCGTTGCCCGTCGTGTAGGTGCCCTGGACGTAGCAATAGTGGTGGGCGTATTTTTCCCAAGCTTCTGCAAGCAGGAGAGAGGTGAACGAGAGACTAGAAGGGAACGAAAACCTGGGTACTGCGGCGGGAGCATGCAGCTGAGCGGATGCCCGAAGGTCTCTTTCGATCCGATTACCACCATGAAGAAGATGAACAGGAGGGCGGTCGTCTTGTGGTGCAGCCGGTCGACCGCATCGTCCAATCGAGCTAACCGCAACGATTTAAACACGTCCTGCAGGAAGGGGATCTCCATCGCCGAAAAGCGGGCAGTCGGCAGCGGCGGCAAGCGAGCGGGCTGACGGGCGGGCGGGCGGCGGGAAGCGAACGGCGACGGGCGGCCGGCCGACGGGCAGACGGTCGCGGCGGGACCTCTCGGCCGCCGTCTGCCGCCCCGTTCACAGCCGAGCGGAGGCGATCGGACCGAAAAACAACCGGCGCAATCCGCCGCCCAAACACCGCCTTCGTTCTCACGGGCGGTCGGCAGAACGAATTTCCGAACGAACCGCACGAGAATCGACTCGCAATCAATTGGTTTTGGCCACGTAGTTTCGATTTGTACTCATGCGACATCCGTTTGCTCCCAAGAAGCTGATGTAATCAACGATTGAGTGGGGAGCGAACAGAAGCAGTCATTGTTTCGTTTCTTGCAAACGAAGCAAACGAGTCATCCGTTTGCTCCGAGCAGTCGCTGCGATCGAGGGCCACCAATCTTCATCAACGAGAGATCCCTCCTAATGTCTGCTCGAAACTTGTTTACCGTCCGTCCGTCTGTCCGTACGGTAGCGAGAAGTGAGTCGGGCGGGAGTATTTCGGGAGCGAGGGGAAGTCCGGAGTTTCCTTTTCGGTTAATCCAATCGACCGCCTTCTTTCGGCTGCAAATTGAGTGCGGGGATTGCGGATCGTAAAAAACGGGTGGCCGGCGGCTTTGGAAGTGAGTTCGAAGTGGAAGAGCGGGTGTTTGTTTACGACTTCCGTTCGGCTTGAAATAAAACGAGTGGGCGGGCGGTTGGGTGGACCAAACATCCCCCACATCCTTTGGACTCCTCCAGTCTCTTGTTTGAATGTTCCTTGTTTGTGCACGAATGTCTTTTGCTCTTGCATCGGAAATGGAAGCGCGACCTTCGGAAACCAATTGGATTCCGCCGTTTCGATTAGCCGAATGACCGGCGATTAATCGCCCTCGTTGACGTCAAACGAAGGCCGAAAACAATCGAAGATCCCTTCCGGCTGCTCGTCGTTACTCACCCGTCTGTCTGCTTTCAATTGGATTCTCCTTTGTGCACTCATGAGTCAAATAGACCACGTGGTGTGGGGGATTCGATTGACTTCTCGTCCCGCACGTCCACCCCCTCGCCGCTAATTCACTTCGAGTCCGAAGGTCCACCGGTTGACACCCGACTGTCGGCCGTCCGCAATGCCTACCGTTTCGCATGAATTTCGAAGTTCCTCTGCTGCAAACGGCGAGAATTGTTGATCGTGTTCACGACTCGTTACTCCGCCGGGCGCTCGCCGGCCGTTCGGCGGAATCGAATTCGAAGAAACGAGTGAAAATTTCCGCCTTTTTCGACAAAAATTGGACGTTCGTCCATCCATTCGGCGAACTCCTCAAATTGATTCGATTGCCGCGTGGACGAGTGACAACAAACAAGAAGGAAGTCACGCCTTCAGCTTCTGAATTGGACCGTCATCAACGATCGCCATAAGCAATGACCGGAGGCTAGAGTTTGTGTCGCTTTGTGTCCGCTTGTTCACACACAAATCCGCTTCGTCTCCGACCTTCCTTCCGCTCATTTGATTTCTCGCCCTATTTGTGGATTCTGCTGCAAAATCCAAGCAGTGGGGGCATTTCCGCAATTCAATCTCCTTCCCGCTTGTTTCTCGAGCGAACGTTCGTGTTCCAAACATCAAGCGGGGGATCACGAATCGTCGAGCTCATCGAAAAGTGATGATTTCACCCGGCCGCACGTCATGGACGAACAACAAAGCGGCCCTAAACGAATTACCGCAGCGAATTTGTGCTCGAAGTCCACCGTTTTGCGGCCCGCATCGTAAAGCAGCCGCCGGTCGACCCACCCGCCCGCTCGGCCGCCGACCCGAAAGCCGCCCGAATTCGAAGTCCAAACGGAAATAAACGCCGTCCGAGTGGCAATCAAACGCCTTCGGGCCGGCCGTCCGCATTACCGCCGCCCGAACGCACCGCAAACTTCCAAACGAACACTTCGGGGCGGCCGGCTGACGTCCGCATTCCTCGCCGCGACTTCCGGTTCGCGCGGATTTCCGGCCGCGGCGGCGAACTCGTCACCTTTCCTTCCCGCGGGGCGGTACGGTGGGCGATGTTCGATGCGCCTCGTCGTTTGTTTCTCTCCCTAAACGATTTGATGTTTCGCTTTTGGACGGCCGGCGGGATGGGCAGACGGAAAACAAGTGGATTTCGCCACCGGAAAGCCGCCCCGCCGGTCGGCTGCAAAACGGCGGCCAAATCGAGCGGCCACGTGCAAAAGCGAACGACTTGAATTTGGAGACGAGTGAGTGGGTCGGGCGGTAAACAGCCGGCCTGCACGATGACTTCTGACCGCTCGAACCACCTGAAAAGACCCGAAGTTCACCCGACGGCGTCACTTTCCGCTCGTTCGCAGAAGAGTTGCCGTTCCGGGCACAAAGCGGCGATAATCCCCGCATTCATCCATCCATTCAACCGTTCCGTCCCATCCGTTGATGTTCGTGTTTCTTTTGCAACAACCCGCGTGCACTTCCGAAGATCTCCGTTCTCTCGCTCGTGCTTTGAATCGGTGCCTGCGGCGTGTATTTCGGAGATTTCACGAGCAAATCGAAGAGAGGACCGTGGGAAGGCGGAGAACTCGAAGATCAGCGGATGAAATCAATCAGAAACACGTGGATTGATCAGAAGAGTTCCGGGTGGGGATCAAAGGCGTCTTTCGGATTCGAAGGCAATCGGGAGTCATCGATCGATTAAACAAGAGAGGGATGGATTATTAAAGAGGCGGAAAGGGGCGTTAGCTTAGAATTTTACAAACCATTAGAACAAAATAACCAAAAATGAGAGAAGTGAAAGGCAAGAGAAGGCGAGCAGTAGTCGTACAATCACTGTTTGTTATTCACTTCGAACAGATAGGGGGATTCAAATGAACTGCGGCATGCTGCCGATGAGGTCCATGTCGAGCACGCGCTGCTGGGGCGGCAGGGCGTTCACGTCGGAGGCGCGGAAGTGGAGGGCGTGGGCCTCGAAGTTGGAATTGGTTTTGGCGACGCACTCGCGGAGAAACTCGGGCACCTCCTGACCGCAGTTCTCGAGGCACTGAACAAGGGGAAATGAGGGCATAAGGAAAGGATGGACGAACCTTGATGAGGAAGGGCGCAATGTCCGCGTCGTCCGCCGGATCGAACAGCGAGATCGCGCGGCCGACGTTGCCCAGGCGGCCCGTGCGACCGATGCGGTGGATGTACGAGACGTAGGTCTGATTCGGAAGGTGCAGATTGAAGACGGTGTGCACCTCGGGCACGTTCACTCCGCGGCTCAGCACGTCCGTCGCCACGAGCACGTCGATCTTGTCCGTGCGCAGCTTGTCGACGACTTCCCAGCGCGAATCGAGCGGCCGGTCGCCGTTGATGGAGAGCGCGCGGTAGCCCTCGGCGATCAGGCGGATGGCCATCGAATCGGACATTCGTTTGTTCTTCACGAAAACCATCGTCCGCGGCACGCGCTTGTAGCCGCCCTCCTCGCGGCCGCCGCTCATGTGCTTCAGGTAGGCGAGCAGGTAGTCCACGCGCGCCTTCTTGAACGACTGAACACAAGAAAGAATAAAAGTGAGTAGAGAATGAAAGAAACTCACGACAGGGAAGATCTGATTCAAGCTGACGTTCTTGTAGGTGGTCCGCTGGACGGAGCAGTCCTGAACACACAGGTTGAACGAAGAAATTGGAGGGAAGACTCACGATCTGGACGATCTTCTGGACGACGTTCTGGACGGGCGACTCGTCGTCGCCGACGAAAATGCCGACCGGGTCGTCGGCCACCGTGTTCTCGCTGCGCTCCGTCTGGGCGGTGGCGCTGAACAGGAAGGTGCGGTGGGCGCTCTGCGTCTGCAAGCGGGAGGGATGAAAACGACGGGGATCGGCCAACCGACCATCTTCTCCTTGAAACTCTTGATGAGCGTGAAGAACTCCGCGTTCTCGATCAGGCGGTCCGCCTCGTCCAGCACCAGGTACGACATGTTGTGGAAATCGAAGTAGATCTGCAAACGAGTGGAGTGATCAGGACGGAGGAGCGGGAGCTCACCTGCGACTTGCCGTCGTCCGATCCGAACCAGAAGTGGTGCACGCGGCCGGCGGTTCCGATGAGGATGTCCGCGCCGTTGCGGATCACCTGCATGTTCTTCGAGATCTCCATGTCGCCCACGCAGAAGGCGACGCGCACGCACGTGTCTAAAGGGGGCATTCAATCCAAAAAGCGAGCGGGAGAACGAACCCTTGGCCAGGCGCATCGCGTCCTTCGCCAACTGCAGCGCCAACTCGCGCGTGGGGCAGAAGACGACCGCGTACGGCTGCGTGGAGTTGATCTTGTTGGCGGCGTCCGGATCGACGGCCAGCTTGCGCTCGTGGATCAGGTGGATGAGGGGCAGCAGGTAGGTGCCGCTCTTGCCCGAGCCGGTCGGCGAGCGGCAGTTCACGTCCCGCTTCGACTGCAGGATGTACGGGATGACGTGCTTCTGGACGGCGGTGGGGCCTTTTTCGAAGCGCTTCTGCACGGTCGTCAGCAGGGCGCCCGAGAAAACCTCCGCGAACTTGCTGCAAGTCGGGCGATCAACCAACGAAAAGAAGAGGGAGGGGACTCACTTCAACGGCTTCAGCTTGTCCCCCTCTTCGATGTTCTCGTACTTGACCGAGTCCTCCTCGTGGGCGCGGACGAGGTCGTAGTGTTCGCCCATGGGGATCACGTCGTACTCGGTCTGCATCTCCTCGGCCGTGATCTCGCTCTTCTGCGATTTGCCGCGAAGAGCGCCTGAACGGACCATTCTTTCGGGTGGACGGAAGAAGAAAATGAAGCGAGTTGGCGGAAAGGTTTTGCAAAGTTCTTCGCTCGAAACTCTGGATGCAAATTCGCTCTCGGTGGATGCCGTTCGGTCGGTGTTGTGCGAGATCCTCGTAGCAGCCTCATTTTCATTGCTGCCGACCGCTCGAAGAAATTTCGTTGAGCGGTCGTCGTGCGGACGATTTCTCCGATTCGGATGGAAACAAAGCGACTTACGGCGCATCAGACGACGTTTCTCCGGATTGGAGAGCAGCGGCGTGGGCTCCTCGGGGGCGGCGGTCCACTGGCGGGCGGGCGCGGGCTTCGCGCGGCCTTCGGGAGCGCCGTCCGCGAACATTTCCGGCGTGACTTCGTAGTTGATGTTCGTGCTGGAGGTCGCCTTCTGCGGAGCGGACATGACTGGAAGGACCGTTCAGGGATTAATCGCAGCAGAATCCTCTTCGAACTGACACGGAACGCGGAGGAATTCGGGGCAACGCGAGCGAAATGCACGCGAAGAACGCCGACCGCTCGGCTCCCAAACGCCGCAAAGCGGAACGCCAAGCGGGAGAAATTCGCGGCGAAGGCCGCTTGCTCGGCGTCGTGCGGCGGACAAGTCGGGCGGCCGGCCGACGCCGCTCGCTCCATCCGCTGTGGGGCGGGCGGGCAGAGCAAATGGCGGCGATGAGCGAAGGGAACGTGGACGATCGAATGCAGCCAACATGTGTTGCTTTCGTTCTCTTCTCCCTCCAACAACCAAGCCAAACCAGGGACTTTCATCTTCAGTTTATTCCTTCGGAAAGCAGCGGAAAAGGGGGACGAAGAGGAAAGCGAGAACGCAGCCTGCCGTCCCATTGGATCAGTTCTTCTTGGGCAGCGTGCCTGCAAACCGGAGGATGAGGGAGTGAAAGGAAGCAGGAGACTCACGCTTGGCGCGCAGAGCCGGACGGCGGACGATCCCGCGGGCGGTCAGCGAACGCTGGTGCACGGCGAGCGGCGGCGCCTCGGCGGTTAGCGTGCGCCAGAGCTCCACCGAACGCTCGAAGTTGGCGTTGCGCGGGCGCTTGCGGGGCGGCGGGGCGATCGTCTCGGCCTCCAGCTCGACGGCGGCGGGCGTCTTCGCGACGGCAGTCAGGAGCGAGACCTTCTCGTTGCTCTCCGCCTCGGACGTGGTCGTGTGCTCGCCGTCGCTCTCGGACGAGTAGACGATGAACGCGCGCTCGTGGGTGGGCGGGCTCTCGACCACCCACTCGTCCTCCGGCAGCTCGTTCACGACGGTCACTTGCGGGACGACGAGCGGCTTAAGGACCGCCGGCGAGGTGGCCGTCTTCTGCAAACGGAAAGGAGTGAGTGGTGGACGATCTTCAAGGGGACTCACCGCCTCTTCGCTCGGCACGTCCGCCGGCTTCTGCTCGTTCACGTGCCCGCCGCACTGGGCGCAGAGCGGGCGTTTGGCCAGGCGACGAGCGCGCTTCTTCTCTTCGGCCTGATCGTCCGCGTGCACCGCCGCGTAGGCGATGCAGCCGCCGGCGAGGGCGAACGCGATCACGACCACAAGCAGGACGCCCTTCAGGATCAGGTCGGCATCGGGCGGCGACATCCTTCGGGCGGTCAATCGGCGAGGGGTTGGAGAGCGGGGCGACCAGTCGGCGAGTTTCGAAAGCAGCGAACTGATCGCCGGCTGCTGTTCGACCCGCGAAGTCGCTTCTTTCCCATGCAAATTTGCCAAGTTCTCTGATGCAAATTCTAATCCTCGTGCACGTGAATTTCCGTCGTGCGGAATCGCCCACGGCTCGTTAGTCGCCGAGAGAGCGAGTGGGGGAGTTTGGCCGCTTGTTTCACGCCCGAGTTCCCACGAAGATTGCGGCCGTTCGCTCGGGCTGCAAATTCGGCCGCCGTTCCCGCTCGTCCCACCTTCCCGCGGGGCAGCACGATCGAACGAGGGCCGGAGGAGCACTCACTGGTCGATGGCCGTTCGTGAGTCAACGCCCGGCTTCCCGCGTGTTCAGAGAACAGAGTTGTGACGATCAACGGGCAGTTCCCGCAATCTGCCCTCCGTCTGGTCTGCCGCTTGTTTTGCCGAAAGGACGCCCGCCGTCCTTCGAATCGGTTCGAAGAAAAACTTCCGTAAAGGCGAGCGGGCACACGCGATCGTCCTCGTACGAATGACCGCCGGCGGCACGCGATCCGCACCGTAGTTCGTTTGTTTGCCGCAGACGACCTTCGGGCCGGCCGGCTCGTGCACGTGCCCGACGGAACGAAAGGGAAGTAGTTTTGCACGATTGGGAGCACGAAATCTGTGCTCCTCGTTGTACGGGCGATGGCCAATGGACTCCAGTGGGTGGGGGATGAGCCGCTCGATTGTCCGGGCAAACGTCATCGCGTAAACACGCGAATTGTTTTCGGTTTGATTCCCCACGCAGTCGGCCGGTCGATTGACGTCCGCCGACCGAAGAAAATTGCGGCCGTCCGGGCCGAATGGTCGCCGCAATTCGCCCCCGAATTCCACGTGCTCGTGGGCGATTTTCCGCTCGAACGCCCGTTCGGACGGATCGCAGACGACCGCCGGGTACGAATTTCTGATGGCCGCTTCGGCCGCCCGCCCAGCACGTGGACAAGCCGATGCATTGGACCCGCTCGTCAGATGTTGCCGCCTGCCACTCGCAGCCGCTCGCGCAACACTCGAAAACATTCGAGTTTGACGTTCGCGCGAGCGGGTGCTTCGCGTCACGAACGTCAAAACAAGGAAGAAGTTCGAGGGTTCACTTCTCGTTTGTTCGTAAGAAGGAGCACGCAACTTGAAGTGTGATCTCCGTCCACGAAGGAGTGCCCGGAATTCCGATGAACTCGAACGACCTCTGTTTGGTGTTTGTTTCCGCATTGTTGGCCGCCGAAGAGGGGCACTTGATTGGTATGCAGCTCATGAAGCAGCAGAGTCCGAATTAATTGGGTGGAGATCTTCGATTTGTTCCTCGTCCTTCCCAATTGGATTCATCGCTCCGGAATGAATGAACGGGGCGGTTTATATTGGACCCACTTCCACTTGCATGACTTCCGACTGACGTTTGTGCTCGACGAATCGAGTGCGCTTGTTTGTTCGGGGCCGCCATCATCGCCGCCGTTCTCTCCTCCGGATTGATGTCATCAGGGCGGGCGGGCGGCTGACATTTGGGCTCCCGCCCGCCCGCAACTCGTGGACGGCGGGAGGCGGGCGGTCCGCGAGTCCAACGGCGGCGCTCCGCCCACTTTGCCCTCCGGCGTTTGCCGCCGCTTTTAGTCGACGGGCGGCCGGCCGGCGGTTCGAATTGGAGCGATTCGGAGCGAAGCGGAATGGTCGCCCCAATTTGTCGCTCCTTTTTATTTGTTTTCTCTTTCTGCTCCGCCTAATGGCCGGCGGAATTCGCCCATTCCTAATGCATAAGATCGCATTCCCGGGCACGTCAAACGACCGCATTCGTCGTCCAACTCGCGCCGATGCGAGGAAGTGAGCGGAGGGGCGGCTGTCGAGGCCATTGGGAGGGGAGTGTTCTTCGAACTGCCCGCTGCTCTTGCATTCGAGGGATCACGGCGAACTGCAAGCACTTTGCACCTGTTCCTCGTTCCTTTTCGGGCGTCCACCGCTGCAATGAAACCTGCTCTCGAGCAAAGGAGAAGAAGGGCAGTAGATTGCCCTTGATTCTGCTCAATTGGCGCCGTTCCGCGAAGCTCGACCGTGTTTCCAATTGTTCGCCCAATTGGGGAGCGTTCGTGCAAACAGCCCACTTATGCGCTCCGTTTGATGCCCGCAATTGAATTTGCGGCCGAAGGTGTCCGCCGGTCGGTCGACCGCTGGGCGATTCGCGGAAGCCGTCGGCGGTCGTCCCGCCGAAACCATTCGGTTGGGCCGGCCCTGTTGAATGCATTTTAAACAAAACGTTAATGCGCCTGGTGGTCGCGCGACCTCCCCTCCCCCGGAGGACGCCTTTTCGTATGGCTGTCGCTCTTCCCGCTTCCGCTTTTGTCCCGCGAACACCCGAAGGAATTCGACCCTCCTGAACACTTCCTTCTTCTCCCTCGGTTTGTTTCTGTTGAATGATGTAACGGCAAGCAGTCTACGGTATTCGTCGTGTACTCTTGATTGTCGGAGCGAACGGCCGAACATCGCGAACAAACGGGCGTACGGTAGGCGGAGGGATTCGCGGACCAAAACACGAGCAGCGGGCGGGCGGGCGGGTCATCCGTGGCAACGAAATCAGGCGGCCATTGAGGGCGAGCGGGAAGGCGGAAATGACGCCCGAGCGGCCGGCGGGATGTGCGGTTTGGCGGGAATCGAAGAGCGGCGGTTGCGATTTGAAATTCGCCGCAAACTTCCGCCATGTCGTTCGGGCGGCCGCCTGATTGCCGGGCGGGCATTCGGAGAACGACGCCGAACATCAACGAACAATCGAACGCGTTCCGCACAGCTTCGTGCTTCCAATCTGCACTTTCGGTCTCGTTGTGGCGAACGGCCGGCCGTTCCGCGGAGTCCATCCAATTAATGAGTGTTGTGTTGGACTCAATCCATTGGTTCGCCCCGCGCGACCACTCCGATTGTCCTCCCGAAGGTGCAATTCAATGCCGCCTCCAGCGGCCGCTTCCGCTTTTCCGTCGTCGTGCTCGCCGGTCCCGAAATGTCGCTCCGAATGAAATTGGAGTCCGCCCTCTCCTCTCGGGCAGCAAACCTCAAGCAAGCATGTTGCACAAAAGATCACGAACGCCTTGGATGACGTTCTTTTCTGCCCGCTTTGTTCAATCCGGGCTGAGTGCGAGTGACGAGGCGGTCGCCCTTGTTCTCGCGGATCGACTACGGTGGGCTCCTCGCAACGCAAAGAAGTCGAAGTTTGCTTCGGCTTTCTTTTGAGCAGCCGGTTGCCACGACCCGTCCGTTCGGCTGCGGGTCGACGGAGCGGACGTCAGAATGCCCAATTGAGCCGGTGGATTCGGCCGAACTGCGGGCTCATTAGGTGGCTGGGGGAAGCGGCAACTTTTCTTCCGAATCGCCTGCAAATCCCCGCCTAATGTGCGCATTGCTTCCGCCGCCCAACGAGCGTCGATGCAAATGAGTCGGCGGGGTGATTTCATGGGCGGCGGTTCGGCGAAAAGAAGTCACTTCTCAACGGCCACCACTCGAGTGGCCCTTCGGGCATTCGTTTCGTAAAGCGGCACTCACTGGAGTCGAAAATAACCGCCCGCGTTCACCTTCCCACCTCTTCCGGCCGACCGACCGGCCGTCTTGGCGACCACTCGGCCGAACCGAAGGCGGTGGGCGAACGCGGAAACTTCGAATCGGCGCCTCGCAACCGAAAGGCGGCCGTTCGGCGCCCATCAATTTTAAAGTGGCCGGTTTGGGCGGGCGAGTTGCGAAAGTTCTCGCCCGGGCACGCACTCCTCCCCTTCACGTCTGCTTGTCGTTGTGTTCGCCGCAATGATCGTCGTGCCCCGTTCGCCGAATTCGGCCACCGAATTTGAATTACATGAGGACGAGGGGAGGAGGAAGATGGCCGGCCGAATGGTGTGCTTTCGGCCTCGCGATGGGACGAGGAGGCGGCGAGTGGGCGGACTGCAAATTCGCCGAAGACTCCCGCGCCGATCGGCGCCCGAAATAAACGAGCGGGCGGGCGGGCGGGTGGGCAATCCGTGGACAACAACACACGCCACTCCTCCCGGCTTGTTTCTTTGGGATCATCCCCCCAATTGTGACGTCTGCCGCTCATCCCCATCGACCGTATTGTTCATCCTCTTGACATCACTTCTTCAGTGGGGCTTCGAAAACGAGACGCTCCTGTTTGTGCGCACTTCACGCCGAACCTAATCCTTTCTTTCTGCTGCCTAATCCTCGTACTCTTCGACGACCTCCAGCTGTCGTTTGTACGAGGAATTAGGCGGTCGGCTAATTGGAATCCACCACCTTCCCATTCATCTTTTATTCGACGGAAAGTTGGAGATCTTGCGGAAAGAGGCGGGCGCCTTCTTATCGCTCCTGCTGCCGCCTAATCCGTCCGTGTGTTTGGACGCGGATTGCAGGCGGGCAGCTCGTAGAATTGGCGGTCGATTCACGGCTTAGATGGCCGGACGGCCAGTCCGTGGGTTCTCCGCCGTACGGTAAGCAGCTTAAGGCTCGAATTTCTCGTGTTTTGCCGGTCGAGGTGTGAAATTCGATGAAATTTCCGGTTTTGCGGCCTCGAGTGCTCGAAATTGCCGGCTTCGGTCTTCCGTTCGTTCGCTCGGCCGACGATTGCGGCCGCCCGTTTGGCCGAAATCCAAGCGAGCGCGCGGAGGAGGCGGGCGGCTCGAATTCTCGGCCGGTTGGGGGCGGGAATTCAAGGGTTCAATCGAGTGCTCGGACCGCCCCTCCGACGAACACGCGTGTTCGGCCACTCGTCACTCGGTTCTCGTACGTGTTCTCACGAAAGAACGGCCTCATTTCTCACCTGCTGCCCGCCTGCCTTTTGTCCGCTTCGTGTTTCTACCGTTCCGTTCCGGGAACGCCCTCCCGACCGCCCGCCGGTCCGCCGACTTTCCTCTCGCACTTTCGTGTTGTCGCGGGCGACCGGCCGGGCGTTCGGAGATCGTGGCCGTTCGACCACTCCACTCACTCATTGGTCGTCCTTTCAGGTAACACTTGGCCCCGCCGGCGCTTCCGCCGCTATCGTCTGTTCGTTTCGTTCGTGACACTCCTCTCCTCTTCTTCCTCCACCGACAATGAACGCCCTCTTGGTCCTTTTCTGCACCGTCTGCTGCAATCTGCTGCTCGTCTCCGCCGCCTACGTTCGACCCGAGCTCGCCGCCGCCGCCCACGAGAAGAAGGCGGCCGCCCAGAAGCTGGAGGACGGCCAACTGCTCGCGCCCGAAGAAGCCCGACCGTTCGCGCCGGACTACGTTCCAGGTGGGCGATTTGGGGCTTCTTCTTTCCAATGGGTGATGTCACGAGCGGGCAGCACAAATAAGGCTTCCCTCCTGATGCTGCAAAACGCGGGGATCTTGCGGAGGTCACGCACGAATCGGGCGGATTGCTCTTTGGTTTCAAGCGGATTAGCCGTACGGAGCGAAGGCCGTTGCACCCGAAGATCCCCGCTCATTCATTCCGTTCACGGAATGTGCGGGCAACTGACTACCGTACGGGAGGGACGTGAAAGGAATGCGGAAAGGCCGGCCGGCGGGCGGGCAGATGGTTTGAAACAATTGAGGCGAGCACACAAGCGAGGAAATCGAATTAAATTCGCCCTTCAAGGAGTGGGTGTTTGGCCGCCAGCGGGGGGTGGGCGCGTCCCAGCGTACAAATCGGCGCTCTTTCGAACGTTTCCGCTCCAACAAAACGACGTCAATCGGAACGGCCGACCGCGTCGAATGCGGAACGAAATTCCCGGAATACGCGCCGTTCTTTCACTCCCCAAACGCGGCGAACGGAAGCGATTATCCACGCACCATTTACCCGTCTTCCTTCAATTGAAAGCTCTTTGGATCGAAGGATTGATTGAGTGCATTGCAGAACTCGCCCGGCTCCTCTACCAGAACCCCGAGCTGCTCCGAATGGTCTACGAAGCCCAACAGCCGCAAGGTTCGTCTCCCGCCCTCTTCCACGTGTAATCCGGCCGTCTGTTTGCAGAGGAACAGGCCGAGCAGATGGAAGCCCCGTCCAAGCGCGCACAGGCACGTCCTTCAATTGAACGCAATCAATCAATCTTCTGCTTTGTTTAGACGTTCGTCCGCTTCGGCAAACGCGCCCAACATTTCGTGCGGTTCGGCAAGCGCGCGCAAACGTTCGTCCGATTCGGTTGATCAAGTGAGTGCCCCCGGAAAGGATGGCTGCTGATCGTTGCGTTCAGATCGAAGTCGGTCCCATTCCATTCATCCACTACACCTTTCTGTCAGCTGAGGAACGCCCCCGGAAAAGAGAACACAAGAACGGATCGACGCGGCGGACTCCCGATCGTCCCGCCTCTCTTCCAACACTTCCTTCCCACCAACACTCTCTTCTCTTCCCTCTCGTACGCCCACTTACCACCTTCAATACCCACCACCAACCATAAACTGTTGATCATTTCTTCGTCTAATGAACGCAATCGCCGGTCTGCTGCTTCTTTGTCTTCCCAGTTGTCTCTACGAGCTTTTCCGTCAATTAAAATACGTCGATTTGTTTCCGCTCGGCGCTCAGATGAAACATCGCGGAAATTCAAAAACAATTATTTGACGAGCCAGGGGAAAGCGGCGGTGACTTCGAAGGCAGTGAAGCTAGCCAACGCGGGTCGGTAAAGGGCTTTCCACTAGGCGATTGGTCGCACGACGGTTGCGATCGCCGCTCGTGGACAAGCGGAGCGACACGGCGCTGCACGTAGCCTGCTGTCTGGCCAAACTAGACACCATCGAGATCCTGATCACCAAGAAGCACAGCTAGAAGAAGGTGGGCGGTCGTCATCAAGTCCACTGCTTGGTTGATTCATTTGCTTTCAAGCGCCCGCACCTAAAAACAATTACGGCCAGACGCTTATCGGCGTGGGATTTTGTGATCAAATCAAGCAAAAAAGCGGTCAGATTCCCTTCGTTCTCCCAGTCTTTCAATTGTTACCCCACTCTCAACGACACTCGCCGCCGTTGTCGCTCGTTTCGCTCCGTGTACTCAAGCCTTTTCTTAGCTTAAAGAAACCTGCTTTTCCTGATGACTCACTACCCCATCGATGATTTTGAGTCTTCCGTTCGCTCTACGTCTAAACAGGTCCATCTAATGATTGCTTGACGCTCATCCGTTCATAAATTGACCCACGCCGTCCGTTGGCAACCAAAACGGAAAAAAGCAAACGCAAAAGCGAGGAAAGAGGAAATAAAACGTGCAAGTGCTTCGATTCGCCCACGGACTCACCTTTTTTGGCTCCTCTCCGCGTGTTTACGCACTTTTACCGCTCGCTCGCTGCGTGTTTCCGATCGGAAAGCGAGCGGAAAAGTGCGCTTCCTCCCCTTGGCAAGCGAACACTTCTGTTTTGATCGATTGATCGAGCGGACGGACGAGAAGGATGACGTGTGTTCGAGCGGGTGTCGAAACCGTGACGTTTTGTTCGATTTCTCGCCGCAAGTTGCGAAATTCCGAGTCGAGCTTTGCTTTCGCAATCCGCCCGCCTTCTTTCGTGTTCTCGCCGGCCGTTCGGGCGCCTTTTAAGGGGCGACCGTCCCGTCGGGGAGCACACAACCGCCTCCCGCGGGAGCACGCGGTTTCCAAGGCCGACCGAAAGGAAGCCCGCGAGCAGCACGAAAAGAAACAAAATTGAAGAAACGCCAGCGTTGTCCTCCCGTTTGCCCTCCGCATTCTACCGTTTTGCTCCTTGCAAACACGTGCACTTCTTCTTCAGACCAACCCGTACATTCGATTGAACAAATCGATTGCAGACACACTCCACTTGCCGTCTTCTCCACACTCGTTTCGATGGCGCCCGCAACTCGCAGTCGTGCCGCAAAGACGGCCGCCTCGTCCGCAATTGCGGCCACCAGCTCGAAGAAGACCGGCGGCGTGGACAAAAAGAAGCCGGCTGGTGGGAAGAAGGCGGCGGCCAGTCCCGCAGGACCAAAAGCAAAGATTCCGGCCGCTCCATCGTCCAAGAAAGGTTGGAATCCTGACGCCCCGTTCACTCACTTCTTGGCGCGTTTGCAGTGAAGACAGCGGTGGTCAAGCCGACTCGAAAGACCGCGGCCGTCGCTCCAGCGGCCACTCTGCCACGTGCCCCTACGCCTCCGCCTCATCGGGCAGCGCCGGCGACCGCCGCTCCGACGGCTCCACCGCCTCCGGCCTCGCTTCCGTCCACTCCGCGCAAGGCGGAAGTCGTGTTTAGTTTTGACACCACCGGTAAGCACGAAATGAATGGATTGACCGAATTCTTTTCTTCTGCAGGCTCGATGTACGCTTGCTTAACACAAGTGAGAAGAGTAGAGTCGCCGTGCATCACTCGTCGTTCGTTCAGGTCCGTCGAAAGATCAAGGAGTGCGTGGAGCGGCTGTTCCGCGACATCGGGACCTCCCACCTGCGCATCGGGATCACGGCCCACGGCGGTGAGATCTCCGTAGAGCTCTCTCTTCATTCCTTCCTTGCAGATTACGGCGACGACCGCTTCTACGGCTACGTCACAAAGCACCTCCCGCTGACGACGAACGTGAACACGATCCTCGACTTCGTGGAGAACGTAGGAGCGACGGGCGGCGGAGATGCCGCGGAATGCTACGAGCTCGTGCTCCACGAAGCACAGGACTTCGCGTGGATGGACGGCTGGGCGCACGTGTTGATCCTCATTGGCGACGACGTGCCGCACGAGCGGACTAACAATCCGCACAATCTGAAGTGGAGGGACGAGCTGGACAAACTGAAGGCAAAGGACGTGGTCGTGCACGGCGTGCAGGCGTTGAATCGGCAGTACGCTTCGAAATTCTACGCGGAGTGCGCTCGCCGGACGGGCGGCTGTCACCTTCCATTGGATCAGTTCAGTTCGATTGCGGACCTCGTGATGGCCGTTGGTTTTCCTCTTTTTTCGTTCGATCAATCGGGTCGTGTGTTCAGGTGTGTTACCGCGAGTCCCACCATCGCGCATTTCTCGAGCAGTACGAGCAGGAGATCCAGGCGTTGCCCGGCCGCTACAGCCGCTCCGTCCGCTCAATGTTCGACACGATGCTCGGCCGCGCGAACACGACGGCCGCCCTGCCAAGCGACCTGAACGCCGTCCCGCCCGGCCGCTTCCAAGTGCTCGACGTGGACAGCGACACGTCGATCAAGGACTTTGTGCAGGCCCAAGGAGTGACCTTCAAGAAGGGCCGCGGCTTCTACGAGTTCACCAAACCGGAGACGGTGCAGGACTATAAAGAGATCATCCTTCGGGATCCCTCCACCGGCGACATGTTCGAGGGCGCTTACGCCCGCTCTCTTCTCGGCCTTCCGTCCAGCGGAGACGCGAAGATCCGCCCGGAGACCTATGACTACGACGTGTTCATTCAGTCCACTTCAGTCAACCGGAAGCTCATTGGCGGCACCAAGTTCTTGTACGAAGTGGAGGACTATTGATCCCCGCTTACCTGTCCACAATAATAAACTACGTACTTATTGCTCATGACAACGGAGTGGACAATTCGAAGCGAAAGGAAGCCGAGAGGGAGGACGATCATTCTTTTCACTTTCGATCCAAACGATCGGTCGCCGAGTTTCCTCGAATGTCGCCGTTCACTCTCGTCCTCCTCGCCTCGCTCGTCTTCTTTCGAGTGCACGTGGAGGGCTTGTGTGTTCAGACGAAAGAACCGATGTGAGCACGAGCATTCCACTCCATCCACTCACACTTCTCTTCGTTCAGCTCAATCCTCAACTGCCAGTCGATCGTCTTTGCGGCGGAACTCACGAACGGGGCCGCAGAAATGCGGGCGGATTTCGGCTTCCGACTGCCGGAAGGACGGAACGCGCGGTGAGGACGGCGAGCGGATTCTTCCGCACGCACTCGCCGCTTTCAGCTTCACGTACACGATCGGCGGCTGTCCGCTGGAGTTCGACGTCTTCCGTTCGGGCGCCCGACCGCTTCGCGTGGGCTTCGCGACCGACGGCGGCTCGTACGTGACCGTCGGGCCGCGGGAGCCGCTCAGGATCTCCGTTGAGCGCGACGGCCGGTTGCGCGTTCCGCTCGGCGGCCGGCCGCTGACCGCCGACTGCCGCCCCGCGTGGACGACGGGCGGGCGCGCGGCGATCAACGCGACCATCAGCCCGCCGTTTGGCTTCAATCTCACGATCGTGAGTGCCAAGGAAGCCAGCAGTCCTCCTCCTTCTGCTTTCAGCCGAACTCCCGCCTCGTGAACGTGAGCAGCGAGCAGTCGACCGAGGGAATCGGCGGCGGTCACTTCGGCGACTACCTGCTCCTCATGCTCGGCACCTCGCTCATCACTTTCGGAATGTGAGTCCCCCTCCCGTCCGCTCAATCGACCGCTTACAGAATGATGTACATCGGCGGAACGGTTCGATTCGCAATCGTGAGTTTCCGAATGCCACGGCCTTTGACCGCTTTCTTCTTTCAGTTCGTCCTCCTTCGTTTGCGGACGCTCCACTGGGAATGCAGAGTGAAGTGATCGGGATCCCCCTTGTGTGTTTGTGTCGAATAAACGAGTCTTTTGCTGGACTATCGGGTTGATCGAATGGCTCACTGCTTTGCAGGCTGAACACCCTTTCTGCCTTCCTCTTTGAAGCAAACAACAAAAGCAATCAGAGCAATCGTTTATTCTCCATTCCACAGACACACGCTCCTCGGAGCGACTACTTCTTCTCCGCAAAGATCAAACTGCCGCCCTTGAACTTGCTGAAAGCAGAGGATTAGAAAGAGACAGGGTGAGTGGACGAGCCTGTAGAAGCGGAGCAGCTCCTCCACGTCGCTGAAGTACGCGCGGTTTTCCTCCGCCTCGCCGCCGCCGAGCTGCAGGTAGACGGCGGGCTCGCCGGCGTCCGAATGCGGGCCGCCCTCGTTGATCACGAACTGCCTGAAAGGAGAGGATGAGTGGGGGAACGAATGGGTGGTCTGACTCGAACGTGCCGTTCGCGAGGCGGTTCACGAGCATCAGCTGGACGACCACCTTGACGACCACGTCCTCGTTCTGCTTCAGCTGGGCGCGCAGGTGGGCGTGCGGGACGGGCAGCGCGTGGAAGACGCCGAGCGGGCGGCGGGCGGAGAGCTCCGAGCGCGCGTCCTCCACCGTCAGGCAGCCGAGGTAGAGGCGGTCGAGCAGCGAGCGGCCGCCCGCCTTCTCCTTCTTGCGGCCGGGCGACTTCACCGGCGACTTTTCGGGCGATTTGGGCGGCGGCGGAGGCATCGGCGCGGACGGCGTGAGCGGCCCGTTCTCGTAGATCGTCGACGTGTCGCTCTTGGGCTGCCGGTCGACTGGAAACGGCGGGGAGTGATCGAAGGAAGACGGGAACTCACCGAACGGAAAGCTCGTCGCTCCCGTCTGCAGCGGCTGTTTGAGCGCAACGAACTCGCAGGGCCGTCCGTGGCGGCAGCACACCTCGTCGTCCGCTTCTTCCGCTTGGCGCATTTCGGACGAGCGAGCGCGGAAAGCAGCCGACTTTCGAACGCGAAATGAACCCAACTGGCGATGAGCAGCGAACGGGGCGAAACACTTCGGATCGCTCCAGTTTTGAGGAAATTTGCATTCCGATCACTCTTTTCTTCTCCTTTCACTCTTCCACTTGCTTTCACTTTCGTCCACCCTCCTGCCAGAAATCGACCGCTTTCGTCCGCATGGCCGCCCCGACGGAGATCGTGCAGCTGGAGGAGGGAACGCGCGTGGAACGCTGGACGATCATCAAGAAGTTGGGCGAGGGCGGCTTCGGTTCGTCTTTCCATCTTTCTCTAACTCATCGGTCCTTCGTTGCAGGGGCGGTCTACCGCGTAACGGACGGCAGCGGGGACTTTGCGCTGAAAGTGGAGGGCATCGGCGAGGCCATCCAGGTGCTCAAAATGGAGGTCTTCGTGCTCTCCGAGTTGGCCAAGCGGGGCGGCCGGCACTTCTGCAAGATCGAAGATCGCGGCCGCTTCGGCACCTTCAACTACGTGGTGATGAATCTGGTGGGGAAATCGCTTCACGATCTCCGCAAAGTGAGCTCCTTGCGACGAACAATCACCTTCTGTTTGCAGGCCCAACCGAGCAGCCACTTCAGCCTCGGCACGGCAATCGGCTGCGGAATTCAATGCCTGGAGGCGCTCGAGGACCTCCACGGCATCGGCTACTTGCATCGGCGAGTACACCGGCCGCCTCTCCTACTCACTTCTTATTGTTAAGGGATGTGAAGCCGGGCAATTATACGGTCGGCCGGGCGGATGTGAACGAGCTGCGGAAGGTGAGAAGAGACGACGATCAAACAGTCTTCAATCACTCCTTGTTCAGGTCTACATTCTCGATTTCGGGATGTGCCGCAAGTTCACGGACGACCGGGGCGTAATTCGGAAACCGCGGCAAGCGGCGGGATTCCGCGGGACCATTCGGTTGGGTCCTCTCGTCTACTCATCTCTCTGCTTTCGTTTCAGCTACGCTTCGATCGCGTGCCACCTGCAGCGGGAGTTGAGTCGAAAGGACGACGTGGAGTCTTGGTTCGTCCCTTCCACGCATGGATCCAACCTTGCTTGCAGGGTCTACATGCTCGCCGAACTCGTGCACGCGAGCATCCCGTGGCGCAAGATCCAGGAAATCAACGAGGTGTACCACGCGAAGCGGAAGGCGCGCGAGGAGGCGGGGATGCGGGAGTTGTTCGCGGGCTGCCCGCCGGAGTTCTCGGATATCCTCAAGCACGTGGACAGCCTCAAGTTCTACGGAACGCCCGACTACGCGATGATCTACGCGTTGATGCGACGCGCCTTCGAAACGATGAAGGTCGAGGAGTTCCCGCAAGTTTCTCCCACTTCTGTCCCTCCTTTTCACGTGCTTCCTTGCAGCTACGATTGGGAGAAGCCGGCGGCTCCGCTCTCTACGTGAAGCTCCAAGCGGCTTTCTTTCTTCATTTGTTTCTGTTGTGTGCAAACGTGCGAGAATAAAGGGGAACATGCAAGCGAACACTTCTTTGCGGGCCGTGGGAACGCGTGGTACAATTCTTTTCGCTACCTTTCTCCATGGGAACCGAAGACCGCCAACCGTCCGACCCGTCGTCACGCGCTTCTCATTCGTCGGTGGTTCGCGATGAGCGCCGTGGCGGCGGTGGAAACGTTGGAGTTCGTTTGGTGGGTGCCGCTCTTCCTCTACTCGCTCCTGTTCGTTCCCTCGCTCCTTCGATTGAAGAAGATCCACGTGAATCTGCGCGTGTTGATGGTGAGTGGCCGCTTCCCTTTGCTCGACTTTCTTCGGTTGAAGAGCAACGTGATCGTGGACTGCCTGCTGTCCATCGGCTCCCGTCTGATCCTCCGCCTCTCCGGGCAGACGAACGGCAACGGGGCGGCCTTCTGCACGGTGTTCTCCTTTGCGAACGTGTGGTTCTTGCTTTCGGGCAGCGGGACGCTCCTCTTCCTCTGTGCGGAGCGGTACGTGGCCACAACGAGACGGCGCACCTACGAACAGACGGGCGGCGTGTTGAGTTTGTGCGCGCTCATCCTCAAGGTACCCACTCTTTTCATTTCTTCTAACCTCTCCGTTTAGTACGTGCTCTCGGCCGCGATGAGCGTGTGGATCGTCTTCCGGCCGCGGAAAGCGCTGACGGCCGAGACGTGCTCCTTTGTCGACCACAATCCGGGCACGATCGTCTTCGTCTACCTTCTGGGAATCCTCGGCTTCCTGTTGGGTCTCACGATCACCCTCTTCCTGCACGCGTTCAACGTCCGTCGGCACAAACAAATCGAGGACGACCTTTCGACTCGATTTCAATTCAAAGAGAACATTGCAGCGACGCGAATGCTCTCCTACCAGGTGCTTCCCATTCCCCTTCTTAATTTAATCTTTTTAGATGCAATGCTACTTTGGGATCTCGCTGATTGGCGCCCCAATCGCCATTCTCAATTACTGCATCGAGGAGAAAGCGGACGCCCAGGTTCTCTTCCAACTACTCAATCAAGTGAGTTCGAAGGATGAGAGCGAGAAGACGAGCAGAATTTTTAGACGCCGTTCATTCTGTACCTGTTCTACCTCTCGTTCTACCTCCTGCACGTGACCTTCTGGTACGATCCATTCTTCTTCGCCCACACGAAGGGCCTCATGGATCGCTTTTGCTGCTCGCTGGAGGCACTCGCCGATCGGCAGAAGACGGAACTGACCGTTTCGGAGGAGACGGACGTCTACTTCAAGCAAATGAGCTCAATGTGGGAGGCGGCGGCCAGCCCGAAGAAGGCGGCGAACTGATCGATTCAAGGCGACGATTTGTCGTTTTTTCTTTTGAAGCATGGCGAATAAACTTTGAAGTCGAACGTTGACGCTCGTCGCAAGGAAAAACGATTGCTAGAAGTTTTTACGAGTTGAGGGGTGCAAAACGCGTAGGAAAGGGAATGCTTGTGCGGCATGCAGATTCGACCAAACAACGCGGCCGGCCGTCTTCTTCATTTCACCCGAAGAGCGAGCGGTCGACTGACTGCAGCTGAGGACCGAAAGACGGCGGAATGTCGGCCGACGAGCAGAAGAACGCAGAGGCCGCGCAGCCGCCCGGTCTGTCGATCGCGCTCCCGCCGCCTCCGGAGGCGCCGAACGAAGTGGGCGGATTGATTCGACTGACGCCCGAGGACCACCGCGCGCTCTGCACGTGCCATCCGCGGAACAAGTGAGCCCTTCCTCCTGTTGCCAACTTGCTTCGTCTTCAGAAACCGAGAGCCCGGCCACTACTACCGAGTGCTGGACGTCTCCGCGACGGCCACCGAAGCTGAGATCCGAGCGGCCTACGCGGCGGCCATCGACCGAATCGAACTCGTGCACACGAACCAAAAAGGCGAGTTCACTCCGCTGCAGGTGGAGAAGGCAAGTGGATGGAGGATACAAGCGAGTAATCGCTCTCTTTCAGCTGATGGAAGTGAACTACGCCTTCAAGATCCTCGGACCCGAGCGGCGGCCGCTCTACGAGCAGTTCGGAGTGAAGGGCGTCGACCGGTTGGGCGGGAGCGCGCTGGCGCCGTTCGCCGCCCGCTTCCCCTGCAGTTTCATGCTCCTCAACTGCCTCACGTGCTGCTTCTGTTGCTGCTGCTGTGGAGTGTGCGGAAGCAAGAAAGAAGAGCAGGTGAGTTCCTTCCATTTCTACGTTCTCTAACGCCTCTCGCTTTTGCAGTGCGACCTTCACCAATTGACTCGGCCGCCCGCCGTCCTCCTGCCGCCGCCCGCTCCGCTGAAGACGGCCGAGTCGGTGGTGCGGAGGCCGCGCAAACGGCAGACCGACGGGACGGAGGAGCCGCCCGCCTCCAGCGAACTCCCCTCGTGGCTCATCCCGCCCGACGAACCGCTCGAGACGGCACTCGACCGGAGCGAGGCGGACGGCCCGGAAAAGACCGCCCGCAACAAATCGAGCAAAGAGCAGCCCTCTTCGGAGCCCGTCCCTCCCTCCGCCCATCGCAAAGTTCAATAAACTCGTCGACTGAACGCTGCGGCCTGACTACTCGATTTACTGGGTCGGAGAATGCCAGTCGGCTGCGCTTTCTGGCTAGCGCACTGTTGATGTTGATCGAACGAAATGAATGCGCGGACAAACAAGCCTCCTTTTTGCATAGTCAGCGGCTTCGTTTGATCGTTTCTGCTCCCCGCCGATCACTCGGGAATGCATCGGAGCTCCAGTTCGGTCGCCAAAGCCGAGAAGTTCGTGAGTGCGGGCGTCGAGCAGGCGGCCAAGAGCTACGTGGACGTCCTCAAGATGCAGGACCTCGCGCGCGCGGCGATTCGCTTCGGCAGCCGGCTGCTCAGTGGCCGTCCGGCAGCGCCCGCGAACGCCGAGGAGCGAAAGAAGTGAGTTTCGTGCGGATGGGCGGCGATCAGCGGGCGGATTTCAGCGACAAGGTCGTGGAGGACGCCGCCTCAACGGTCGCGGCGGAGGTCGAGCGGGCGAAGGCGGTGGTCTTCGACTTGAGCCCCCTGCCGGCGGACTTCGACTTCTCCTACGCCCTCATGTGAGTCCCCCTTCCTTGCCTTCACTCACCCGCTCCACTTGCAGCTCGTACATGTGGACTGTCGTCATCATGACGGCCAAGACCTTGGGGCATCGAGTGGCGCGCTTCGCGGCCGTTGAATCCATCCTCAGCGAGCTCTTCTACGGCCCGCTGGTCGCCGTTCTGCTCTACGTCCTGCTGCCCGTCTACACGCATCTGATCAACGTGAAGTACCCGGAGGTTCGTCCTCGTCCTCTCCGCTCCACTCACCGCTTCTTGCAGAAACAATTGGGACTGCTGGAGCGCCGCGCCGTGATCATCGGCTTGGCGTTCGTCTACGGACTGCTCAGTGAGCACTTGTGGCTGCACTGGGTGCACGGCTCCACGGCTCCCTACTACTTCTACCCAGCGATCATTGGGGCGACGCTGCAGCTGCTCGGGCCGCCGCTGCGCGACAACCGGCCGCTGCTGCTCGGCTGCTGCGTGGGCGCCGCGGTGGTCGTGAGCGTGGGCGTCGCGCACTCCGTCGGCGTCCTCTCGGTCGGCTACGTGGGCGCCACCATCCTGTCCGCCCTCTCGTCGCTCCTCAACCTTCAGCTGCTGATCGGCGACCTGCGGAAGAACGGAAGCGGTGAGTCGCCCCCTCCACACCACCGACTCCCCTCCTTTTGCAGACGAACGCATGATGATCGCCGGCCACTACCGTTCGGTCCTCGTCTCCGTCTACTCGCACGTCCTCTTGACGCTCCTGTTCGCGCGCTACGACTCGGAGCGCGTCAACCAGTCCAATGCGGCTGTCGAGTGATCACGTCGTTTCCATCAGCAGAATAAAAAGAAGCGTTCGTTTCATTGCTCGTTTATCATCTCTGTTCGAGCATTGCTCTCCAGTCGACTATTCCTTTGCTTCAACCCTTCACTCGTGGCCAGAACGAAGGGGCGCCGACTTGCGCTATTCGTGGGTCAAACGGAGAGCAAAAGCAAGCAGCGGTCACCGCTTTTCGCTCGACGCTCACGAGATCACCAAAAGGTCGAGCGTTTGGCTCATCAACCAAGCGTTGAGTGTGCGCCCCGCGATTCCAATAGGCATCAGTGGATCGCTGATCGTTCCGTACGGCCACCAATTGCGGAAGCCGAACGGTCGTGAACGAAACACTCGCTGCTTCCTGCTCGTCGGGAACACAAACGACTGAATCCGATCGCGTTTGCACAACAACTGCGTTTAATGAATTGTGGGATCGACGAAACAAAGGTTGGAGGTGGCGTGAGGACTGGGGATAAGAGTTTAGTGAAGAGAAGGCTGCCCGTCCGTCTAGCTGCTGAAGAGCTCAGCCACGAACTTGCTCAGCGAATCTCCGCGTGCGCGATCGCTGTGTAAAACACTTGATACCAATCAGTCTGCAAACATCTCAGTCCTGACTTTCCGTCAATCAAAACGAACCTCGGAGATCAACAAGAAGAGGTCCTCGTCGAAGCAGGTGCTCACGATCATGTCCAGCAGGACCACGCCCAACAGGAAGCCCAACGCTCGACGCCTGGAAGCACGAGAGATGAATAACAAAAAAGAAGGAAGGGAACAAACCACGAGCTGAAGACGTAGACGACGGCCCACAAAAACAAAACAAGGCACACAACAACGGCGACCAACTCTTTCGGCAAGTCCATCGGTCGGACGGCCGGCTTTTTGACGACCGCGCGGACCTCGTAGACGTGGCCGAAGGTGATCAGGTCCTGCGCGTGCGTCTCGGCCACCCACTCCTCGTCCTGCCGCTTGGTGAACGAGCGGATCTCGAGGTCGTGCGTGGACGGGTCGACCGTGATGTTCGCCTCGCGCATCGCCGCCTCGACGGTCGTGCCCGCGGGGACGGTGAGCGGGACGATGCGCGTCGTTCCGTCGCTCTGCTCGATCAGAAGCGTCGGGATCGCGTCCTCTTCGTCCTGCAATCGAAAGCAACAATAAACAAACGGTCGCCAAATCGAAACACTCGCCTGGAACATCAACTGCGCGTTCCGATCGAAGTGCGGGTGGTCGGCCACCTTGTGCACGCGGAAGATCGCCGGCGAGGTGCCGCCGTCCGTCAGGCGGGCGGACGCCGCCGCGTTGGGCGCCTCGAACAGGCGGACCACGTAGACGCCGGAGAGGTTGCGGACCGAACGGAAGAGATCGCGAAGCAGCTCCAGCCGCTCCTTGGCCTCGGCGTTTACGTCCACGTGGAAAGTCGGCGTGTCCACGAAGTCCAGTCCAACGATCTTGTTCAGCGTGCGGGCCATCTGAAAGCAGCGACTGTCGGATGGGTTGTGCGGGAGAGCGCGAAGAAGCGAACGCGGAAGGATGAGCGGAGTGCTCGAAATGATTGACCAACCATCCGTCGCTGCTTGGTGACCGCGACTGCCCGCTTTTGACCCAACCGACCGCTCGCTCGACTGACGCCACCCCGCGCCATCCGTTGCGTCAGGATAACGCAGCCTGAGAACGCAGGAGTGAGGCGGCAGTTGAGGGTTGAAAGGGCAGTGGGTTGGGCGTCTTTCTCATCACTAGTCGAATGGAAACAACGAAGGTTAACGTCAGCGAGCAGAGGAGCCGCTTTCTCACATCCGCCGACCAAACAACACAAAAGAGCGGGGCACAATTGCGGGCGAGACCACGAACAAAGCCGTCCGAAGGTCGGGATCCGTTTTCGATTGATAAACACGGAAGGCGCCGATTTATAGTTCACTTTCCGTGCTTCTGCTCCAGCAATCTGCCTCTTTTTCATTGATCATTTATTCCCGCACTGGCTACACTCACGACAAGAAACAGCGGAAGGAACACCAGGTTCTTTCCGCACGAACAGACGACTGGATTGTACAGATGGAAGCTACACGTTTCGAATATTTGAACTGGAAAGAAGTGAACGGGCGGTCTAACGGGGACTACGAGGTGCGGAGCGGACTATTGGAGCTTCTGGCACGGGTGGAAGGACATCTGTTTGGCCGAGGGACTTGCGGCGGCCTCGTCCCCGCTGAAGGTGGACATCGTGCAGTCACTCCTGCAGCACGAGAGATGAATGAAAAGAAGATGGAAAGGAGGACCCACAAATCGTTCCCGTACCGATCCACGTAGAAGTCGTGGTACAGCTGAGAGGCGATTTGCGAGACGACCATCATCGAGGAGTTCGTTTGCATCAGCCGAAAGAGGAGGACGCCGTCGGGCCCGATGAAGCGGAGGAACTCGGGAATGCGGCACGGGTGGTGGACGCGGAACTTCGCGTCGTGCTCCACCTCGTGGGCGGCGGCCGTCTGCTCGCTCATCCGAACGTGCCACTGGAAGACGCGCTCCTCCAGGGCCGCCCACTGGCTCTCGCTCAACGGCAGCTGGCCGCCCGTCTCCATCGTGCTGGACATGGTGGCGGCGCCCGAGTCGTTCAGGCGATTGCGCAGCGTCGAGGGCGTGATGCTCGTCGTGCCGACCGGTCGGGCGCTCTCCAGCGCGCGGCGATGTTGCGCCAACTTCTGCCGCCGCTTTTGGTCGGCCGACTGGCGCTCCTTGCCCACGATCGTGTCGTTCATCGCGTTGCCCTCCATGACACACTCTTGGATGAAATCCACCTGCTGCTTCGGGATCATGAGGATGAAGAGCCAATGGAAGAGGTTCATCGCGCCCAACGTCATCAAGACGGAGAGCCACCACCACACGGCGACGAAGATCTTCTGAAAGCCGCGGGGAGAGCGTGCGGAGAAGCGGAGCAAAGTACGCACCTCGTTGATCATGTTCGCCATCAGAACGCATTGCACCTGCAAACAAGATAGAAGTGAGATGAACAGGAGAAGAGGACCAACCGTGTGCCGCTCGACGACGTCCGCCATCCCGCGAATCTCCTGCAAACAAGCGAATGGATTCCGTTGGTCTGTGAGCGAAGGAGGACTCACGAAGTCGCACATGGAAATCCGCGGAAACAAGCCCTGAAGGAAGTAGTTTAGTGAAGAAACTTCTCATGGAACTTACGGTCGTCTCCCACGAATCCCCGCGGTGGAGAGCGGCCAGCGAGTCGAAGCCGAACAAACTGGAGCGAGTGCCGAGGAAGCGCGAGACGAAGACCAGCTGGACGGAAGGGAGTGAACGAAAGGAAAGAGAAGAACCCACCTGAAGGCAGGAGACCGCAATGAACAAACACTTGGTGATGCAATAGAAGAACGTCAGCCGGTACACGCCACCGTTCCGCCGCAACATCCTGCAAGCAGACGAGATTCCCGCACTCGCCGGTCGCGCACTCACGCGACGAACCGTCCCCACAGACGCGACAGGAGGCAGCAGTCGTCGTCCTCGCGATACGCGTCGTGTTGCTGCTTGAACGATTGGAAGATGTAGCCGGCGATTCGGATGCGCTTCTCCGAGCTGAGGCCCAACTCCTCGCGTTCGGCCGTTCGCGCCATCGTCACGAGTGCCCGCACGTGGAGACCTCAAACGGAAGCCGTAGATTTTGAGGCGGACTACTCGGTCGATTGTTTGTGTTGCATCATTCCGATCCCCCGTTCGCCGCTCTCACGTCATCATCGCGGCCACCCCGTCGACCGGTCGGCGGGACGCGAGCGGGCGAACGGCGACGACGGGGAGAGCGGGGGAAACAAATGGATTTTGCGCCCGAGTGTAAAGTCCAAATGATCGCCGCCCGGCCGCCCGGTGGACGCGGCGACAAGGCGGAAAATTCGCGAAGAACGCCGCTCGCCTGTTTGTTTCTTTGCATGTTGCTTACAAGAAGCAGAAGGATTTGAGCGGATAAAGGCGGAAAGTGCGTCAAAACGCCCGGCTTGTGACCTTCACACGAGATCGAAAAAGCGCTCCTTCCGTCGGCAAGGTCATGACCTTTCTTTCGGTCCACGCGATCGACTCACCGGAAGCTCCGTTGCACGTGCGCCACAGCAAGTAGGGGAGGTAGAAGGCGAACGCCTGGGCGACGAGCACGAACGGCATCCACTGGTAGTATTTGATCTCCGTGTGCTCCGAGTAGCGATCCTGATCGTCGCGATGCAGCTGCTCGTCCTTGGACAGGTAGTAGGTGTTCTCCACGAAGCACAGGTCGTGTGCGTATTGGACCTGCAATCAATCGAATAAGAAAGGATGCCGTGGGTGGAGTGCGCACTCACCCACGCGCCGATCCACTCAGCTCGTTGCCAGCATTGAATGGGGTCTGGGCGACGAGAATGAAAGGATTGGATCGAAAGAGAACTCACCTCCGCCGTACTCCTTGGCGAAGATGCAAAGCGCGCAGCAGATGAGGAAGTAGGCGGTCGTGCGGAAGTGCAGCCGATCCACGAAGTCCTCGTCCGCGTGCTTCGCCTGCCGCACCACGTCGAGGAACGAGACCACGCGATCCATCCGGCCGCTTGTTTGTGTCCGGCAAGTGCGCGTTTAACCTGAACGAACGAATGGAATGATCGAGGTCTATTGGAGAAGGACGGAGCGGATGGTCGGCAGATGAGGAGAACCGATCGATCGAAGCGAAACGAAACGAGCGGGGCGGGACGGCCAGCGGCGCGATCTCCGCCCCGCCCGCCCGCCGGTCGGTCGGCCACACACGACGATCGTGGGAACGGAAGCGAGCGGTCGGCGGCTTCGAGAAGACTCGCGAACAGGAAGCACTCGCCGAGACGCGTGAGTAAGCGGAGGAAATTCACTCGTCTTCGAGGGACTTCCGGTCGCTCGAGTGGCGCAATGGATTGCGACCGAAGATCGACGCGACGCGAAGCAAGTGAATCACGCGCTCTCGTCACTCACTCGCCTCCCTACAGTAACGAAAGACTGTCGCTTGCTGCTGCCCGGCTGCACAAAAGACGGGGCGCGCTGGACGTCCGAATGAACACTTGGACGAACGAACGGCGGCCGGCCGGCTGGAACGAACGAAAGAATGCGTTCCGTTGGGCCGTCGGTCGGTCGCCGTGACCGGGCGGCCATTAGGCGAGGGGTCGAATTGAAAGAATCGACGGAAAGTGGCCGCAGATTTCGAAGCGGTCGGGGACGTTGCCGGTCGTTCGAGCGAAACACAAGGCGGCGATTAGACGAAACGAAAAACCGCGCTCAATTTCGCGCAAGCCCGCGGGCATTTCGATCCAAAATCGCGTCCACAAAAGCCGTCCAACGCATCCGGAAGGACAAGAACGACCCTCCCGTCTAACTAGTCAAAGCGACTGGCGAAGGCGTGCACTCGAGCATTTGAATCGCCCGAATGACCCCGCGCCAATCTGCCTGACCTGGAAGAAATCGGCAAACAAATCGGTCGAGGTGTCGCGCCGAGGTCGCGATCATTCGGCGGTGATCAACGCGGAGACCAATTACCTAGTTCGCGGCCATTCGACCACTCGGTTTCAAACGCGACGTTTTTGGGGACCACAAGAAACAGAACAAGCAGGAAACGATGGAGCGCCCTACAGTAGAGCGGTCAAACGAAAGTCGTTCGTTTGCATTCGAGATCGACCAAAGACCGAAATGCTCGCGAAACCACGAGCCGAACGCCGCGGAGCGAAAGTCGGAGGCCAGCCGGCCTATCCGCCTTGTTTTCGTCGCGAACAGACGGGCGCGCATTCCGCGAAGTTGGGCGAAGATCGACGGCAAGAGGGACGGATAGCTGCGTGCAGATCGCAAAGAAGAGAAGGCCAGCTTTTGGTTGAACACTCGCTCTCGGCTTTCTTTTGTTTTGGGGGAGCGCGAATTGTCGGTCGACGTTCTCCTTTCTCCCTGCTCTTCGTTCCGTTGATCTCCGCCTTCCGCGACGGCCGGGCGGGCGGCCGCTGGAGATCGAGGAGCCCGCCGGCAGAAGTGAGAATCTCGTGATCCCCCCGACGGTTGGTCCCGCCTGTCCGCTCTCGGGCGATCGATCGAAATTCTTTTCGATGGCCGCCCGACGGCCTCGTTCATTCGTTTTGTTACGCGACGGCCGGCTTGCTCGCTTTCTCTCCGTACCGTCCAGATGTTCGCCGCGCGCGAAAGGCGGATGTGGACGGGTGTGCGGGGAACACCGCGAGGAATTCCTCCTTCCATATTTCACTCATTTCTTTTTTGTTTGTCTCGCTTTACGCTCCTCACATTTCTGTCGCTTTTGCTTTGATCCCACCGCCGTGTTTCCTTATCGCCCAATCACTTGCCCATTCCTCACCATCACTCCCGCACTCTCACTCTTCGTTAATCTTCGCGGCCCTGCACGCCGCCGCTATCAGCCGGCGGCCTCCAGAAGACGACCGCGTGGAGGCGGCCGGCGGCCCCACAGCGGAGACCGACGCGTCCCCGACGAAAGGCGGAGGTCCCCGCCACGCACTCCGCAACGGACACGCGTCGCCAATCGCCGCCGCTAATTGCGGCCGCCGCACTCCGCCCGTCGCCGTCGTCCTCGTCGCCGCGTTCGCGTTCCGCGTCGCCCGCCGCCCCGCCGCCAGCTTCCGGACCGCCGCCCGCCGCCGCCTTCGACTCGATTTCGGTGCTCTCGACCGAGAACGCCGTCGATTCCGTGCGAGAAGCCACTTCGTTCGACCCGCTCCTCCTCGTCGACCCCAAGCAGCCGGTCGAGGACGCCGAAGAGAGCGAAGAGGAAGAAGAAGAGGAGTTCTCTGCAGTCGACCTACTCGAGTGCTTCAAGAGCGCCCTCCTCACCGCCGAGTACGCGCACCGCTTCCAGCACCACCACGCGCCCGGCCTCCACCACTCGGAGTCGCACGACCTCGAGCCGCTCGCCTTCCTCGCGATGGACGCCAAACTGCGCTCGCTGATCGCCAAGGTGAAAAAAGAGCACGACGATGATGCCGTGGATCGGGTGCGTTCTCTTCTCCTCTTTCTGCTAACCTTCCTCCCATCAGGCCGTCTACGCGACCACCGTCTACATCCTCTCTTTCTTCGCCATCTTCGTGATGGCCAAGCAGTACGTGGGCGATCCGCTGCAGTGTTGGGTCCCGGCCGAGTACACGGTGAGTAAAGGGCGTGAGTCATCTTTCTCACTTCGGAATGAGCAATCGACTGATGACTCACCCGCTCGTTGCAGGGCGCTTGGGAGAAATACATAGAGAACTATTGTTTCGTGGAAAACACCTACTTCGTGAACAAAACGATTCCCGAGTCGCGGGACGTGCGGAAGGAGTACCAACTCAAATACTACCAGTGGATCCCCTACCTGCTCTCCATCCAGGCACTCTTGTGCTACGCGCCCAAGCTGATCTTCAAGCTGCTCTACTCGTTCAGCGGTCTGCTTTCTCCTCTACGAACTTCAATGATTGTTTGTTGATTGCAGACCTCCGCGTGACCGACCTCGTCCAACTCGCCTACCGCGAGAGCAAACAGAAGTTCGCCCATGATGCGAAGATCGGCTCGACCATCGCTTCGCAGCTGATCGTCCGCCGCGGAGTCAAAGGTTGGGTGTCGATTGGGGCCACTCATTTCTTGCACCTGGTTGCAGTCCGCCTGCACTTCGACTGGTACTTGACGGCGATCTACCTGCTCATGAAAGTCCTCTTCATCGTCGCGCTCATCTCTCAGCTTCTCATCATGGACTTCTTCGTGGCTTCGTCGTCCGTCTTCTGGGGCTGGGAGATCCTGCAAGGACTGGTGAACGGACAGGACTGGCGAACGACCGGCCTGTTCCCGCGCGTCACCTTCTGCGACCTCGTGAGTCACCGCACCTCCGAATTTGCTTTCACTTCTCTGCGTTTAGGCCACTCGTGACTTGGGACAATCGCGTCAACACACGGGTTTGTTTCAGAAAGACGAAGGTTTTCTAATGGGTGGCATTCGTTCAGTCCAATGCGTTCTCATGATCAACATGGTAAGTGCTTCCATTCGTTCTTTCTTTCCTCTACCCACCTTCTTCTGTTCGCCGAGAAGATCTACGTGTTCTTGTGGCTGTGGACGTACGCACTGCTCGCCGTCTCCATCCTCAACCTCATCTCGTGGCTCTACCGCTCGTTGGCCATGCGCTCCAAGGCGAAGTTCGTGCGTGACGCGCTCCGAGTGAGTTCCTCCCCGCTTTTTTTGTTTGATTCACGCCCTCCGCAGTTGCACCACGTGCGGCCGCGCGACGGCGACATCCAGGAGTTCATCCTGAAGTTCCTGAAGATGGACGGCGTCCTCGTGCTGCGCTTGATCGACTCGAACGCCGGCTACGTGCACATGGCGGATATTCTGAACGAGGCCAGTGTTCACTCCTCCTTCAATCAACTGGTTTGATTTCAGTTGTGGCGAGGCTACGGCGGCCGCAAGCCCTTCCCGCCGGTCGGCTACGGTGAGTCGCTCCCTTTCACTCACTTTCCAATCGTTCGCTTCGATTGCAGACGGAAATAATCATACGGCAGAAGAGATCGACGCGTCCGAGAAGAAGGGGCTGCTTTAGAGAACGACGGGGAACAGCGGGCGATCGGCCGTTCGAGCGAGAAGGCGGCGATTTGGGATCAATTTTTTTCTTTCTTTCCATCTGCTTTCTCTCGTCCATCACTTCTTCGATTAACACAATGCAGGCGGCTATTAACACACGTACATTCCACTCTTCTCTTCTGCATTCCTTAGGGTGTCCACGACGGAGGGGTCATTTTCAGCTGACCGCTTTTATCGCCGCTCATTCATTCGCTCGTGCCGTCCTTTCGGGATGTTTGCTCGCCGACCGGCCAGGTGTTGTTTTATCGCCCCAATTGCGAACGATCGCGCGAGTGACTCGACGAGGGCGGCGGCGAAGTGCTTCTCGTTTGCCGCTCGGCCCTTCGCGTCATTTCGCTTCGTTTTGCATCCCGCACGTCCGCCATCGAATGTCACCCGCCCGGCCTCGTCGTCCGCGTGGCTCTCGGCTGTTCGGGCGATCTGCCTTCTCTTTTCATTCGGCCGCTTCTTTCAAACAACGCTTTGATTTGTCTCCCCTTCTCTCGATCCCCGCCGAATTCCGCTTGATGCCGCCGATCGCCCGCTTCCTCGTCGTTTCCATGCTTCCGTCCAAATCTTTTGGTTCACGTTTCTCTGCTTGTTACTTGCTTTTACTAACCAACCGACCGACTGCCTTCTTGTTGAATAAACCGACTAACATCTTTGATTCCATCGGGGCGAGTGAACGCGTTGGATCGCTGATCTCCTCAATTACGCCCACTTGTTCGTTCAGACGCCCGCCCGCAACTCGCGACTCTTTTCGCGATGCTGCAGGTGTTGGGCAAGGTGCTCAATTCGCTGAAGTCGAAGCACGACGACGACCTCACGGATCGAGCGAACTACGTGTACACGTCGCTGATGTTCGGCTTCTTTGCCCTGACGATCGCCGCCAAGCAGTACGTGGGCGAACCGCTGCAGTGCTGGATCCCGCCCGAATTCAAGGTTCTTCGATCGAATGAAGGAGCGTTCAGTTCGTGTGCTTGCAGGGCAATTGGGAGAAGTATTCGGAGAACTACTGCTTCGTGGAGAACACCTACTACCTGGACATCCACGCCGACTTCCCCTCGCAGGAGGATCGCAAGAAGAACGAGCTCCACTACTACCAGTGGGTCTCGTTTATGATGGTCGCCCAGCTGTTCCTCTTCCTGCTCCCGAAGACGGTGTGCGGCTCGGTGAACTTCCCCACCGGTTGGTCCCCTTCGATTCAGTCCACACTCACCTCTCGCTCGACTGCAGGCTTGTCGGTGGAATCGATGGTCACGGGCTCGGCCATCTACAAGAAGGAGAACAAGAAGCACGTGTTCAACACGCACCGCAACATCGACCGCGTCGTCGACCACTTCGATCGCACCCTCACGCACAACAAGAAGAAGATCCAGAAGGTCGAATCCAAGAGCAACTTGCGCGCGGACCGCCGCATGGACGAGTCGCAGAGCTCGCGCAAGAAGCGGACGAAATTCGAGCTGAAGAGTTTCGGTGAGCACTCCGCAGCAATTCCTTTTGTTCATTCCTCTCCGTTCAGATGCCGTCTACCGCTACGTGGTGCACCGCTCGTCGATCACGAACAAGTACCTCTTCTACAAGCTGTGGAACCTCGTGAACTCCGTCGGCCAACTGTACCTGATCAACGAGTTCCTGGGCACGGAGTACCGCTTTTGGGGCTGGGACTTGCTCGTGGACCTGTACAACGGGCGGCAGTGGAAGCAGTCCGGTCGATTCCCCCGGGTACTCAATTCTTTCTCTTCTTTCAATTGATGAGTGGATTGCAGGTCACGTTCTGCGACATCCAAGTGCGCGATCTCGCCGACACCGTTCCCCAGTACACGGTACGCGCTTTCCGCTTGCAGCAGCAATAACCGTTCGCTTTCAGATCCAATGCGTGCTCATGATCAACATGGTGAGGGATTGAAGAGCAACTCCTCACTCGTCCGCCGTGTGCTTTCAGTTCAACGAGAAGATCTACTTGTTCATTTGGTTCTGGCTGTGCGGCCTGTCGTTGCTGAACTTCGTCAACCTCGTCTGGTGGATCTACGACACGCACTGCGAGGCGTCGTTGGTTCGCTACGTGCGCACCCGATTGGTTCGTTCCTTTCCTCTACCTGCACTAATTGCTCGTTTGTTCGCTTACAGCGTTACGAAGGCCTCGAGGTGTCGGCGGAGAACGCGCGCAACTTCATCCGCAATGTGCTCTTCATCGACGGCGTGACGGCGCTGCGGCTGATCGAAATCAACTCGGGCGAGGTGAACGCTTCGGAGCTGCTGCACAAGCTGTGGATCCGCGCCGATCAGCTGCTCCACTCGGAGAACTCCTCCGCCCAGTCCGTCCCGTACGGCGACTCGAGCGCCCCGCTCTCGCCCACCTCCCTCGACTGCAGCCCGCCCGGCCAGAAACACGCGAACATGATGGCGGCCGCCGGTGCGCACTTCTTGGGCCCAAACGGACTGCCCAACGGAATCCCCCCGTCGTACGTGAACAACGACGCCCCGGACGAGGAGACCGACGAGTACGTGACCCACGAGTCGCTCCAACACCCGTACGGCAACCCGAGCATGATGGTCGTCAAGGACTCTCTCGTTTGAGTTCCCTCCCTTGTATTTTGAGTAGCGATTGTGAGATTTCTTTCCACTTGCTGGTAGTTAAGCCTTCTTCTCTGCATAATCCAACTTCTTTTCGCTCGTCGAAAAACCACTTCCTTCCACTAGACGACCCCTCATTCTCTCGTTGCCCAGAGAAATAAATCGCTTGTGTCTGCAACTCGAAGAGCTCATTGAATTCTTCTTGAATCAAGCGGCCAGCTTGTGGGCAAAAGCGGTCGAGCTGTTGCCGTAGGAGAGGAGTTGGCAGTGGTTGTTGAAGAGTTGGACGGACAGCATGTAGAGGAATTCCGTGCCGGCCGCCTCCGCGTCCCTCACCAGCAGCTCGCAGTAGTCCGTGCCCCAAAGGCTCTAAACACTCAAGAAGGAGTAAGGCAGAAGGAAAAAAAAGAACTCGCATTTCCCACGTACTCCGCGGCCGTCAGGTGAATCTCGAAGGTGCCGCCGATCTCAAACACCAGATCGGGCTTCTCGCCGTCGCACGGGACTCCCTGCTGCCACGGATCGTACTGGAGTTGGCGTTGGACGGTGCCGAGGGCGTCGCTCGGCAGGTACGTGTAGTTCGAGAGGTGGACGAGGGCGCCCTTTCCATCCAGTTCGTACGCGCCGAAGCGGAACCTTTAATCAAATACAAGGTTTTTCTTCAATTTCGTTCTTCTTACGCGCTCAACTCGAACGGGCAGTCGGAATAGTCGGCCCACAGGCACTCCTGCCACACCCAATCGTTCGAGCACCGCTTCGTGTCCGCCGCCCCGAGTGTCAACACGAAAGGGCTGTCCGAGGGATCTTCCGCTCTAAACAACCATTTGACTTCTATTAGATGAACGAAGAGCGTACAGGGGAGGGGCAACGGTGAGGACATTATCGCCTATTTGTTTGCAAACGCCCGCGATTCCGCTCTTCCCGTCGTACGGAACGCCCAGCCCCAAATAGCCGGAGGTCGGCGTGCACCATTGGTCTTCATATTGGTACTCCTCCACGAACCACGATTGATTCAAGACAACAAGCGGGGCATCGCCGTCGAGAGGCGTCAATTCGAGCGTGTCGCGCGCGTAGAAGAACGAGGGATCGCTCGTGTTCTCGTAGACGGAGAAGGTGGAAGAATTCCTTGAAGAAATTGAGATGATCATGTTGCAAGAATGCTTGTAACGGACCGGTAGTCAAAATAATCGCTCACGTAGAGCGGATATTCGCACTGGACATCCGTGTTCTGATCGTAGAGCCACGGGCTCACGATGTCGAACGCCAGGGCCAATGTGAGCGGTTGGGCTGAAGAAAGAAGAAGTAATGGGCTTGTGCAAGGAAACGAACGTGGAGTTCCAACGGAGACGTTTACGTAGTAGTAGGTCTTGAGCATGGCTGAAAGCAACGGTCAAAATGAAGAATTCACTGAAAGATGCACGTTTCATCGTCCCGACGACCAAAGTGAAGAAGTCCGCTTCGTCGTTGACTCCATCGCTCACCGCAGAAGAGTAAGCGATTTTAGCAGAGAGCAAGAAATTGAACAAAGAAACGAAATACGACATCCGAGTGTACATTTGTTTACGTCGGCCGCTTCTTTCGTTCGTCTTTATACATCGGAAAGAATGGAAGCGTAAATAAAACGCGCACTACGTCTGATGTGTTTTGTTCTCATCCGTTTGTCTTTTTTCCGCCTAAATTCCCTTCGGAAGTGGCAAAAAGGGAGTGGCTCGCAAGAAAGGTAAAGCGTTTCGCAATTGCTCCGAATAGCCGTCCTTGTGTTCCGTTTTGCTGTTCACGAAGTTCATTTGACAACTGATCAGCAACACAAGCAACAAAAGAGTACACGCCTTCTTCCTTTTGACTGCCGTCTGAGAACACTCGACCGATTTATGCCACCAGCCACAACTCTCCGCTCACGCCTGCAGTTGTTTGGGCGGCAGGACGCCGCTCAAGTAGCCCCCATCGGCGACGATCACGCTGCCCGTGATGAACGAGGCGCCCGGCGAGCAGAGGAACTCGACGACGGCGTTGATTTCGGCGGGTTGGGCGCGACGGCCGAGCGGCGTGCGCGCGTCCAGGTCGCCCTTGTACATTTCGAGGAAGTCCAGCGGTGCGGTCGTGCGATTCGGGCCGAGGAACGGCGTGTCGATGTGCCCCGCCCTTCAACCCCATCGATCAATCGAACAGGAGGAGAACTCACGCGACGGAGTTCACGCGAACTCCCTTCGGCGCCAACCGCAAGGCTGCCGCCTTCGTGTAGTGGTCGAGGGCGGCCTTGCTCGTCGAGTAGTACGCGCCAATGTAAATGGGGACGATCGAGAGCATCGAGCTCACGTTCACCTTCGATTTAAAGGGATTGTTAAAGAACGATGGGAGGAGAACTCACGACACATCCCTTCGTTTTCTCCAAGTGCGGGACTGCCAGTTTGGTCAGCATCACCGGGCTGAAAGCAGCAGTGAGAGGGGAAGAAAGACGGAGCGAACCTCCGCAGATTGACGGCCATCACGAAGTCGAACGTGTCCATGCTCTCCGGCTCTTCGGCGCCCGCCTTCTCGTAGCAGCCGGCGTTGTTGATCAGCTGAAGAAATAAATGGAAGGATGGATGGAAGAGGAAGAACAAACGATGTCGATCCGCCCGAACTTCTCGATCGTCTCGTCGATCAACGCCCGCACCACCGCCTCCTCTTCGAGCGGCCCGCGGACGACGTGCACGTTCGCTTCGGGAATTCCGCTCGACTTCAACAACTCCAGCGTTCCCTAAACACACCACTCGTTTCTTTCTCTCGGCTTCCGATCACCTCGATGCGACCGGGATGTTGGCCGTGAATCGTGACCTTCGCGCCTTTCGAACCGAACAACACGGCCGCGTCTTGCCCGAGACCGCTGCTGGAGCCTAAAGAACGAAAAACGGTGGAGCAAGGACAGAAGGAAAACCTGTGATGATCACCACCTTTCCCTCGAATGCCATCGTCCGTCAATGAAGAGGTGCTGAAAGCTCGTTGATCAGTTCGACCTCTTTCCGTCCAATTTGAAAGAAATTCTTCGTTCTCCGCCGGTCCACGAGCTCGCCGTCCCGCCGGAGTGCTCGGCGAGCGGCGAACGGCGGAATTTTGATCGATCGCTGCCATTTGTTTTCATGAGTTCGAAGGGGAGGGGCGGGGATTTGGGCGCTTTTCTTATCACCCGGCCGTTTGTTCCCCGACCCCCGCCCTCCCCTCGGCGCCGCCGGCCGCCTAATCCGAACGAGGAACGTCGTGTGTGGCGACAATCTCGGGCTTTGATTCACGCGGTGCTTAGGGCATTTTATTGCGTCGAAAAGAGTGCAGAGTTGGAGCAGAAGACTGAAGCCGCTTTTATTGTGTTTGTCTAGGAGCATTCACTCAATTCTTTTCGAAGTTCCAAACCGAACTCCGCAATCAGCCTAACGATAAGAAACAAAAACACTGTGCTTTCCGCTCGTTAATTCGTCAGGCGCCCTCTAAACCGCTCGAATTGTCTGCCGGCCTTCTTCCCCGTCAACGAGCGTTCTAGTCGGCCGCTTTATTGTGAAGAAAAACGAAGCCAGTTCGCTGACTTCGTCCCATAACAGTGCTTGTTCGTTTATTTACGGGATTTAAGTGGATTAACAAGCGACTAATGGCAGGATTGAGATCGAAAAGAAATGGTGGAATAAACGAGAGTGAGTGGACGAGATCGCAAGAGTTCTAACCGACGGAAAGCAGTAGGGTTAAGTTAACGAGGATGAAATGCAACTACCGGCAAGATTAAAAACGAGTAAATGCTGGAGACTAGATGACGTCAAGGTAGGCGTTCGAAGAAGACATAATAAACAAAAAATCTCGAGTAAATCGAAGCCGCATCACGAATCGAGGGTCGTCATTTCGCTCAGACGGGAACGCCCCGTGGACGGCGGGCACTAAAGAAAAGAGCAAGTGAACAGATGGAACAAGAGAACGTACCTCTCGTTTTGCTCGGAGCAGCAAGTCCTCAACGATCGTGGCCGCCTCGTATTTCTGCTGCTTCCGATAGCAGTGGGCCAAACTCTTGAGCGTTTCGAGAACCGCCTGATTGTTCTTCATGCAACGAAGCCATCGAATGTGCTCCTGATCTTCGGCCTGATCGCTCCGTTTGTTCAGCTGACGGTCGTCGGCGATCTGCCAGATGACGCGCGTCTCCGCACCGGAGATCCCGAACTCCTGGTGGTGGGCTTGAGAGAGGACGTCCTTGCAGATCTCCTCCGCTTCCTGCAACTCATCGAATAAACGGGGATGTTGAATGGGGGGTCGCCTTGAATTTCTGCTGCTTCAGGTACACGACCACCAGCCGGTTCTTCGTCTTCGTGACGTTAGGATCGTTTGGTCCGGCCGTCTGCTCGTAGATCTCCCAGGCGCGCTTGTGCAGCCGCTCCACCTCGTCGAACTTCTTTTGGTTTTGGCACAGGTAGGCGAGGTTGTTGAGCTGCTTGGCGATTGCCGGGTGACTTCAAGACGGATGGAATGAACGAGAGGAAAGAGGGAACTCACTTGGAGCCCAGTAATCGCTCGCGGATCTCCAGCGCGCGTCTGCAGAGCGGCTCCGCTTCCTTGTACTTTCCGCACTTCCCGTGCAGAATCGCCAGATTGTTGAGTGTTTCGGCGACGGCGGCGCTGTCCGGGCCGAGGCACTTCTCGCGGATGCTCAGCGCCTCGTTCAACAGGTGGAAAGCTTCCTTGTATTTCTGCTGATCCCTACAAGCATTCCCCTCGATAAAAAAAGGTGTGGGTGGACGAACCGAAAGACGAGGGCGAGGATGTTCAGCATAGAGGCCACATCGGGGTGGTTGTGGCCGCAGTTTCGCTCCAAATCCTCGAGCGCCTGCTTGCACAACGGAACGGCCACCTCGTAGCGCCCTTGCGCCGCGTACTGGATCACCTGAACACCCCAACAATCAAATGGAAAGAACGAACGGAACGAACCAAACTGTGGAGCGTTTTGAGTCGAGGTGGGATTTCCGTGCCGCCCGATGAGGAGGCGGCCATCGCGGCGGCTGGCGTCGGTTGGACGGCGAACTCGCTAGTCGTCTGCATCTCATCCTCCTCCTCGGGCTCGAAGCCCAGCTCCTGCAGCGTGTGGGAGGTGGGCGGCGGCTGGGCGGCCGTTTCGTCCGCGCGGTCGGCCGTCGGCTGCTCGTCGTCGATCGTTTTCAACGAGTTGATGTACACGAGGTGTTTGTTCTCCTCCTCCAGCTGCGCCAACTGCTGCGCCACTTGCTGGTGCTGCTGCTGGACGGAGTTGAGCTCGTCCCGCAGCCATGCGTTCTCCTCGCATAGCCGCTTCACTTGCGCTTTCACGCGTTGCTTCTCGGCCTCCACTTGCTGCAGATGGGTGGCCAGCGACATCATCAGCTGCAAACGAGCAGAAATTCGAAAGAATCAAAGAAATTCGACGTACTTGTGCCTCTTCAATGCCGAGTTGGATGTAGCTGAGGTTCTTGTTCAGAACCTTCGTCTTCTCCTCCACAACGCGCCGCTCGTCTTCTTCCAGATTCTTTGTCGAAGCAAGGAGCGCCGTCCGGATGGCATCGTGCTGCTCCTTCAAAGCCTCCAACCCCTGGCAAACGATCCGCGTCGAATGCAAGATTTGTTCTTGGCCAAGAAGTTCGTTCATTTCGCCTGCAACTCGCGAGAACAATCAAATGACTCGAATCCGAGCAAAAAGCGGCAGAAATCGAGGAAACGCGCACTTCGGGCTCCGGATTTCAAAATCCTTTCGGTGCGGAGGGCGGCGGGCAGCAAGCGAGGGAAATTCGCCCTCCGGCCGGCCGCCTTTCGCCCTCTCCGTCCACTTCGAGCACACGAACCGCCCGCCCGACCGCTCGCTCGACCCAAAAGCAGGGCGGACGGACCGGAGGGAAAACCGCAGAGAGCGCGGTCCGTGGAAACCAGTGGGCGCCCCGTTTGGGCGGACGGATTTCGCGGGCGAGCGGCGAGTGGACGGGGCGGTCGGGCGCCTGGAAGCCAAAAAGCGGACCGGTGGGTCGAGTGCGTGAGTGACGGCAATTGAAAGTGACGGAAGGCGTTCATTAGACAAAGAAACTATCGATTCGTCGTGGAACAAAGAGAAGAGCGGCCAAGCTCGCTAGAGCAACCAAGCGTTTCGCTCCTTTACACCTGCGATACAAAGAGCTTTCGAACAGCAAGGGGTCGGCAGTTTTTGTACGCCGAATTCCGGTAAAAACGATCATCTTCAGCAACGAACTAGTCCGCACTTTGCATCCCGCTTTGCTCCATCCCCATCAACTCCAAACAAATCGAACTCGCGTGTTCATTTCTCTTGGCGCAGAGGCGAGAGGTCGGTGGTCCTCCTGCCGGAATGCAGACGACCGTCGATTTCTTGATGCACGCCAACCAAGGAGGCGCCCGCTTGGACCACTCGCCGATGCACGCGAACAATAACGGCGATCCTTCGGGCAGTCACTTCTCTCCCCACAATCACGCATCTTCGACTGTTGCAGGCACCTCCGTCCATCTGCCCGCCTTCCACCTGGGCACCCTCCACTTCGACGCGGCCACCGAGACGCCGTTCGTGCTCCAGACGGCGTGGGACTTCTGGCGGGCGAACGAGGCGTACGATCCGAACTACCTGCCCGCCGTAAGCTCCTTTCTTCATCCTGCTCTTTCACTCCTCGTCTTCCAGTTCGTGCCCGCCCTCGCCGAAGAAGTGGCGATTGGGATCAAAGAGCGGGGGATCGCCGTCTGCCGCTCGGAGACCGGCGAGGTCGCCGAAATTCCCGCTCACGCTGTGGAGTGTGCCGAGGTGCGCCAAGTGACCGTGAGTTCCTTCCGCTCCTTTCTTTCATCCGAGTGTACAGGCCGGCGAGTTCTCGAACGCCGTCGTCCTGCTCGTCGCGCGCTCGCTGCACACCAAGGACATCCACGTGATCTTCGCTTCGATGGACGCGGCCGCCCGCTTGAACCGCGCGGTCGCCGAGTTTGCGAGCACTCGGCTTCTCGTGAGTCCCCCTGCTTCTTTTCCACTAACCCCTTTGTTCGTTTAGGACTCGTTCTCGAACATGGACGTCGTGTAAGCGGAGAGGAGCCCAGCGGTTCGTGATCGGTGAATGGAGCAGAATTTCGTTTGATTCACGTGTTTTGTGGGAGAATAAACGCATACGGAGAAAGCGAGCTTGAAGGCCTGAATGTTCCGGAAATCGAAAACAAGAGCTGACAAGCATTGATTGAATGCACGTGGATCAGCTGTAATCGTTTGTCCGTTGTGTGCAGAAAAGAATGACGCGAGTCTCGCAACCCCCGCTTACTCACCCGCCGGCCGACGGGCGGCTCTTATCACTCGCTTGGCGGGGAGTTGCGGTCAGGCGGCCGCTTCGAACGAGTCACCAGTCGAAAAGCAGACGGGCGAGGGCTCCGAAATGCGAAAAGCGGCCGTTTTGGTGCCGCCGCGCCGCTCTCCACTGCGGCTGCTCGTTTGGGCGGCGCTGTGGCTCTTCGGGGTCGTCGGGTTGCTGCTGTTCGCGCTGGGGCTGCGAGCGCCCGCCGGTCGGCCCCCGAGCGCTACCTTTCAGTGGGCGCCCGAGCGGACGGCCGATGACGGGCGGCCGGCTTTCGTGTGGCCGCCGGACGTGGGCGCGGAGGAGTGCGCCGCGTACCTCCGGCCGGTGCCCGACGTCTTCGCGCTGCTGCGGCGGCGGATCGCCGTCGAGGACCCGCCCGCCGAGGCCGCCTTCCCGATGGACTGCGCGGCCATCCGCCGGCGCGCCCACTTCCAAACGGCCGACCGCTACGCCGAGGAGCGCGCCTTTCCGATCGTCTTCGTCCGCACCGTCTACCGGGTGAGCACAAAGCTGTGGAGTCTTCTGAACGATCTCGCAGGACTACCGCCTCCTCGAGTTGTTGCTCGCCGCCCAGTACCGCCGCAGAATTTCTTTTGCTTCGCGCTGGACGCGAAGGCGGACGCGCTCTTCCGCCGCCGCCTCCACGCGCTCGCCGCCTGCTTCCCGAACGTGCACGTGGCGGCGCGCGAGTGGGCGATGGACTCCAGCGGGCACAACACAACGAACTCCTTTCGCGAGTGCATGCGGCTCCTCGCCCGGCCCGAATGGGGCTGGAAGTACGCCCTCTTTCTGCAGGCGAGTGGGCAGCGACCGTCCTTCAACTGTGCGTTCAGAACCACGACGTCCCACTCAAGAGCAACCAAGAGCTCGTCCAAATCCTCCGATGGTTCAACGGCACCAACGACGTGGACGCACGCTTCACGGACCCCGGCCGGCTGCTTCTCGACGTCGATTGGAGTTTCGAGACGTTGCGCCTCTTCAAGAACGGCGGGCTCAAAAGTTTATTCTTTGTTTACCGTTCGCTTGAAGAGTCTCGCAACCGCCAGCCGCACAACGGCCATCCGCCCGTCCTGCGCCCAACCAAAAGCCTCGTCCAAGTGGCGCTCTCTCGAGCGATGGTCGAATTTATCCTCCGGGAGCTGCAACTGAAGGACCTCGACGACTACTTCGAGTGGCAGGACTACGGCGTGGATGAGTTCTTGTGGGGCAGTTTGAACACCGAGGACGCGGTCGGCGCGCCCGGCGGCTTCACGCGCGCCTGCCTCGACCGCGGCGTCGAGGTGGACGCGACCATGCGCTTGACGCACTGGTCTTACGAGAACGCCGCATGCCCTACTTTCTGGCGTCACACGCAGTGCGTGCTCGGCGCCGAGCACCTGCCCGAGCTGCTAGCCGCCCCGCAGCTCTTCGCCAACAAGTTCCTGCCCGAGTTTGACTTTGGTGCCGCCGTCTGCTGGCTCGTGGAGCTCCACCGGCGGACGCACTTGGACCGCGGCCTCCACCGCCTCCGCCCCGCCTTCTATTTGGAGCGTCCTCAAGTGAGTCCTCTCTGATCTCTCCTCTACTCATTTCATTGCAGGTCCGCTTCAACCGAGAGCGGCGGCGGTGGGGCGACCGCTTCAACGTCTCGCTGTTCGACTGTTCTTTGTGACCACGCGGGTACTCGGTGCAATAAACACGTGCGGGTTAGCGAGAGCGGGAGTGAGCTTGAAAACGAAAGAGGAGATTTTCGAAGCGTCGACGAAGGTCGCAACTCGTCTCACTTGACGACTCCTCCCCACGAACCTGCACGGATGAACAGGTCGTTATGCAAACCCGAAAACAGGAAAGCGGGCAACGTGCGGGCCGCTTACACACTCGTTTCGACTCGCGGTCCCCCGCACCATGAGCTCCGAGCGGGCGACGAGGAGTTCGGCACCAAGGCGGCGAGTGCCTCTTCTCCTCGGTCACTCACTTGCTGCAGGGCGTGATCGTCGACGCGGCTAAGCAGAAGTACATTGGAGTTCATTCGATCAAGCAGGAGATGGCGAAGAAGAAGGAAAGAACAACCATTTGCTTGGATACGATGAGAAGGCCCAAAGAAGCGGACGTGATCTGCGGAATGCGGATTTCGTAAGTGGCCGAGAAGTTGTAAGTGCCGTGGAAAATCCAATGGTCCACGACGACGACGATCTGATCATTCGATCGCAGTTGAAAGTAGTCGAAATTGTTGTCGTTAGGGAAGAGTTTGATCTAAAAAGAACGTGCACGTGTCTTCAGACAAACTCGTTTTAACGTACTTCTGTAAGCTCTGTAGTCATTGGATTCCAACAATAAAACTGAATGCCCTGGCGGATGTACAGCTCCCCGGTTGGAGCGAACGAAAAATAAGGCGTCTCCCAACTGTTGTTGAGTTCGGGCAAGTCGGAGAGCGCAAGAAAATCGGTGATCTTCGTCTCTTCTCCGCTCTCCAACTGCAACGAGTACACGTCCATCCAGTCCGTGTCGACCACGTTCTGTGGAAGCATCCAGTCGTAGAATTCCTTCGCTTCTGACGATTGCGGTCGCCACGCCAAGAACGCAATGCTTTGGCCATCGGGTGCGAACTGGACACCGCCCTCGTAGCCGAGCGTATTCGTGAGCTAAACAAATTTATTAGATCAGTTTCTGCTTAGCCACCTACTCGTTTCGGATTGTCCAGATCATCCAAATCGGCAAGGTAGAGGTCGTAGTCGCCGTCCCGATTGCTCGCGAAGACCACTCGCTGGAAGTCGGGCGAGACGGCGAGTTCGCCTTCGAAGAACTGGTTGTTCGTGAGTCGCTGCTTGATCGTCCCGTAACGATTCATCCGGAAGATCTCGTTCGCTTGCGGTAGTTGGTATCCCTCGCCAGCGTATTTGCACCATCCGTCCTCAAACTCGTCGCAAGACGAGTCGTTGTAACTCAAGTATTCCAAGATAAGAGGATCGCCGGAGCACGACTGTTGTAAGCACAATTTAAAGACGTTGTGGCAAAATCGAGACTTGCGGTATGATTGGCGATTGGCGACGCCACGAGAAGATTACCGCTGCCGTCTTTGCTCAAAAATTTCGCCCACTGTGTGCACAAGAAGCCGACGTCGATATAACGCGCAGAAGTCTGCGATTTGGGGTCGTCGACATCCACTTGGAACATCTGAACGACCGTCGAGCCTAACGGGATCTAAGAACGCACCCGTCCGACATTGCTGCCAAATGTGGCCATGACTTTTGTGCCTTCTTGACTGAACATGATTGTCAACTTCGTCTAAAGTGCTGCTTGACTCACCTAACGTCTTTGGCAACAACAGTCATCGCTCCATCGTACAGCACTGAAGCGTTTTTCACGTACATCGAAAGCCGAATGTTCGATTGAATCGGGGCTTCTGTAAATGAATCTTGCGTGTTTGAAGCGCATAAACGCACGTCGTCGAAGCGGAAGAGTTTTGTTTTGGCCAAATGTTGCGAGAAAGATTTGGAACTCCCCGCTTTCGTCAGGAGCAACGAACGTCACATAGTCAAGGCCTTTCATCCGAATGGTGTCGACTTGTTTGCCTCCAGCAAGTACGAGAATCTTGATTGAATAGATGAACGATTCGATTGACTCCTTAGCCCACCTCTTCGCCACCATCTCGCAGCCACACGGAGCTCTCACCCGTTCGTGTGTCCAGACGAGTGAAGAAGAAGCGGCCACTGCCGTCTCGCAGGAATTTCGGGTCGAGCAGCGAGTAGTCGTCATCTTGCAAGAACGGAGTGTCCATCGAGAAAGATCCATTCTGCAGCTCGCCGAAAGAAGTGCGAAAGATGGCCGCTACGTTGAGAGGGAGGATCCCGGTTCTAGACAACACAAACGAATGAATCCAAACACAATTCGGGGGACCTGGCGACCTCGCGCTGGTCCTCAGGCAAGCGAACGCCGTGGAAGAGGATCCAGCTTTCCGGCTTTGTGTCCACCGCATCAAAGTCGTCCGCCCATCCGGGCACATCAAAGTAGGTCTGAAGGCAACCAAATAAGAAACGCACCGCTTCTAATCACCATTTGATAGTGATCCCGGAAGTACAATCGAACGGCTTTCTCCCCGGCAAACGTCCCGAGTCGCATTCGATCTTTGTAGAACAGCCATTTGCCCCACGACGAGTAGGAGGCGGGAATCTCGATTACCGCCGCGTCCTCTTCTTGGTTCGCGTCCAGAAAGATGGTCGGAACCTCGTTCATAAAGCGTTCTTCGTGCATTTCCGCACCTGCAATCAAATCGAATTGAACACGAGGATGAGATCTTTAAATAATACAAGCAGCCTTCATCTCTTTTGTAAGCTCCTCTTGGTCGCACAGAGCACGCGGACACAGAACGGCCTCATTGAAGTCGTCGGACATTTGTGCGGTGCGTAAGACCTACAAACAAGATGAGATCTTTCAGTAGGGTGCAAAAACCTACAGAGTACACACAGCTCGAAGCCACATACTCGACGGAAATCGAATGTTTTGTGGCGGAAATGCGAAAGAGAAACCTCTTCTGTCGTCTTTGAAGCTTCCGGTCGTCACAATTTCGACGGTCGTTCCCTTCTCTTCGCCGAGTCCACTAGAAAGAAGCGAGACGGGCCGATTGAAGGCGGCCAAGTCGATCCTGTAGACGTGATGGCATTTCGATTCGTACGAACCGCCTCTGGCCGTGAACGTGACCGATTGCCCGTCCTCGCTAAACGAAGAACTGCACGAAAGAGGGGAAACCCGCCCCGAGACCTGAATTTTGGATCGGAGTGATCTCCACCGTTGGTCAATTGGACGACGTTGTACAGCGAAACATCAGTCGCTTTGGCTGCACACAGAAGAAGAAAGCAGCCGATCGCGTGTTGCATCGATCGCATTCGCATCACCGAGTGCCACTCGATTCGTTCTCGTCAAAACCGAGGCGTCTTTATTTGAATGGAGACACCGCCCATGCTCCCCTGCATTTTGTCTTCATTTTGAAGGCGGAGCCAAGAAATCACTGGTTTTGCTTTCCTTCTATTGCCCACGACTCCGTTTACTCGCCTTGCTTGTTCCTTTCCTTTATGTTTGCTACAAATTGCAGGTGTTTATGAGTTTTGCTTATGCAACAATTGATTATGAATGAAATTACAATTTTATGCACAATCGAGGTATACACATACAAGGAAGAAATAAAACGGATTTACAGATTTAAGATGAACAACCGACTACGACGGCGTTCCAAAGCTGATAGTTTTGTTTGCGTAATCGTAAGCAAAACAGTTCACGTGCCAAACAAATGAAGGAAGGATGACCGTCCGCCTATCCGTGTACACGATTCCGTTGTTCCTTGCTGCAAGGTGGCGAAAGCGTGCAATCATGATTGCACAGGTGGAATGTTGACGTTTAAACGACAAAAGCGTAAAGACGAATTCTTGCTCGTCGAGCGTCATGCGAGCGGTGATTCTTCCAGAGCAATTAGCATGGTACACATCTTTACTTGGCGGCGAGTCACGAATGAGAACGCCCGCGTCCAACGCATGCTGAATGATCTCGTCAGAAAGGTAGAGGATTTCCGCCCGATCGTACGCAAAATAAACCTGGACAAGCATTAATGCCAGTTTGAAGCCAATGGATAAACATACGATTGGATTTGTGTAAGTGAGGTTTAAGAATTCCATTCGATCCATTCGAACCATCCACTTGTTCTGGAAGGTGCGAAAGTAAGTCCAGTCGGCACATTGCGCATCACGGGGGAGTCCTCCGTAGTAGTGCATCGACCCGCCATCTGACGCGAATATCGGTGCGGGTATGAGGCCTCGATCGTAGGCCTGAACGACGAGATTGTGCTTCCCAGGCGCCAACCCCAAATAACCGCCAATATCGGTTCTGAACGTGCTGTAAACCGCTAAAGTAAAGATAGTGGGTGTGCAGAAAGCTCTTACTAATAATTGACAACCTTTCCGGCCAGCAGTTGTGCATTTTCAAGATCAAAAGCGTTGGCCGAATCGTCGCCTCCCGTCTCGTTGTCGTGAAAATGAATCCGGTCGAGAACAACGGCGCCTTCCATCTTCCAGAACTCCAGCAATTGTGTCGTCCACGAGGCTTGTGTTTCCGTGTGAGTGGTCGATTCCGAACGGTTGTAGTTGTTGCTGTAAAATCGAAAATCCGTTCCCGTGCAATCCCGCCACCACAGCTGCCGTTTTGCGGGCAAGCACTCTGACGAGCAAACGAGCGGTGCCAAGTCATCTGCAATCAACTTTCTGTTTGGACTACCGAGCGTGCAGACGTGCCATCTTTGCACACTCGCGGACAGTCCGACTGCTGTGGAGCACACATGTCTTCCCAAAGGAGCACACCCGAAAGCACAGTGGACAATTCGAGCCGGATTTGCACGACTGGCGTTCCCACATTAACCGTACAGACTTCCTAAAGCAAGACAACATAAAAACTGAAGAACAGCGCTCCGAAGAGAAACTCGTACCTGGATCTCATCATAAAAAGCTGTCCTTATAACTGCTGATGACTGGACTCTCTGGACGATGAAGCCAATGATGCAGAGTAAAACAAGGCCGCGGCTGAACCTAGCCATTCGGAAAAAATAAGTAGACCTAATTTCCTTTCCGTTTCGCATCATCACACTTTATTTGTCGTTCCGTTTTCTTTGGACTTCGCCCAACCCCTCTAAGTCGGCAGAAGATTTGCACGCGACCCAGCGCTTGGAGCAACTCCGCATGCATTCCAAACCTTTATCAGCACGGAGCTTTGAACCGCTTGCTCCAAAGTGCTGAAAATAAGCGGCTCGTGACGAACGCTATTCATCTGAAAAAGACAAGAATGAAGGCACGGGTTGGAAGAAAACGGAACGATTAAATGTCTTCCTTACGAATAGAGCCCGTAATCACAAAAAGCGAAAGCAAGCTTCGTTCCAATGCTTGATCCCTTGTTTTTCCGTATGAAGCACAATGGAAAAGAAGATTTTAAAAGCGTCGGAGGAACGAAGTGCACACAACCTCTTTGTTGTGCAAATCGATGGGACAAAAGGCGTACAAACACGCCCATTGCGAACACTTCGAACAGCAGCACGCCGAACGCCCACACATGGCGGAATAGTTGAAGGGAATGAGCGGGCACTTACGTTTGACTTCATCGAGTACTTGGGCGTGCGGCTGAGCGTTTTGAGCTCCATCCAGCGGTGCAGGACCTGCACGCTGCTCGCCTCCTGCTCGGTCGCCCGTTCGCGCGATCAGCCCTTTGCGGGCGGCGAGGTGGCGGTGCACCCAAATGAGTTGATTGCGAACACCAAATGCCAGCGGTCCCCTTGAAACAAACCATTGTAAAAGATACCTTTTGTTCGTAGCCTTAAGCATTGCTTTCTGGAGTTCTCCACACGCTCATCCAGATTGTCTCTTTCTGACGGTTTATTTTTCAACCGGATGCAAACGAGGGATCGAGTAGATGCGGTCGACGGAGAGGTTCTTGGGGCGCGGGCGGGGGTCGGTGGGGTCGAGCGCCTCGAAGGCCGTGCGGAGGAGGGACTTCGGGCGGCTGAAACAAGAGGCGGCTCATTAGTGGACGATTCGGCCGCTTACCCGGGCAGACGGTAGGAGCGCCACGTCCAGGTGGGCTTTCCGGTGCCGAAGTACTCGCCGTTCGCGGTGGACAGCGAAGTGCGCACGTGGAGCGTGAGGCCGCCGCTCTCGTCCGCGTGCAGGAGGTCGGCGGGCTCTCCCATGTGACTGACCGCCTCCTTCCACTCCAAATTGCGCCGCTGATCAACGCAGAAAGCGGAGAAAATGAGGAATTTTTGGCCGTGAGTTAGGAGGAGTTCGACCGCTATCTTTGAAGTGAGTTCGTTCTCCTCATTCAGGTGTCAACTTATCGCTTTCAGCACTGTCGACTTGTTCGAACGCCTGGCGATGGACGCCTTCCGCATGTCGCCGATTCGCGGCGAATTCGCCCGCATTCCCTGATTCACCGCCCGCCCTCTCCGCGCGGCGTTCGCTGCGCGCCCGCTCTCCTCAGTTGTATCGGTTGTATTGATTGCCTTTGTGGCTCTTGGTTGTATTCCCTCGCACGGACGGCTGAACCGTCGCGCTCTCATCAATAAACGGACAACTAAGAGTCCTCGGCTTTGGGCTGATCCCGAAGCAACTCAATAGTGTTCGCGTCTTGGGCTGATCCCGGCGATCGACTACACGCAAGCACCACAGAAACGTGAAGGGCGGCCTCAACTTCCAATCGTTCCTCAACGAAACGACGCCCGGCAAGAAGATCCTCCCCTCGATTTACCCGAACATGAAGCCGCTCGACTCGCTCCTTTGAACGGCTGAAATTGCGTGGTTGTTCGCTTCTTTCTCTTTGTTGAGTTAACTTCGGTCTTGTTAAATAAACGTCTACGAACAGTTTGATGTCTGATGGCACGTGGTTTCTGCCAAGTGATCACAAACGAGACGACTGGAACGTCCGTTGAAAGAAGCATAGGCGAGCGGTCTTTCAATTTGCTACGTGTTCTCTTCCGCCACCTCCGCCGACTGGCCGCCGCGCGTGATGGGCGGTCGGTGATTGACGGGCAGAAGCGCGCGGTCCGCGTCGATCGGCGCCCCCTCGGCCGGTCGAGCGGCTCGAGCGGATCGAATTGCAGTCGTCCGGACCCGCGGGATTGTTTATGCGGGAGGTCGCCGTTCTCCAATCAAGCGTCGAGCGAGTGGATGGGTGGGCGGCGGCCAGCAGTCCGTTTAATTCGACAGAGTGTCCAGTGGATCTTTTGCTCACTTCTTTCCTCTCGTTGCAGGTCGAAATGCACGGCGATTTCGTCCGACTGTTCGGCTTCCTGGTCGTTTGGATCGCCCGTCTTGCGGCGGTCGATGGACACGAGAACGCGCTGAACGGGATGGTCGTGGGCTCGGAGTTCGAGCAGCGGCAAGTCGCCCCTTCAACCCGCTTAATTCTGCTCGCTGCAGGTCGCGGATCGTGATGGTCAACGGGAACCTCTTCGTGACGCCCGGCCCCAACAAGACGATCACGTTCGCCGGCCGCCGCGAGGGGCAGATCTTCTTCGGCGACCTCGACATCGCGCTCTTCCCCACGAAGGTCCGTCCTCCTCCCTTCGCCCCTTCCTTTCAACCCATTGCTTCAGACCCAAATGCAGACCTTCACGCAGCAGGTGGCCGCCAACGCGGAGGGGATGCGCCAAATCCGCCGCTCCAACGCCGCCGTCGAGCGGTTCTTCCCGTCGCTGCGCGTGGACGTCGGCCGGCTGAAGCTGCGGGTTCGTCCGCCCGCCCGTCCACTCACTCCCGCTTGCAGTACGCGGGCCTGCTCGCCCAAATGAAGCGGCTGAACGACACGCGGGCCCGGCAGCGGACGAACCGCCGCCTCGTCCAGATGATCACCACGCTGAACGGCCAGGTGGACCGCCTGCTGCGGCTGATGAAGACGGACGAGTGCGCCGCCGCCCCGTGCCGCAACGGCGCCACGTGCATCGACCTGTTCGGCGACTTCCACTGCCTCTGCCCGCCCCACTTCGAGGGCCGCACGTGTGGGCAGCGCGTGGACGAGTGCCGCCTCTTCAGCGGCACGCACGCGGGCTGTCAGAACGGCGGCACGTGCACGAACGGGGCGAACGGGACGGCCGGCTTCTCGTGTGCGTGCCCGGACGCGTGGCACGGCCCGTTGTGTCAGTTCGAGCACACCGAATGCTCCCGCTCGCCGGACATCTGCGGGCCGCACGGGCGCTGTCTCGACCGCTCGAACAACGGCAACAAGAATGTGGGCACTCCGCTCTCCTCCTCCTCTTGATCCTTCCGTTCAGTTCGCCTCCTACGATTGCATCTGCGAGTGGGGCTTCCGGTCGACGAACAACCCGCTCAACCCGACCTGCGTGGACATCGACGAGTGTGCGGACGCGCCGTGCTTCCCGGGCAGCTCGTGCTTGAATCTGCCCGGCTCCTTCCAGTGCGGCTCCTGTCCGAGCGGCTACATTGGTGAGTTCCCTGCGGAAATCAACGGGTTGATTGCTTGTTTGAGGCAACGGAGTCCAGTGCACGGACATCGACGAGTGCGCCCTTTCTGCGACCAACGAGTGCTCCGAAGACCCGCCCGTTGAGTGCATCAACACAAAGGGCGGCTATCGCTGTGGTCAATGCCCGGCAGGCAACGAGAAATAGTCTCGTTCTTTTTTTAATTGTTTGTTCTTTAGGCTACACGGGCAACGGGAGGACGTGTACGAAAATTCCGTTCTGCAGCTCCAATCCGTGCGTTTCGGACGCGACCTGTTTGGAGCACGAAAAGGCGTGCGTTTGCGACAGCGACCTTCGAGGCGACGGGCTCAAAGCGGGCAACGGATGCGACGACCCAAACAACTACCGGGCAGCATGCGGCCTGAGCTGCTTGAACGGAGGCTCTTGCCGCGTGAGACCTGAATGCTGACCCAACACGTTGATTGTTTGCAGCAACTCACAAACTACAACTATCAGGCGAACGAAGTAAGGTGCTACTGCCCGCTCGGCTTCCACGGCCTCACTTGCCAACACGTGGATCGTTGTGCACAGTCGGATTACTGCAACAATCGGGGCAACTGCAGCCGACAAGGCGACTCGGCCACGTGCAAATGCCGGCCGGGCTTTTCGGGCGACCGGTGCGAAGAGGCGAGCCTCGAGTCGTGCGTTCTGATCACGTACAACCGGACGGGGAGCGTGGAGTTCGATTCGGACAACTCGGACTGTGCGGTGCGCGTGCAGATGCGGGACATCCGCGAGGTCTTCCGCTTTTGGTTCGAATGGGAGCTGCCCGACGGGACGAACACGGCGGACAGCTGCCACGGCCGCCAAGGGCTGTCTGTTGCCGACGAAATGAAGGGCGAGCCCCACGACATCCACGATCACGCGTTTTGCAAGAACGGCACGATGCTCATGGTTCGAATCAAGTGGGTGCAATCTACTAACTTCCTTTCTTCAGATGCCCACCAACTCAACGCCCTTCTATTCGGCATCGGACAACATCGTTTTGCTGTACGAGAGAGGAACGCCCGTCAACGGCACGACTCTCCGATTCCACTGGGAGGCGGCGGACAAACGTACGCCTTTTTTCCTTCCTTCTTACCCACCGGCTTGCAGTCTGTGGCGGCCGATTCCACCAACCGGAGGGCCACTTCGAGTACACGAGCAAGCGGGCCGAGGAGGACTGCCTGTGGTACGTGAGTGTGCGGGCGGGCCACTTCCTGGAGCTGACCGTCGAGACGACCGTCATGCTCTCGGGCGAGCTCGTCAACTGCACGCTGAACCAACTGGAGGCGAGTGGTCGACGGTCTCCGCTGATCGCCGCTCGTTCAGGTGTTCGACGACTCGTTTCTTTCGGACGGCCGCTCGCGTCTGCTGCGCGCCTGCCAGACGGAGGGGAAGCCGACGGTCCGCCGGCTGTCCGGCCGCAACGCGGTCGTCCGCCTCCGCCTCGATTCGTACGCCGCGTCCGCCGAGCAGCTCGCCAAGTGCCAACTGGGGACCACCTCGACGAACAACACGGCCGAGTCGCCCATGTGCCGCGTCTACTTCTCCGTCTCCTACCGCAGTCTGAAGAGTGAGTGGGCGGGAGGACGAGAACACTCCTCCCTTTCGCTGCAGTGCCCGAGGGCTGCGGCGGCGAGCTGCGGCTGTTCGACCCGGAGGCGCGCGGCGAGGTGAGCGGCGTGCTGGAGTCGCCCAACTTCGACCACGCCTACTTCCCCGACCTGAACTGCGTGTGGACGCTGGACGCGACCGGCGCCTTCAACAACTCGCTGCTCGACGAGATGGAGAGCATCGAGGTGCGTGCAGGAGTTCAGCAGTGATCCCTCCGATTGCTTCAGCTGGAATTCATCTCGCTGGACATCCGCGGCCAGTCGGCGGCCAACCAGACGGGCTGCCCGGGCGACCGGCTGGTGATCGCGTCCGAGGACGCCGCCACGGCGACCGGCGAGGAGGACGCGAACCTGGAGCGGGGCTTCCGCTTCGTCGTGTGCAACGAGCAGCCGCCGCCGCGCATGCAGCTGCACTTGGGGGCGCGCGTGCAGCTGCAGTTCCTGACGGACGGGCGGCTCGCGGGGCGGGGCTTCCAGCTGCGCTACCGCCCCGTGTGTCAGCAGACGGTCCCGCTGCACGCCCTCCCGCCGACCGTCGGCTTCAACGGCACGCTGCGCTCGCCGAACCTGCGCGCCCCGTCGGCCACCGCCTTCCGCTGCGCCTTCCGCCTGCTCGCCGCCCCGCACCAGCACGTGCGGCTCCGCTTCGAGTACATCGGCCTGAAGCGCTTCTCGCTGCCTTGTTTGATGCCCGGACGGTACAACCAAACGGAGGACTACGTTCAAGTACGCTCGCTCTTCTCCTTTCTCCTCTTCATCCTCGAGTTCAGCTCTCCGGCGGCCACTCGACGAACGCCCACTTCAATCGGCGCTACTTCTGCGCCCGCTTCCCGTTCGTGGCGCCCCGCGGCGAGGTGGTCGCGACCGGCACCTCGCACTACGACGTCCTCTACTCGACGAGCGGCAGTGCGGACAACCTTGGCTTCCAGTTTTTCTACGAGGTCACTCCGCTCGGCTGCGGCGCGGTGTTCACGGACCGGAGCGGCCGCTTCACGTCGCCCGGCTACCCCGACCGCTACCCCGCCCAACTGTACTGCGTCTACGACATCGTGCAGCCGGTAGGCAGGGGGAAGACGAGCGGAGTGCTCATGGGGCTTGCAGGACGACGGGCAGGGCGTGCGGCTGGTGTTCGATGCGTTCGACGTGGAGAACGTGGCGAGTCGCGCGAACTGCGGCTTCGACGTCGTGCGCGTCTACGAGTTCTACGACAACGAGCGCGAGCACGGCCGGCTGCTGGGCGAGTGAGTTCGAGGTCGGCCGTTGGGGATGGACTGGGAGTAGACAGAAGGCGGCTGTTTGGGGCGGGGCACTTGAGTGCTCATTCCGACTTCTACCCACTTGCTGCAGGTTCTGCGGAGTGCGGCCGCCGCCGCCCATCCTCGTGCAGTCGAACCGGCTGTCGGTGGTCTTCCTGAGCGACCGCTCCGTGGCGGGCACCGGCTTCTCGGCCCACTGGGACGCTGTGGACCTGCGGACGGACTGCGACCGGACGTTCACCGAGACGAGCGGCGTGATCGCGTTCAACTCGACGGACTTCCCGCGCGCCACCTCGTGCATCTTCCGCATTTCGGTGGGCTCTTTCGTGTTCTCCCTGCTGACCGGAGTGTTCAGCTGCCCGTGATGAACCGCGTGCTGCTGACCGTCGAGAACCTGACGATGCCGTGCGAGAGCGGAAAGCTCGCGATCCGGTGGGCCATTCGGATCGTCCTTTCATCTTGCGTGTTGCAGGAACGGTCCGGACGAGAGCTCGCCGCCGTTCGCCGGCCTCGACGTCCACTCGGAGATGTGCGACGGGCGGCAGGTGCGGCGGCTGGAGTCGCAGGGCGACTCGGTTTTCCTCCGCCTGACGCTCAAGTCGGCCGACGAGGTGGCCTTCCGCATCGCCTACGAGCAGTCTTCTTCGAGTTCTCTCCTCCTTTCATTCGTTCTGCTCATTGGATTGATTGCAGCTTGCGGTGGGTACATCTTCGGCTTCGCGGGCGCGATCTCCGCCCCGCAGTACCCGCAGAAGGACTCGCGGATGCTCAGCTGCGAGTGGCAGGTGGCCGTCGCCCACGGTTCGTCCTCTGCGCAAGATCTCTCCTCATTCCGCTCGTAGGGAACCGAATCCGGCTGCAGTTCGAAAAGATCGACGAGCTGGACTCGGCGGACGGCGGCGGCCTCTGCGCGCCGTTCGCCCGCAACGCCATCGACGTGGTGGCGGACGAGGGCGCGGACGCCGCCGTCCTCAAGCGCTACTGCCGCCGCGAGACGACGCCCGAGCCCGTGGACTCGGCGGGCAACCGGCTGGTCGTCCGTTACGCGCAGGCGGGCGGCTCCGTGAACGGCGGCCTCTTCGGCTTCACGGCCCACTTCCGGACGCTCTGCGAGGACGTGGAGCTGGACGCCCCGCACGGCGTGCTGCAGTCGCCCGGCTACCCGCATCCCGTGGACGAGGCGCGCCGCTGCAACTGGCGCATCCGAACGACACCCGGCGCCCGCCTCCGCGTCGTCTTCCACTCGTTCCGCGTTCAGGACGCGATTCACCTTTTGGGCAATTGCCTGCAGAACTTCCTGGAGGTGAGCCCACCCAATAATTTCGGCTCTCATTCATTACAGATCGATTCTTCGCAAGTGAACCACACGATCACCACGTATGCCGGGATTAGAAGCGATCAGAGGTACTACTACGTGCGCTTCTGCTCGGTCACTATCGAACCAAACGAAATCGTGTCCCGCTCGAACGAACTGGAGCTGAAGTTCCAATCGAGCGGCCATCCGGACAACCACTTCTTCCTCTCGTGGTCGACGGTCGGGTGCGGCGGACGGGTGCTGGAGAACGGGACGACGATCGCCGCCGACCTCTCCGACTTCGTGCCGCCGGCGGACTCGGCGCGCCGCCGCTGCGACTGGGCGGTGCGGGCGCCGGTGGGCTTCGTGGTGCGCGTCCACGTCCACGAGATGCACACGATCGCCCCGGTGGCGCGCACGACGAACAACACGGACGTGCCGGCGAACTGCCGCCGCGATCCCGCCAATCCGGACGCCTTCAACGGGCTGGAGGTGGGCGGAAGAAACGAGCGCCCACTCACTCTCCCCCGTTCAGTTCTACTCGGGCATCGACGCGCACAACACGGCGGTCGATTACGCGCAGGACGCGTTCTGCGGGACCACCTACGACCTCCGCTACCTCTCGCACACGAACGAGCTGCTGCTGCGGCTGGACTTTGCCGCCAACAAGACGCAATCCCGCAACGGGCACGTCTTCCGCGCCCTCATCACCTTCGAGCGGCTCTCGCTGAACACGAGCTGCGGCGGCGTGATCACCGGCAAGTGATCAGCCGAAAGAATCAGAGCGATTGGCGATTGTAGTGACGCCGGAGAAGAACGCGACCATCCGCTCGCCCAACTACCCGAAGGCGTACGCGCGCGCCGTGGAGTGCGTGTGGCAGTTCGAGACGCGCGCCGGCTTCTCGGTCGCCTTCAACCTGAGCGCCTACGCGACGCCCAACCAGCACGCGCGCAAGAACGCCGCCTTCCTCCACCGGCCCTCCCAATCGACGCGGTTGGTTGAGGGACGACCGGAAAGGAGTGACCGCCCGCTTGCAGCTGCTCGCCGGCCCTCGGCTACATCGAGGGCTCGATCGCCTTCTTCGGCGGCCCCTACGAGCGGCCGACCGGCGGCTACACGGGCGCGCAGAAGGGCGCCCTCGAGCGCATCTGCGTGGACATCGACCGGCCCGTCCTCGTCCGCTCCAACCGCAATGTCGTGAGTTCAAACACGCAAGAAATCAATCAATCATCCGTTGTTCTTTGCAGTCCACGGTGACGTTCAACGGCGCCCCGTACGAGCCGACCGTCCCGTCGGGAGACGCCGCGAAGAAGGCGCCCGTCGGCTTCCAGCTGGAGGCGTTCGCGGCGTGCGGCGGGACGTTGTGGGCGACGAGCCGCCCGCAGCACACGCAGCTCGGCGGCCTCGTGACGGGCGAGCGGGCCTGCGAGCTGCGCGTGGAGCGCGACGAGGCGGACGGGGCGGTCGGCGCCGCGCAGCCGCTTTTCGTCCGCCTCGAGGGCGTCGCGCACTTCCGCTCGTTGCGCAACGACTCGCCGATCGAAGTGCGCGCCCGCTGCGGGCAGGAGGAGAACCTGTGAGTCCGCCGTCCCCTTCTTCACTCATCTCTCGCAGGATCGTGCTGAACGAGGCCTACGACCAGCTGAGCGCCCAGCCTCTGCGGACGGTCAAGTGCGACACGCCCGTGACGCTGGCGGTCGCGCCGATCGCCGCCGGCCAGTCGCTCGTCGTCAGCTACGACACGGAGTCCACCTGTGAGTGCGGGGAAGAAGCGAGCAATCAGCCAACGATTTGCAGTCTGCGGCGGCCAATTCCCCAGCACTCGCGGCCGCGTGAACCTCGGCCGGCTGGCGGGCGCCTTCGACTGCGAGTGGACGCTGGCGGCGGGCGACGGCAACCGCGCGGTCGTCACGATCCTGTGCGGCCGCCTTCCACTCGCCGATTGACCGCCCGCCTGTTTGCAGGGACACGTTCATCGAGCCGTCCGACTTCTGCGCCGAGTCCTTCGTCGAAATCCGCCAGACGAACGAGAGCGGGCGGCTGTTGGCGCGGCTGTGCGGCGCGGTCGAGCGGCGTCGTTTCGTCGCCTCCCAGCTGTTCGTGCGGCTGAAACGAACCGCCCGCTCCGCCGCCGACTCACAAGAAGAAGCGGAAGAAGAGGACGACGAGCAGCTGACGGCAATTCAGGGCCGAGACGCAAAGTTCTCCTTCAGCTACGAGAAAGGTGCGAACACTCGCCTTCTCACCCAATCCCCTCCGTGTTGCAGAGCTGGGCGGGGCGGTGAGCGGCGAGTCGGGCCGCCTGCAGCTGGACTTCTGGTGGGCGGAGCGGCTGGACCCCGACGACGCCGACCGGTCGGTCAGTTGGCAGCTGACGGCCGCCGCGCCCGCCGCGTTCGTCCGCGTGCGCGTCCTGAAGCGGGCCGAGTTGGAGCTCCAGCTCTTCGACGACCACTGCGAGCGGCGCGCGTGTGCGGCCGCCGGCCGGGATCCGACCGTTCGGCTGAGCGAGGCGGTGGTTTTCGACCCGACGGCCGGCGATTCGGACGCGCCGAGTGGACGAGTCGAAGGTTAGTCGGGGATCCCTCGTTCCTTCCCCAACTTCCCTGCAGAATTCGTGATCCCCGCTTCGGAGGTGACCGTCTTCGTCCCCGAACTCCGCATGGGCGCCGAGCTGGAGCTCGTGTGGGAGCAGGTGCCGCGCGACGCCGCGAACCGCACGGGCGGCGCCGTCGGACTGCCGGCCGAAACGAGCGACTTCGCGGCGTGCGGCGGCGAGCTGCCCGTCGGCTACGAGCCGCGCACGCTGGAGTTGCCGACGGAGGACGGTGAGCGGCGGGCGGGCGGCGAGTGATCCCCGCGGTTTGCAGGCGTCTACGCGAACGACCTCCGCTGCAAGTGGCGAATCCGACGGCCGCTGTTGGGCGGCATCTCGTTCACGGTTCGTTGGGGATTGCCTCGCTTAATCGCTCCTTTTCGTTGCAGTTCAAGAAGCTGGACCTGGAGGAGGGCGACGGCTGCGAGTACGACTACTTGGTGATCACCTCGCGGGACGTGGACTCGTTCAAAGAGCTGCAGTGAGTGGCCGCCCTCCGATCACTCCTCTTCCGGTTGCAGGGAGTCCCCGCACCTCGTCCACTACTGCGACAAGGCGGCGATTGGGCGGGAGATCGCCGTCAACTACGACCAGAACGCGTTCGTCTACTTCGTTTCGGATCGGTCGCGAGGAGGTGCGGGCTTCTCGCTGGAGTACCGCGTGGGCTGTCGGACCTTCGAGTACATCGAGGCGGCCAAGGGACTCTTCGACGTGGTGCTGGAGTCGCCGAACTACCCGCACACGTACCGCGACGCCCACCGCTGCCAGTGGGGCGTGATCCTCGAGACGAACCGGGACGTGAACATCACGAGTGTGGACGTGGACTTGGCGCCCCGGAACGCGTCGGGCAAGTGCGACACGGACGCGCTGACCGTCAGCGACATGCCGCTCTCGATGCGCGCCGAGAAGCGCGTGGTGGAGGCGTGCGGCGGGGAGGCGTTCAACTTCACGGCGCGTTCGGGCCGCGTGTTCATCCAATTCGACTCGGCGGCCTCCGCCACGCCCCGACGGGTTCGTTCTCGTGAATGGAGGGAAGCGTGGGGTTAATGGAGGAGTTGCAGGGCTACCGGCTGCAAGTGCGCGAGATCGTCCACTCGTGCTCCTCGCAGGCGATCCACGTGGACGAGCACACGCGTCGCTTCGAGCTCCGATCGCCCGACTGGCCGCACACGACGCCGAACTCGGTGGACTGTCGCTGGACGCTGAGTGTGCCGCCCGGCTATCGCGTGAAATTCACGGTGGACCCGAAGACGTTCAACCTGCAGAACGCGTTGCACGACCGCTGCACGGACGACTTCCTCGAGGTGCACGACGGCGCGACGGCGGGCGCCCCGCTGGTGGGTCGCTTCTGCAACGAGCGGGCGCCCTCGACGATCGTCTCCTCGGATTCCCATCTGTTCGTCCGCTTCTCCACCGACAACTACGCGCCCTCGCCCGCGTGGACGGCGGTCGTCGAGCTGGCCGCCTGTGGGGGGACGGTCGTGCTGCGGCCGGACGCGAACGCGACGATCACCTCGCCCAACTTCTCGGACGTGTACCCGCCGCAGGAGACCTGCGAGTGGCGAGTGCACGCGCCCCGCGGCCACATCACCCGCACGCACGTCAAGTACCTCTTCCTCGCCTATTCGGCCAACTGCTCGCGCGACTTCCTGGAGGTGCGCGAGGAGAACGCGACCGGCCGTCCGCTCCTGCCGCCCACCTGCATGCAGCGCGTGGACGACCCCACCGACTTCTTCACCAGCGCCCTCACGTACGTCCGCTTCCAATCGAACTCGTCGCAGCAGTCGGGCGGCGGCAAGCTGCACCGAATGTTTTGCCCCAATCGGAAGTGCGGCTTCGAGCTGGAGTTCTCGGTGGAGCGGCAGGAGTGCGGCGGCGAGATCACGGACGACGCGGGCGTCCGCTTCGTGCACACGCGCGACCAGCGGGTGGTGCCCGGCCTGCACTGCGAGTTCGACTTCCGCGCGGGCATCGGCCACCGCTGGCGCGTCGAGTTCTTCTTCGTCACGGAGGACGAGGACGACCACGTACGGCCGGTCGTCTAGCGAGTGTCCACCGATCGATTGCAGGGCTTCTACCACCGCTGGACGGGCTACTCGGCGGAGCCGACCGAGTGGTGCTTCCCCGACCTGGAGGCGTGGAACGGGCCGCAGGAGACGCGCCACTCGCTCTACGCCGCCAACCACCGCTTCTGCGAGAACCGCACCACGTTCGTGAGCACGACCGACATCATGAGCATTGCGTACGAGGACCGTCGCGCCGGCTACGCGCCCGCCTACCAGTCGGGCTTCCAGCAGCTGAACGAGAGCCGCTTCTACCGCCCGTTCGGCTTCCGCTATCAGAAGGTGGACGCCGACTTCGATTCGAACGCCTGCATGCACCACGTGGTCGAAACGACGAACCTCAGCATCGCGAACCTCAGCTACCGCTCCGACCAGGCGGTGAGGGCGGGGGAAAAGCGGAATTGATCGCTGGGATTTCAGGGCGTTCGGCAGGGCTACGTGGACATGTCCAAGAGTTCTCCCAGCTTCTCGCTTCTTCTATTCACTCGTTTGTTCGTTGCAGCCTTCTGCCACATCCGCGTGGACAACCCGCAGCGGCAGACCGTCCGGCTGCGCTTCACAAACTTCCGGGCGGGTCGCGCGGAGGCGCCCGGCTGCTCGCCGCACGACAACCGCGTCCGCCTCACGGACTCCGCGACCGCCGCGTGGCCCGTGGACGAGGTGCTCTGCTCGGCGACGGTGCGCAACGGGACGGCCGAGTTCGTGCTCGCGGCGCCCCAGTTGGACGTGTTCGTCACGAACAATCCCTTCGGGTACGGGTGGCCGCAAGACACGACCGTCCGCTTCAACCTGAGCGTCGTCTTCAATCGTCTGTTCGGGGAGTATTTCTCTCACTTCTTCCTCTCGTTGCAGCTTGCGGCGGGCACGTGCGGGCGGCGGAGTTCGGGGACAACGGCCGCATCCAATCGCCGGGCTCCGCGCGCGCGTACGCGAACGACGCGGACTGCATTTGGGTGCTGGAGGCGCCCGAGGGCCAAGTGGTCGAGGCACGAGCCGCCGTTCGTTTCTCCGCTCATCGCCTGCTTGCAGCTGAACATCACGCGGTTCGATCTGGAGCACTCGGTCGATTGCGAGAAGGACTTCCTGGAGATTTCTGAAGGTTCCCGCCGGTCGTCTCGTTCTTCCGCTCACTCCCGCTCGTTCAGGCGAGGACCGGCACGCGGTGGTCGGGCGCTGGTGCTACGAGGAGGCCGGCGACCTGAAGTTCGCGATGCCCGAGCGGTTCCGTTGGCTCAAGTCGCACGGGCGCTTCCTGACGCTCCGCTTCCATTCGGACGGCGAGGGCGCGCGACGCGGCTTCGAGGCGCTCTGGCGATTCGCGCACTTCGAGAACGGCAGTGAGCTGAGGATTCGTTCCATTCGATTCAGCGGTTGCAGCCTGCGGCTTCACGTCGCACGCGGAGAGCGGCGTCATTCGCTCGCCCGGCTTCCCCGCCGACTACCCGAACGACGCGCAGTGCGAGTGGTTCGTGACGGTGCCGCCCGGCTTCCACATCGAGCTGGCGTTCACGCGCTTCGACGTCGAGCCGTCCAGCCAGTGCCACAAGGACTTCGTGAACGTGACGGCGGAGCAGAACGCGCGCGAGAAGGACCCGCTGCAGACGTACTTCTTCTTCTACGACCACGAGGAGGCGGCCGCGGGCCCGCTTTGCGACACGCGCCTCCCGCCGCCCGTCCGCATCGACTCGACGCAAATGCGCGTCTACTTCCGCTCCGACTCGACCACGACGGCGCGCGGCTTCGAGGCCACGTGGACGGCGCGCTGCGGCACGCCGTTGCGGTTGAACCACGGCGTCGTCCAGTCGCCGCACTTCCCGCGCGGCTACCCCAACGAGGACCGCGTGTGCGAGTGGCTGATCGACCCGGAGGCCGAGCAGGGCGTCCAGATTGTCACGCTGCGCGTCGTGGACGCCGACCTCGACAACTCGCTCGGTACGCGGCGTTGGACGAGTGGTTGGGTCTCGGATTGTTGTCATTTGGGACAAGAGATCCTTTTTCCAACTTCTGCGAGAAAGACAAATGCCGCTCTTACACGTCCCGCTCACTCATTCTTCGCTTTAGTGACGAGCGGCCGCCGCTGCAACGCCGACTTCGTGGAGATCACGGACGTGCAGCGGAAGCGCGTCGTTCTCACGATCTGCGGCGACTCGTTCAAGAAGGACGGGACGAACGACGTCATTTCGGTCAAGGTCCGCTTTCCCTTCTCTTCCTTTCGTTCAATCCTCTCTGCTGTAGGGCCCGATCGGCGTGCGGTTCGTCTCGAACTTGACGCTCGTGCACGTGCTGCCGGACGGGCAGCAGCGGAAGAACCATCGGGGCTTCCGGCTGAGCTACGCGGTCGCCGGTGGGTCCAACGGGAGGGCGGCGAGTTCGAGCGGCTGCTTGCAGAGTGCGGCGGCGAGATCAACCTGAGCGAGAACGGGCGGCGATCGACGGCGGTCGTCTCGTCGCCCGGCTTCCCGCTGCCCTACCACGAAGGTCCGTCCACTCCTCCCATTCAATCCTATGCTGCGTGTTGCAGACCTCGATTGCGTGTGGAACATCACGGCGCCCTCGGATTCGGTGATCGCCGTGAAGTGAGTGCGCGTCGGCCGCTACCCACCTCCCGCTCGTTCAGGTTCACGCAGATCAACGTGGAGGCGAGCGAGGGCTGCCTCTTCGACTACGTGGAGCTGTTCGACGGGCCCACGGCGAGCAACGAGACGTCCTTCGGGCGGCTGTGCGGGCCCGTGCCGGCCGAGGGCCACCGGACGACCGGCGGCAACCGCGCGCTGCTCCGCTTCGTCTCCGACCGCTCCTCCGCCGCCCAGGGCTTCTTCGCCGTCCTCACCGCCACGCTGGGCCCGCGCGGCGGCTGCGGCGGCGAGTTGACGGCCACCGCCGACTGGCAGTCGCTCCTTCCTCCCCTTACAGCCGACGGCACGTACCCGCACAATCTGCGCTGTCTGTGGAAAATCCAGCCGGCGCGCGGCGAGCGGAAGCACGTCCTCGTCCGCTTGAACTCGTTGGAGCTGGAGACCCGCCGGCGGGACGATGGCGGCCGTTGCTACGACTTCCTGGCCGTGAGTCCTCCCTCCGCTCACTCATCTCTTTCCTTTGTGCAGATCTACGACGGGCGGAAGGCGGTCTCGCCGTTCCTCCTGCGCCCCACGTGCGAAGTGCCGCCCCACTTGGAGCTGCCGCTCGTCTACGAGAGCGTACGCCCTCCCTCCCGCCCACTAACCCCACGGAATGTTCAGAGCTTCGACGGCGGCATCGAAGTGTACTTCGAGACGGACGCGGCGGACGCGTTCGGCGGCTTCAACCTCACGTACCGCACGGTCTATCTGGGCGGTTCGTTCGCGTCGGCCACTCGCCGCTCACTTCTTTTTGCAGAGTCGTGCGGCGGCGTCTTCTTCGCGAACAACACGACGGGCGAGATCGAGTACCACGGCGAGAAGGGTGAGTCCCCCGGCCGCCGCTCACTCCTCTCCCGCTCAGGCCTCACGCGGACGGAGCAGCGACATCGGCGCTGTCGCTACGTGTTCCACGGGCGGGACAACCAGCCGCTGGAGATCGCGTTCCTCGACTTCAACTTCACGTCGCGCACGCCCGACTGCACGGACGAGTTCGCGAGTCTGCGGGACGTCGGCCTGCTCGCTCTCTGCCAGCATCCCGCGTGTGCGGAGGAGCGCGAGGCGGACGGCCGGTCGACTCGCTTCTGCGGCACGCACGCGCCCGTCCGCTGGGTCTCGCGCACCGCCTTCGTGCAGCTGGTGACCTCCGAGCTGCTGCAGAGCGAGTACACCGCCCACTTCCGGCTGCAGTACCGCGTGCTCGACTGTGAGCAGAAACTGGCGGTTGATCCCCTCACTCGTTTCTACCGCTTGCAGCCTGCAACCGGACGATCTCCGTGGCGGCGGGCGACCGGTGGGCGAGTGGGCGCGTCACGAGCCCCAACTACCCCCGCCCTTACGGCCACAACTCGACGTGCACGACGACTATCGAGGTGCCCGAGGGCGGCGGGTCCTGCTCGTGTTCGCCGACTTCAACCTCGAGGTGGGCGCGCAGCGGGCGCCGTGGGGCGGACGGCGCGTGCTGGGCTCCGCGTACGCGTACTCCCGCTACGGGACGACCAACAGCCGCAACTGCCGCCACGACTCGCTGACGGTGAGTGCGGGGGAAGGTCGGGGAAGGATGGAGAGAAGTAGCGGGCTTATGCGAAGCAGCAGGGAGGCGAGAGTCTAGAGAGAGATCCATTGCCCCGCTGAAGCCAACGAATCCCCTCTTTTCCGTAGATTTTGTTCAACGCGAGCACGCCGGAGGTGAACTCAACGTACTGCGGCGCGTTCACCCCGCCCGCCCACCTGAGCCCCGCGAACTCGGTGGTGCTGCGGCTGGAGACGGACGAGGACGTGACGGCCGGCGGCTACGCGGCCCTCTACTTCACGGCGACGGTGGAGGAGCGGGCGGACGGCTCGCGTTTCTTCGACTTCGCGCCCACCTACGAGCCGGAGGGCGTGTTCACGAACATCGGCTTCCCGGCCGCCTACCCGGAGAACACGATCCAACGGTCCTCTTCTCCCTTCTTCCTTCCACTCACCGCCCGCTTGCAGGTGGACGGTGGTGCCGCCGGCCGGCATGGAGTGCGCTTTCCGTCTGTTCGTCCACTTGGGCTACGGACGGGCGTGCAACCCCGACGAGTACGTCCGCTGGGCGCACTTCTCGGGCGCCGACCCGCCGCGCGAGTGGCTCCAACTGCCGTGTCGGGTGAGTCGCCCCTTCCGCCCGCCCACTGAGCGCCGCTGCAGGACTCGACGCCCGAGAAGGAGGTGCGCCTGCCGGCCGGCGAGCGCGCCCTCTTCGAGTTCCGCTCGGACGCCAACCGCTGGAACAACGGCCTCGGCCTGAAGGTCTCCTGGACGTGCACGGACGTCTCCACGCCCGTCTTCATGCTCGACGACTGGGGCACCAACTAACCTCCGATTTAATGAACCTTTTTATTTGCTTGTCCATCGGCTGATTGCTCGAGTTTACCGCCACACGCTCTCTGATCGAAACGATGAAGATTTCGTTTCTTCGTAGCCGTTAGCATTGCTTTCTGGAGTTCCCCACGCACTTCTCATCCGAATTGTCTTTCTGACGGTTTATTCTTTAACCGGGGACAAACGAGTGATCAGTGGCCGTAGACGCGGTCGACGGAGAGGTTCTTCGGGCGCGGGCGGGGATCGGCGGGGTCGAGCGCCTCGAAGGCCGTGCGGAGGAGGGACTTCGGGCGGCTGAAACGAAAGGCGGCTCATTAGTGGTCGATTCGGCCGCCTACCCGGGCAGGCGGTAGCAGCGCCACGTCCAGGTGGGCTTTCCGGTGCCGAAGTACTCGCCGTTCGCGGTGGACAGCGAAGTGCGCACGTGGAGCGTGAGGCCGCCGCTCTCGTCCGCGTGCAGGAGGTCGGCGGGCTCTCCCGTATGGACGCGGTGCTCCTTCCACTCGCTGTCCGAGTACCAGCACGAGGCGGCGATCTCGACGACCACCGGCGTCTCGACGGTCGCCCACTCGCCGCTGCGGAGGTCCAGGCGGCACAAGCGGGGCTGCAGCACGCGGCCCTCTCGGCCCTCCTTCTGCACGAGCAGCTGCTCGAGGAAGACGGCCGAGTGGTCGTGGAAGGCGAGAGCGGCCGGAGAGAAGCAGCGACGAGTGATGCCCACCTGCAACCACGAGCAGGTGAGTGTGTGGAGAGGAGAACCCACTTCTTTGCGGTCCTCCACTTCGACCACTCGGAGAAGGCGCCCGTCCACCGCGTCGAGCGTGTGGATCGCGGTGATGCGCGCGGCGTTCCGCTCGACCACGTGCAGGCGGCCCGCGTGCGCGTGGAGGCCGCCGATCCGCCCGCCCGCCAGCCGCAGCGCTCCGATCGACCGGACGGCCCTCGAGTTCACGTCCACTTCGAGCAGCTGCGCGTTCGACTCGTCGCGGAGGGCGGCGAACACGAAGCGCGCGGCGTGGGCGGTCGGCGCGATGAGGCGGCGGTGGTGTTCGAAGCGGCCGATGGCGGACGGCGGGAAGCGGTGGAGGACGACGAAGCGGAACTCGCCGCTCGTCCCGTTCAGCGCGAGCCGGACGAGCCGCTCGTGCGTGAGGACGAGCAGCCGATCCTCCCGCACCAACCGGCAGTCGACCACTTCGCCCAGCGGCTCCGCCCCGAAGCGACGCGAGAAGCGGCTGAAAGAAGGCGGAAGTGAGGAGAAGAACGAGGAAAGAACTCACCGTTGGAGTCCAGTGCACGTGTCCACGACCACGATCGACCCGCCGTGGTGCTGGAACTCGACGAGCAGCCGGCCGCAAGTGAACGGCTGGTGGACGTGCGGGAAGAAGCGGGCGCCGTACACCGCCGACTCGAAACTCGCGTACGCCAGCCCTTTGGAGGTCATCTTCGAGTGAGAGGGGAGCAGTCGGGAGTGACCGGCGGGAGGCGAGTGGAAGGCGGGAATGACCGAAAGCAACCAATCGCCCGCTTTTTATTCACTCCGCTGTCCTTCGAGTTCCCACCGAGCGATCGGTCGCTGACCTCAAGAAACGAAAGCGTGGGACGAGTGGGAAGATCAGTGGAATTCCCATGAGGATGCGAAACTCTCCTCGCATGTTCATTGGCGGTCTCAACGCGGGCGGGTTCGAACGCAATCAGCAATGAACGGGTCGATTCGAGCAACCTTTGGACACGTCCAGACCCCGCGAACAAGTACAATTGGTTTATCCGCAACTTATCAACAAAATCAGCGATTAGACCGCGTGGTTCGTCGATTCGGCCGGACGGACGGTCTGGTAGGTGACCACGTTCTGTTGCTCCCGCTCGATGCTCTAAAGGAGACGTGAAAGAAGCAGTGCTGGAGGAAAGGCTCGCTTGATTCATGCAGTAGTAGCGCAAACCGACAGCAAGAGCGGCGACACACGAGATGAACCCGAGAAGACCGACGGCAGAGATGATCGCGATGTAGGGATACGCGCCTTTCGCCTGAACGGCATCAATCGAAAGGGCCAAGAGGACGAGCAGGAAGATTGAAGAGCGGCCGCCCATCTCGAATGAAGCTTGTCGAATGGAGGAAAACGATTGGCGTCAAGCAATGGCAAAAGATTGGGGTCATTTGGACGGTGCGGCGGCCGAGCGGTGGGCGTCTCGCGGGCGCGATCCGGGTTCACTGCGCGGCGCGGGGAGTGTTCGCCTGCTCCCTTCAGGGCCTCGACGGCCTCCCGCCTTAGACGACCGCGAGCCGCCGCACTCCTGCGGCCGCCCGCCGTCTACGTCACGCTCGAAGCGGACGCCCGGTCGGCGACGCCCCCGCCGGCCGTTCCCCCGCACCGCCCGCCTTCCCCCAACCCAGCCGTCCGGTCACTGACTCACAGGCGCCAGCCACGACGCCCGGCTGACAGCGGCCGTTCATTTCTTCCTCTCGCTTCTTTGCGGGTACCCGGCAGACCAATTACGAGTCAGGCGAAAGAGCGAACACTGCTGTTTCTGATCGATTGGTCGCTCGCATTCAAGCGCATCGGTCTCTGCATTAAAACATGCGCGAGAGAACGAACAAATTCCGCGGTGTCCTTCCTTCGCCTGCAATGAGACGGACTGCTGATTGCTTCTCGTCCGCCACATCTCTGTTGATCGGCAACATTTGCATGTCCGCTCGCTTTCCTTCTTCCCACCAATTGCTCGAAGTCATTCCTCCTCGCGCAGAGGTTGCAGGTCGCTCGATCTCTTCCCGAAATGCCGACGACCGTCGATCTCCCGAAGGGCAAGAGCCAAGAGGGCGGCCGCTCGGAGTGTTCGCCGGTGGACGCGAATAACAACGGCGATCCCTCGGGCAAGTCACTTCCTTCCCCGGCAATCACCTCCTTTCGTTCAGCCACGTCCGCCCAGCTGCCCGCCTTCCACGTGGGCGCCCTCCACTTCGATCTGGACGCCGAGACGCCGTTCGTGCTCGAAGCGGCGTGGGACTTCTGGAACGGGAACGAGTGCTACGACGAGAACTACCTGGACGAGGTGGGCGTCTCCCTTCGGTCTTCTCTCAATCGCCCGCTTGTTGCAGGACGGCGCGTGGGTCAAGTTCGTGCCCGAAGAGGCGGAAGAAGTGGCCGTCGAGCTCAAGGAGCGCGGGCTGGCCGTCTGCCTGCCGGAGGGCGGCGAGCAGCTCGCCGACGTCGCCGCCCGCTCGCTGGAGTGCGTCGAGGTGCGGCCGGTGACCGTGAGCTCTTCTTTCCTCCTCTCCCTCAACCGAGTGAGTGTTCAGGCGGGCGAGTGCCCGAACGCCGTCGTCCTGCTCGTCGCTCGCTCGCTGTACACCAAGGACGTCCACGTGATCTTCGCCTCGACGGACGCGGCCGCCCGCCTGGAGCGCGCGGTCGGCGAATTCGTGAACACGCCGCTCCTCGTGAGTCTCGCTTCCTCTCTCCGCTCATCCCACTCGTTTGTTCAGGACTCCTTCTCGAAGCTGGACGTCGCGGACGGCGCGCAAGATCGCCGCAGCGCGTAGGCCGGGAAGCAGGAAATCTCCTTTGGTTGTCGTGTTTGTGCGGAGGAATAAACGGTTGAGTGATGTGGTGAAGGGAAGCGAGAAGTGTTGGCACTTGAATGCGAGGGCGGATCGAATCAAACTTTATTCGCAATAGAACAAACGGAAGGAACACAAACGAACGATCACGCGCACTCGTCGCTTTCCCACATGCCGCGGGGCACGGCGTCCTCGACACGCTCGTCGCACTCGCTGCTCGGCTCCTCGGCCAGCTCGAGACGACCGAGGTGCTGGACGCTCACCGAATTCTCGCTGGGGGCCCACAAGTCAAGGCCGAGATCGCCGAGGTAGCAGCGCCATTTGCCGCCCGTGCGGCAGCGATGGCGGCTGTAGACGAGAGCGATGAGTGGGGGAACGGGGCGGCTTACATGAACAGGAACATGTTGTCCGGCGGATCCACGAAAATGGGGATGTTTGGATAATCGTCCTCGCTGCCCTTCGCGTGCCACGAGCCTCCGCGGCTGCTGTTCGTCACGTAGCAAAGGTCGTTGATCCCTGCAACAAGGAGATTAGGGGAAGAATAAAAGAGAGGCATTCACCCAGATCGTACTCGAACAGCACGATCGTCTGCAAGCAACGAGTGAGAAGAAGCAAGAGCTCGTTGGATCTACCGCCTCGGTGTACGGCTTCCCGCCGCAGTAGAGCGTCTGGTCCACCTCGTAGAAGTACCGGCGGCCGCATTCGCCGACGGCCACCAACGAGAGCACGAACACGGAAAGCAGCAGAACACGAGCAGCCGCCATCTCGGAGAGCAGAAGCAACGAGTGAGCGGGCGAGCGAAAAAAACGAATGAAATGCGGACCGACGGCCCACCTTTTCGCCGCGTCATTTCCGCAGTCCCCCTCACGAGTCGGTCGAATGTCGCAGAAAGAGGCGCCCGGATCGAAGTCGAAGGCACCGCTGGTGGCCGACGGCGTGCCGCTGACCGCGTGCAGCGAGGGCGAGTGGGAACGCGCGCGGCCCGCCCTTCCGCCCGACCACATCAACGCGCAGACGAGCAAGGTGGGACGGCCGACTGCTCGCTCCTTCCGTCCACCAGCCGCTTGCAGGACCGCGTGACCGTCTTCGCCACCAAGTCGCCCGTTCGCCGCCGCTCCCGCGGCAAGGAAGTTGCGAGTTCGAAGAAAGGGCAGGAGGCCGCTCGTTCGGCCGCTTTGACGACCTGCGGCACCTCCACCGCCTCGACGACCTCCGGCAGCTCGTCGGCCGTCGTCGTGAAGCCGCCGCCGGCCCCCTCGAGCGCGACGGTCACTTCGGAGCGCGAGGTCAGCAGCCGCCCGTCGTCCCTCACCGAGCCGCTCGACGAGGCGCCCAAAAAGCCGCCGGCTGGTAAGTCCAGTGAGTTCTCTTCCCCGTCCACTCATCTTTTCGTGTTTAGAGCAATCGCTCACCGCGGACAACGAGACCAAGAAGAAGGAGGCGCCGAAGAACATAGAGACGCCCGCCAAAGAAAAACTGGAGACACCTGCCGAAGAGAAGCCGGAAGAAACGAAGGAACCGACCAACGGAAAGGAAGCCAAAGAGAACAGTGAGCACAATACGCCCCACACACAGCCCGCACCTTCCTTCTTGTTTGCAGCGACGACGGACGACGCGTCGATCGTTTCGGCTTCGTCCTCGCTGGAGAACACGCCGCCGGACGCGAGCGACACGACGACGAGCGAGCGGACGCGCCGACCGCGCCACGCGGCCAAGAGCTTCGCGTACTTGGGCCTCCCGTTCGACAATGACTTCGGGCGGTCGGGAGGCGAGCGAACGGAGGGCGAGCAGTCGGCGGGTGAGTGGCCGAGCGAAGGGCTGTTCACTCACTCGTCTCCCGCTTGCAGCCGACGACGAGACGTCCGACGGGCCGCGCCTCACCGCCTCTTCCCAAATGCCGAAGCGGGAGTTCGGCGAGGCGCGGATCGCCATCGAAGAAACGGAGGACTCGCCGCCCCTCCGGCTGGACGGCGTGCTGGGCGCGGCAATGCGCTCGATCGAAGTGATCGGCGAGGTGGTTGCGGAGTTCGGCGACCGACTGCGCGTCGTCGGCGTCGAGGCGCTCCAGGAGGCCGCCGAGCCGCCCGCCCGCTCGTGGGAGGAGGAGCTGGAGCGCTTCAACGCCCGCGAGCGGACCACCTTCTACGCCGCCTACCCGACGGACGTTCGTCCCCCTCCCGCCCGCCCCTTTCACTCTCTCCTTTTTCGATCGTTGCAGGCCGAGCGGGACGGACGCGGCGGCACGATCCTCAACGTCCACCCCACCGGCTGCTCGGCGGAGGACGCGGACATCGTCGCCGTCCGTCAGGCGCGCGATCCTTGAGGACCATGGGCAATTGTTCTCCTGGTTGTGCTCTGTAGTGGGAAATGAATAAACGATGTCGATTCTCGGCTGCAAGTGGGATGCATTCCGTCTCGTCCGTCCGCTCTTTGACCAATTGCAGCGGTCTTTGCAACTTCCAGCCCGCAAAGCGAAAAAAATGACTCGTTTATTCGGTCAGTTTGCCGATCACCAGTTTCGAGGGAGGTCTCGCGGCCTGTCTTCGGGAATTGCGCTGGTCTCCACGGGCGCCTGCTGCCCGTTGTTGACGACGAATCCGGTCGGCGGCTGTTGGAATTGGCCTTGTGGTTGTTGGAATCCCGGCTGTTGGAACTGTCCGAAAGCTGGCTGTTGCGGCTGTTGATTCGACAGGAACTGAGCGGGCGGCTGTTGGAATCCCGGTTGTTGGTACTGGGCAGGCTGTTGGGCACCTCGTTGGGAACTCTGAAAGAAGGATGAGCGTGAGCAGTGGGGACGAGAACCCACCACCGCCATCTCGCATTCGGGGCCGAGAAAGGAGGCAGAGACGGAAGCGCAGATCAAGATGCTGACGAAGGCGGCAATGCAGACGCCCCACAGCGTTCCGGACATCCCATTGCCGTCCGCCTCGACGGCGCCGATCGAAGCGAGGAGCAGAACGAGCGGAAGAGAGGAGCAGTCGGTCATTTCGATCGGAGTTTCGTGCAATGAGCGGAGCGGTTCGACTGGCGACCGTCGAGCGGGAGCGGCGACGAGGATCAAAAGAACGTGATCGTTCATTTCAGCAGAACGTGAAGAAATGAATGGTGTGGGGGATTGAAATGAAGAAATCTTGCGTCTTCCGTTCGCTCTCCTCATTTCGCACTCGACCGGCGAACGAAGGCGGCCGACCGCGAGCTCCGAGTCGCTGCTTTCCGATGAACTCGCCGGCGACCTCGTCCTCCGACGCCTCCAGCCGCACGCCGCGGCCCGCCGACTACGAGCCGCTGCTCCTCGTCCAGCCGCTGCCGCGTGAGTGCCCGCTTCTCCCCGCTCATTCGCCGTTCAGCCACTCCTCGAACGATGCTCACGAGCGGGGCCGTCCAGCGGAGTGCCCAGAGCGACGAGACGGCCGACTCCTACGTCCGCTACGTGGCCAAACACGCGCGAATCATCGCCCAACTGCGCGCCGCCTATCCCGCCCGCCGTCCCGCTCGGCCGTCTGCTTGAATAAACACGTCGTCTTTTATTTCGTTCACATCAACAAGCAAACATCAATTGTTTACACGAACTAGACGGCCGTCGTCTGTAGACTGCAGCCTCTCGCGGCTTGCCGCTTCGTTGAAAGGGGCGGGCAGTTGGAACAATCCAAAAGCAAAAAACGTCCGCTGTTGGTTGAAAGACCGACCTTCAACCTCGCAACGACCGCCACTCCATTCAACACTCGTTTCACCGCGAGTCATCCACCCGTTTATTGCTCAAACAACAAAAATCACAGCTCGTCGGGGCAGACACCCGTGATGAAGCAGATCTGCTCGCGGTGCTCGTGGACGGAGGTGACAACGTGGAAGTCGTTGGGCGCCGTCTTGCCGCGCGCACACTTCTTTGTGTACGAGTGGACGCCGAGCAGGACGGAGCGATTCGTGCGGCGCTCTACGGCGACGGCGCCCGCCCCGAGTCGCCCGAGCAGATGGACGAGCGCACGACGCTCCGCAGCCGCAGGATGTTCGCCCCGCTGGCTGGTTTCCGCTCGTAGAAGCGCGAGAAGAAGTGCCGCAGACGACTCGGATACGTCTTCGCTGCAAGAATGAGTGATAGGAAGGAAGAGGGAGTGCTCACAGAAGTCCATGCCCCAGCCGAAGGACTCCAGCGAGTGCACGCGCTCCTGCAGGCCGTCCGAGCGCGAGTCGGCCACCAGACGGCTTCCGTTCAGCAGGCAGACGGGCTGCGTGTGTTTGTCGAACTGCAAGCGAGCGGAAGTGGACGGAAGGGCGGGCAGGACGCACGCGGCGTCGTGGAACGAGCGGAGGATCGCGAGACGGCGGAGACGCGCCGTCTGCACGTCGCGGCACTCGCAGCCCGCCGCCGAAGGAGACCTTGAGCGCGTCGAAATCGCGCTCCAGCGACTGCCCGCTGCAGGGCACCGTCTTGGACGCGTAGTCGAAGAAGCAGTGCGTGGCCGTCAGCAGGTGGCGCGGGCTGATGATCGTCGCCCCGCAGCGGTTGTTCAGCTCTCTAAAGGCGGTCGGCGAGGGCAGGACGAGAGGGGAGGACAGGGGACGCACACTCGACTGGAGGCCGACACGGAGGCCGCCCACGGCACTCGCCGGCCGCCGCGTAGTCGCCGTTCTCGATTGCCAGCCGCCGTCCGCCCGCCCGCCGGCCGCACGCGCACTGCAGCTCCGCGTTCTCCGCCGCGCTCGGCCGGTCGAAGTACGGACTCTTGCCTGCAAGCGCGTGCAAGCGTTGGAGCGGCAGAGAGGCGACTCACCGGGCGGTCCGAAGGACACAAAATCCTCGTTTTGGTCGCCGCAAAACGACGAGCAGCAGCAGAACGCGCATTTCGCAAATGAGAAGAACGAGTGAAGAGAGACGCAGTGAACTTGCACGCTTTGCGGCGAACTGTGGGGTGATCTCGCCGAACCCGCCCGTCGTCGGAACAAAACGAACTGTTAGCTCAAAAGAAACGCGAATGAAAATACAACGACCGCCTTCACCACTTAGTGAACGATTGCCGCTGCTTACGGTGACCACCCTTTCCGGTCGCCGCGTCATTCACGAACGTTGATCGCGGACACGTTTTCTTTTCGGAATGTCATCGTTTCCGCCTTCCCGCCGCATTCGCTTATCACTAAAAGCAGTGCACTTCCTGCCCAGTTGTGAAGCGGCATGAGAGCGTCGGGTGCTCAGCATTGTAGCGTTTTTAATTACGGCAAATGTAGAGATCGAACGGTTGATAAGAAGAGGGAATTGTTGCAATAACGGAAGAGGCGGGGCTAAAGGCAAGCAGAAGTGCAATTAGTGTGCAAGAACAGGATCACGTCATGGCCAACGATAGTCGTTGCTCGGGCATTGTAGCGATCGTGCCGCATAAAAGCGTGTTGATCATTCGGGTGGCCATCAAACCAACCGAAATGAAGTCCCAAATCTTCTTTGTCCTTCTCCTCTTGCTCGCCGTCTTTTGTCTGACGGCCGCCGAGGCCAACTCAAAGAACCACAGCGGCCATCGACTGCACGTGAAGAGGCTCCGCCGGAATGCCGCCGACCTGCGCGCCTTCCACGAGCAACAACGAGCGGCCAGGACGCACAAGAACTATGTCCCCTACTGGCCGGCCGAACCGCTCGTTGCGTTTGCTGAGATCGGACAATCCAGTTTGTCCTCCCCCGTCTTTCTTCAATCCTCTCCGCGGTTTAGAGCAATTCTTTGCCGTCTCGCTGGAGAGCGGCGTGAACTCTGCCTTCGTCCTGGACGCCTCCTACCCGTGGGTCTTCCCCGGACAAGCCACCTACAATGCGACGTGAGTCCATCAGATCCTGTCTACCCAATGCTCTCCAGCAACTCGAGCGGCATCGAAGCGGGCCCATTCGTCAGCCACACCGGCAACATCGCGGTCTACGGCACCGCTTACACCGATCTGGTCGACGTAAGGGCGGCTCGTAGATGAGCACAACGAGGTCGTCTTCTTGCAGCTGTTCACGCCCGTGAACCAAACCTTCGGGTCGATCGTCAGTGGCGGGTGGAACAGCACCAACTACACGCACGCGTTCGCCGACGTCAGCGGCGTGTTCGGATTGGGGTGGTGAGTTTGGAGGAGCACGAGCGATGTGGATTGATTCGTTTGTTTTCCACAGGGATCCCAGCAAGAAGGACGAGATCAGCTGCCCTTTCTTCCTCCAACCTCTGCCTGTTTAGCCCGTGACTCCCGACTCTGCTCCGATTCTGAACGTGTTCGCGGCGACTCCGAACATTTCCCGCCACTTCACCACGTACCTGGAACGGAATGCGTCCCTCGGCAAGTGGGATTTCGCGGAGATCGTCCTGGGCATCGAGTTGGACCACCTCTGCGACCTGCAGCCGGCGGCGTTCACTCCGCTCTCCTTCGACCAGCAGACTCAATCCCTGAGCTTCCACGTGGAGGCCGCCTATTTCGGAAGCGGAATGGTCGTCGGCGGGGTTGCTAAAGTGGACTCCGGATGAGCGGAAGAAAAGTGGGCAGTGAATTCAGTGGAGTTTAGGCTGCCGACCATCCTGCTGCCCTTCGACGCGTACCTGAAGTACCTGGACTGGCTGCAGCCGACCTGGAACTACGACCTCGGCGTGGACACGATCCCTTGCTCGAACGCCACCACTCTGCAACCCTTCTTCGTTGTCGTGAATGGCGGTGGATTGAGCGTCCCCGCGAGCAACTTCATCGTTGATGTTCGTCCTCCATTCTCTTTTTCCGCTCGTTGATCGCCCGTTTGCAGGTCGGATTGAACGACGGCAACTGCGCGGTGGCCTTCGACCTCACGAACGACTTCAACACGCCGTACGTGTTCGGCGTCCCCTTCCACCTCTCCTACTGCATCCGCCACGACATCGACAACTCGCAGGTCTCCTTCTTGAACCTCCTCTCGCAAGCGAAAGCGGCCAAGCACTGAGCAGGGCGAAGGCTCAAGTGTTAAATGAACCAAAACTGTTGAATAAACAAGCATGCAAGCAGTTGCTGAGAGCTCGCAGCGTTGAGCAGTCCTCCGTGTGCAGAGCCATGAGTGTTTATTCTCGAACGGAAGCAACAAACAGCATTGATTCGGGGGTTTATGCGACTCGATCACGGCGCCATCGACTGCTGCTGAGTGGCGGGCCGGCAGGTGTGGTACTCGAGGAGGCCGCGGCATCCCCAAGACGCGTTGTAGCAGGCCCCGCACTCCCACGTTTCGAATGACGTACAGAAAGAAGGAAGTGTGAGGGCTGGTGGAAGAACAAGAACAACTCACGATCCAGTAGACGACGATCATCCCCACAATCTAAGAGATGAAGCACAGGAGAAGCAGAAGAGTGACGGACAGGGGTGTGTAGGCCTTCGTTTCGTCGAACGATTGCGGCCGCCCGGTGATCGTCGTCGTCGTTGTGGTCGTGGGCGGGAGTTCTTGCGGCAGGTTCTCGTTGATCGGCCGAGAGGCGGCTCCATCCACGGCGGCAACGGGTAGACCTCTTCGGACTCCTGCTGCGTTTTGTGTTTTGGATTCCACTGCTCGCCGTCGGTCACTCCAGACAGGACGAGTAGCACGAGGAGAAGCGAGAGATGCCGACTGTTCATTTCAACTCAAAGGTGAACAGATGAATGTGAAGGGGCGTTGGGATGGAAACGTGCAGATTCTGTCTGACCTGCTGGCTATGAGCGAGCAGTCCCGGCCTTGACCGCGTGCTTCGTTTCACCTGCTCACTCTGCACAAGCGATCAACACGTCTATTTATTCAACCCATTTCATTCGAAAGAGAGATCACTCGCGCCCGTCGAGGGCGGCACTGGTGAAGGAGCAGCGGTCGGCGCACATGAGCTCGTAGTCCTCGCACCAGGCGCGGGCGAGGTCGCAGTGGAGGGCGCGGTAGACGGCGTCCAGGTGGCCGCACGCGCGACTGGCGCTCCGCAGGAGGTGCTCGGCGCTGCGGAGGGCGACGAACGCGAGCGGCCAGCCGACGCGGACCGCCGCCTCGCCCGCTCGCAGCGCGACGTCCTCGAGCAGGCGGACGGCGCCGAGCAGCAGCAGCAGCGAGCAGACGGCCGTCGCGTGGCCCTGAACGAACGGAGACCATTGAATGGAGATGAGCGGGCGGAACTCACGGGATAGCGGGCCGCGAGGTCGCTCACGAGAACGAGCAGCCGGAAGACGAGCCGCAGGATCCACGCGGCCAGTCGGGCGCCGCCGTCCAGCCCGCCGTGCAGCACGCGCCGCCTGCAAGCGTAAAGAAGTGGGCGGGCGGACGGGACGAACCGACGGGCGAACTCCTCGTCGCTGGCCGGGCGGAAGACGGTCGACAGCGAGGACTCTCCGTTGGACGAACAGACGAGCGGGGAGCGCGCCCGCCGGCTGTGGAAGCGGGGCGAGTTCGCGCAGACGGGATCCTCGAAGACGCGCGCGCTCGAGCTCCGACTCGCCGCCTGCGTCGACTCCGTCCGCTCCGCCCAGTCGGCGGCCGGCTGGCGCGTGTGTCGCGGCAGGCGCTCGAAATACGAACGAACCGCGTCGTTCACGAACCGCCGGAAGTGCGGGTCCTCCTCGAAGCGAGACGGCGGCGTATGGCTGCAAGCGGATGAGAAGAAAGCAGTGGGAGACCGACCGTTGATGGCGAGAAGGCATGACTGGCAGGGACGGCCGTGCGATGGAAAAGTGAGCAATGGATGGTGAGCGATGGTGTTTTGCTGTTTGAGGGTTTTGCCACGGAAATCGGCCGCTTACAGCGTCCACGTGGCACCCATTCGCTCGCCGCCTCGAAGTCGAAGGCCAGCCGTTCCAGTCCGTCCGTCTTCTTATGGCCCACATCTTTCTTATGCTTTCAGGCGGCCGGACTCGCTTCTGCCCGCCGACCCGATCGCTGACTCGCCCCGTACGTACGCGAATGCGCAGCCGATCCCAGTCTGCACCAGTTTCTTTCACTTCCACCAACTCGCAGCCGAACGAAGGAATGTGTTTATCCACGACGAAAAGAACAGACTCGAGCGCTCACTCGCGGTCGGACTTGGGGCGGGAGCTGCCCTTCTTTTTGAGCTCCAGGACGCGGCGCTCGATCTCCTGCTGGTCGTCGACGGTGGCCGTGCCGCCCGCGTCCGACGTCTGCGTGCCGTCCTTGGGCGGGGCGCCGTTGATGCCGAGCGGGTCGGCGGCGAAGAAGGCGGCCGCGTCCTCCCACTCGGCGCGCTTCGGGCGGCCGGCGTTCTGCACGAAGCGAATGGGTGGAAGGGACGGCGGGCACTCACGATCACCGCCACGTTGCGCGCGTCCTCCCAGTCAAAGGGCGCGCCGAGCGGGACGTTCAGGCGGCGGATCACCCGCAGCAGGCACTCGTGCACGAGCGAGTAGTTCGGCCGCGAGTAGCAGTCGAGTTGGCGCAGGTGGGCGACGATCGGGTGGCACTCCTCTGCAATCGGAAGGAGATGAGAAGGGGACGAGAGGGGAACGAACCGGGGAACTTGAGCAGCAGGTGGGCGTCCGAGATGTTCAGCTTCTTGGCCTCCAGCCGCGTCTTCTCGCGCTCCCGCTGCCACGGGAGGCCGCAGTGGAACTCGATGAGCATGTAGACGAGCGACCACAGGTCGTCCTTGCGGCCCTGCTCCTGCCGCAGGTGGACCGCCGGCGAGCAGTAGCGCACCTGAAGCCCCAATTGTGAAGATGCGCTCTTCGCGCTAGTCGCTCAGCGCACTCACCGTCCCGCGGAACTCGGCGGTCGCCCGCGCCCGGCGCGCCACCCACACGCCGCCCCGCTTGAAAGCGAACGAGCTGGAGGGGACGAGTGAGTGAGTGAGTGGGCGGGGGGAACGAACCGCGCGAGCCCAAAGTCCAGGATGTGCACGAGACGCGCCCGCTCGGGGTCGTTGTCGTGGCCCATCACGAAGTTCGCCGGCTTGATGTCTGCAGCAGGAGTGAGAATTGAACAGGGGACTCATCAGAGCGCTCACCTCGATGGACGAAGCCGCAGTCGTGGAGCAGCTTGACGGCGTAAAGCGCCTGGATGCCGATGCGCGTCCACGTCTCCGGGCGCATTCGCTCCTCGGCGCACTGCAGCTTCAGGTCGCGCAGGTTGTCGCCGAGCAGCGTGACGATCATGTAGCAGAAGCGTTTGCGTTTCGCCGCGTGGTACAAGTGCGGCACGTGCGGGCAGCGGCCGCCGCGGTTCAGCAGCATCAGCACGGAGATCTGCAACGAGCGGGCGGGGGATTGAGAAGAAAAGTGAGTGAGTGAACGCGCCTCCAGCTTGATGGCCGAGCCGCCCTCCACTTCGTTCGATTCGGCCTTCAGGGCGGCCTGCATCCCGTGCCGCTCCACCGTGAAGACCTGCCCGAAGCCGCCCTCGTTCAGCTTGCGCACCACGCGCCAGCCGCCGAAGTGCTGGCCGGGCCGCAGGCGGAACGGCTTCTTGTCGTCCGCCGCCTCCTCCGTCTTCGTCTTCGGGTCCACGGCCATCGCTGCGGGCTTCGATTGAGCGAGTGAGCGAGCGGGCAGTTTTGGTTTCGTTTGTTCCTCCGCTCATGCAAATGTGTTGCGTGGCGCGGATAGCTGAGGAAGGAATAATCCAAGCGGTCTTGCATGCGTGGGTGTTTCGTCCGACGTCCAAGTGCCCGGTATCTCGACGCTCCCTCGATCGAACGGCTGCCGGCGCCGCTCTCCAAATGGCGAGCATGCGCTCCGAAGTGCGCAGGCCTTTACGAGAAAGCGATCAGTCCGTTCCACTTTTATCGGGCTCCTCGCCTTGCTTTTCGCTCCAGCAATCCGCTGTGACTCATTGCCGCTTTGAATTTCATGAGGTCTCTGCGAGTCGCTGCGGCCCTTGCCGACGGGACGCCAAGCAAAATGAGCGCGAAATTTCGAACGGGCGCCCGGCGTCCGTCCGCCTTCTCGCTCGTGCATTCGTGGAGATCTTTGCCTTGTTTGAGCGTCAAGACGATCGGCAGTCGTCGGCGAGAACATTGCGTTGTTGTTTAGGACGCGATTTCTTTCAGTTCCTCGCGTTCGCTTCGGATCGATTCGATTCCGTTCTCACCCCTCCTTTTTCAGCCATGGAACAGAAAGCGTCTATCGTTCAGTTCTTCTCTACGAAGCTTTGCGGTTGCTCGAAGTGCTGGAAGAAGCAGAAGTGGGGCCCTCCGAAGGTGGATCACGAGCAACAAGCGAGCAATTCCGTTGTGTACGAAGGAAACAAAGTCGGTTCACTCCGTCCCCTTGGGTTGACCGCATTTCCTCTGTTTAGTTAACCGAGGAGATGTGTTGCTCGCCGGACGGACGTTACCTGTTCGCCTTCACGGAAGCGGTCGAGCTGCTCGTCGTGGAACTCTCTCGGAACACGTGCAAGTGGGTTCTTTTGCTCGTATCTCCCAATCGTTCCTTTCTTTAGGCTGATGCAGCCGCCGCAGCGATGGACGGAGAACTTATGGACCTCCGGCTTCCTGGCCGGGAATGCGAACACGCTGCTCGTCTGCGGCACCGAAAACGACAGCCTCAAGCTGCACCTTCTTCGCCTTCCCGCCGACGGCCACTCCTACGAGCGCGTTCTCGTCCACGAACACTCCGTTCGAATGCTCGGTGAAGCGACGCTCGTCCTCACGGAGATCAGCGGCCGCGATGTGACCGAAAAGCGGGCGGTCTTCGGCAACACCGGCTCGCTGCTCTTCCTCCGCCTCGACATCGACGCGGCCCGAGTCGACGTCGACGAGGATCTCGAGAGCGATCATTTTGCGGAGCTATTCGATTCCTTTGACTTCAACTTTGCCGCCCAAATGAGCGCGGACGGGCGTCGGTTGTACGCGGTCGAGCAACACAAGCCGACGGTCCTTCACGTCTACTCGCTGGAGCAACGGAAATGGACGAAGGAGCCGTTGGACTGCACGGCCTTCCCCAAGGGGGTGAGCGTTCCTTCGATTTCACTCCTCCCACCGTTTTCAGATGCGCGTGAGCTTCTCGGAGTCGTCGGTCCACGGCGTGTACATCGGCGGATCGAAAGGCGAAGGACCGACGTTGAAGTTCTTCACCTTCCGCTGCGATCCCGTGGCCAAGAAGTGGGAGAGCGTGCCGCTCGACGGGTGGTCGACGTACCACTCGCGGCCGCTCGTCAATCCGGCGGACGGCCGAGAGGACGGACTCGTGGTCATCCTGTACTCAACGGATCACGACGAGAACGACACGTGGTTCACTCGAATCAAGGTCGAGCGTCACTTGTTCCGGTTCGTTTCTGTCTCGACTGCTCAGTCATTTCTTTCGTTTCCAGCGGCCCCGACTTGCTGCAACACCTCAGCCTGCTCGCCCTCCGGAAGAGCCGCGAGGACATCGACGGAGCGGAGGGCTTCCACGAGCAGATCAACGCGCCCCCACTGAAGACTCCGCTGAACGCCTCGCTGCCCGTCCACTTTGCGGGGATGGAGCCGATCCCCGTTCGTCGTCCCTAATAAATCACCGGCCGTTTCTCGTCCGTCGACGCTTTGGGCGAATCGAGCCCCATCGGTATGCTTCCCTTTCTCATCTTTGTTGGGGTGATTTCGTTCGAGTAAAACAAAGACTGAATTGCGGCATTCCTTTTTTCACCGATGAGGTTCTTTTCGAGGAATCGGCCCAAAGATTGGTTGAAATGAGTTTATCGATCAGTGCAGCCACAAAGACGAAAGGAGGAATAACTGCGGCCAGTCGAGTGTCCCGTCGATTCGCGAGTTGAGCGGCCGACCACGCGGGAACGCCACGAGTGACCTGCGATTGGCCGTTCGAGGTGGTCGATCCGACGACGCGGACGGGCGGGTAGCACCACAAAGGCGCATTCTGAACGCAAAAGGAGTGAGTGGGCTGAAGAAAGAATGGAAACGAACACACCCCCGTGTACAACCAACATCGCACTCCGATGGCCGACGAGACGGACAGCACAATGCAGAGCGACATGCCGACAATGAGAGCAATCGCTTCAGCGGGCATCCCCTGCGGCCCTTCGTCGTTGCGTACTGAGGCTCGTCTCCATTGATCGAGCCGACAGGAGCGACGAGCACAAGAAGGAGCAGGAGGCGGTCGCTCATTTCGATGGGCAGTTGGGGGAATCGGTGGTCAGAACTCTGTAGAGTGCGTATGATTGAACGAGTGCAAATTCGTCTGTTCGTTGTTGAACTTGTTTGCAGCTCCATTCCACACTCCGCCGCAAGAGTCGAGAGCAAGCGATCGTTTATTCATGCCCACAGCAAACGAAAGAGGCGGCAAGGGATCACCAATTTCGGGGCGTCTGTTGGAGAGTCGCCGGTTGTTGGACCTCGACGCGAACGACCTGCACTTGCTGCTGCTGCGGGTGGAAGCAGCCGTGATTTGCCCATCCCGGACGGTAGACGCGACCGGGATAGTAGCCGTGCGGATTCCATCCTCTGTAGCGGCCGTAGTGGTCGTGGTAGTAAGGCCTGCAGTAGCCTTGATACTCTAGCACCTAGAGGCAAAGGAGAGTGAAAGTGGGACAAAAGAGGACTCACAGACGAAAGGACGAAACCCAAATTGAGTCCGCCGACGAGACACACGATCAGGATGCCATAGAACACGGCCGTAACGGTCTGATCGCCCGTGCTCTGCGGGATCGAGCTCGTGGATTCGGCGCAGAGCTCTAGGACAGAGAGGAGGAGGCCGACGAAAAGCAGAAGCAGGCGGCCGCTCATTTCGATCAAACGTGTGAGCAAATGAGTGGATGGGCTAATGGACGGTGGTATTGTCGACCTTCGTCTGCTGGTTCTATTCGTTCGATGGCATTGGAATTCAATGGCTTGCGTTGAGGAAACACGTGAAGCAAGAACCAACAGCAGAGTTTATTCCTCGCAACACCAAGAACACCAGAATCCGCTTCATCCCCACTGGGTTTTGCAGCGGTCCTCTGTCCAGCCGTTCTTCACGTCCTCGTCGAAGCGGCGGGGGCAGGCGAGGTGCTCGCCGCCAGCCGAGGGCACGTGCAGGTCGCCGAAGTTGTGCCACTCGTTGGAGCCCGTCTTCTTGCCCGGGATCCACGCGTAGCGCGATTCGAGCGTCTTCAGCAGGCAGCCCGTCGATTGGCCGCACTGATAGCGACTGGCTGGAGATTAGACGCGAGAAGAAGGGAGGAGGGAACTCACACGACGAGGTAGAGATCGTTTGGCTTCCCTAAAGAGCGGTCAGAGAGTGCGTTGCCTCTTGAACGAACCCGCCCAATAGCCGTCCTCCTCGTAGCCGGCGGCCTGGAAGCGGCCGGCGGCGTCCGTGCGCGTCACGCGGCAGACGTCGTTGCGGGAGTTCTCGTAGCCGCCCGACCCGTCCTCCTCGTACACCACCACGTCCTGAACACGAGTGGATCGACCGTCTGCTTCTCGCAACTCACCGCTCCCTCCAACGGCTTCCCGTCGCAGAGCAAGCGGCCACGAACGTCGTAGGCGAACGGCTCCTTCATCTTTGGCGGCTGCGCTCTCGCCGAGTGGACGGCGAGCAGCACGCAGAGGAGAACGCGGAACGAAGCCATTCGATCACAAAAGCCGACCGATTGGACGAGCGGAAACAAGAGCAAATGCGCGGAAGGAAGAACGCGGCCGCTTTGGTCCGAGTGGAATTTGCATCGTCGCATTGGCCGTCGGATCACACGAATTGCGACATTTTCGGCTTGTTGGGTGGACCGCTCGTGCTCATTCGGCGCAGTCGATCAGACGCGGTCGTCCCTACAGCCGTCCAGCAATTCATCCAATTTCCGCTGGGAAACAAGCCTAACGACGTTCTTCCGATCGAACTCTAACTAGCGGCGAATCCTCCACATCTTCTGTAAACACAGCTGCTTCCGCTCGCCCTCGTCGGGTGTGCACGGAATGATGGCCGCTTGTCGTCTCCACTCGAACTCGACAACGAACGGTTGATCGACCGGTGTTTCTTCTGTCCACTACACAAAGAACGATAGAAACTGGAGAATCGACCGGCCAGCCATGTCGGCACAGCTTGCAAAGCGGAAACGTCGGACCACGACGACAAACTGTAGAAAAAATACCATTCCACTGCCTCGCCTATCAAGTAAAGAAGGACGAAGACGACTCTCCTCTTTCGGAAGACCAGCGGGGTTGTTGGCCGCTAACCAGTGTGTTTCTTCGGGCGTGCGCCAAAGTTTCATGGAACGAAGAGAACGAAGCTTGCAGTGTTCATTCCGTGTAAGGGAATCCAGTCAGGTGTCTACGCAAACGAGTGGTAGCATCAAAAACTGCAGCAAAGAGAGCAAAATGCAACGTCCACAACGAAGATTGCGGGGGTTTCAGAACGAGCGCGTCCCCTTGGACTTTTCTCAGCTTCTGCTTCCTTTCTTCCCGCATTCCCGATTGTTCGACTTCGGATTCGAGTTGGCCGTCGACGCGAGCGCGTGATCGACGCAGTCGTGCGGATTAACGCGTGTTTCTCGTGTCGTTTACGTACACAACGTTCTTTAGGGTTGGGCGAAGTGCGCGCGCGTTCCGGCTCGTTTTGAACCCACGATCGACATCGTTGCCCGCCTGTTGGCGTTGATTCCCGACCATGGGAGGGACTACGAACCGCCGGTCGCGTGCCGCATGCGCTTAGCGTTCTTTAAGCGTCAAATACTTTGCGTTCTCTCCGATCAGAAGCTTTGAAACGACGGAATGGCGTCGAACGCGTGCGGTTCGGGAATCGCTGCGGCGTGAGGAGTGTGCAGTACGATTTTCGCACAAACGGACAGAATCGATACGAGAACGAAAAGTACAAGCGTAAAGATTCAAATCTGTTCCTTAAGAAAAGGCATGTGTAAATGCGGTCAAATACGAAAGAAGTTTAGAGGCAGGGATGATTTACGTCTACATCACCTTTCTCCTTGTTCTCGTTCTTTCGAGTGTGTCTTCGGCTGGCATCCGAAGAGCATTGTTCGATCCGGACACCGTAGTTTACAGCCATCGGATACGTCGAATAAATCATACTTCGTTTCAGCGAGTCGTTCTTGTGGACGTCGGAACGCCCGCACTCCAAGTGCCGCTTCAACTCTCGACCGTCCTTTTGGGCGTGATCTTTTGGGACGATCCGTGCGACATGCAGCCGATGCGTTGCGCTCCGGTGTGTAGCGATGGTATGTGTCTATTGTACTCGAGGTTAACTGCTGATTGCAGAGGACTTCGGACCGCAAGTTTGTCCACTAGAGTGCCTGCCCGAGAAACAGCGGCCATGGACGCGGGATTGCGCAAGCAGAGACGTGCTTTTCGACAGCAACCACTACAACCGCTCGGAATCGACTACTCACGAGGAAATGGAGGCAAAATGGACCGCACAAACAGGCGCCTACTGGAAAGCAGCAGGCGGCCTCGTTCTCGATCGCCTCAACTTTCACGACAACTGGACCGGCGGCGACGATACGCCGCAGGTGTTCGCAGTCGAGAGCGCGCACTTGATGGCGGGCAAACTCGTGAACTACTAGTGGGCTCTCGTCGTTATTCTTGTTTTCAATCTGTGGATTACAGCTACTTTGACAACTTCATCAGCGGCTATTTGGGCTTGGCGCCGGGCGAGCGCAACCTCATTGTTCAAGCGTTCAATCAGAATCTCATTCCCGCACCGATCGTCGCGCATTCCCCGACATACGACGGCTCAATGCTCTTCTTTGGCGGGCTGCCGAGTGATGCGCCGTGCACGGACTGAGCTCGCTTTCAAACATTCGAGAACAAATGGATGATGCGAGTGGAAAAGATGGAGCTGTTCGGCCTCACTTACGTCCATCCGATCGTATGCGCTCAACAATTCGGCTCACTCTCAAATGGATTAGGTTCACTTCACGTACGCGTACGAACGAGTGGATGACCAGCGGGTTCTCTTGTCCGACGAGATCATCCAACGAGCACTCAAAGCGGGGGTTCTCGTCGTCGACCCTGAAGAAGAGGACTTCTATCGAGTGAATTGTTCGGGCAAGGTCACCGCTCGTGTGACGGCCGACGATCAAGAGTTCGTCTTTCCGATCACCTCGTTCAGGGACGGGAAGTCGACCTGCTTCCTCTACATCGGCAGAATCAGTTTCTTTGGGACGTGGAACAAAGAAATCGCGTACACGAACACGCCGTCTGGGATCCTGCCCTCGACGGCATCGAACGAGAATTGTTTCGCTCACGATTACGCCAATCAAACGATAAGCTTTGCCAAGAGCACAGTCAATTGAGCATTCTCATGCATTTTGAGCAATAAACTCGTGACAGAACGACAAACAACGAATGCTTGACCTCGCCCCCCAACTGAAAGGTTGGGGCAGGGGCAGCGCTGAAGGTACTCTTTGCATCGCGTTTATAGCAGTCTTCATAACGTAACTTGCTGCCGATGTTGCTGCTTCTTAGCTGCTTCTTTCTCTTCTGTGCATCCAAAGCAAGTGATGTCTCGTTGTACAACGTCGTCGAACTGACCGACGGCGGCGATCACTCCAATTCAAGATTCCGGTAGCTTTCTTTTACTCTGCTCTTTGGATACTTCTTTCGTTCAGGGCTGATGGGCAGTCGATCACGTTCACCGCCAAAGGAGGCCCGTACGAAACGAAGTGCCATCACGTCTACCGAATCGACCTGACCGCTTCCGATCGACCGATTTCTCTCCTGTCGACGGGAATCGGAGAAGAAAAGGGAGCACTCGTGGAAGTCGAGCAACCAGCGGCACACAAAAGCGAGAGAGCAGGTGCGTTCAGCGATCGTGGCCTCATTCAATGGCTGCACACTTTCCTTTCAGATTACCTGGCTTTTGCGAGCACCGCCTTTCACGTCCGTCCGTCTTTTTTCTTCCTGTTAAACGTCTTCTGGTTGCAGACCTTTCGAACGGCGAGGTTTTCCGCAGATTTCAGCAAAGCCGCCTTCTGCCCTCCGTGTCGACTTGGCTTCGACGTCCGCAAGGGAATGGAGGCTTCGAGGGCAGAGATCACTTGAGGGAGATTCCTCTTGGTAGCCGACTGTCCGACGATCAACGAAGGGGCAATTTATTTGAAGAGACGGCGAGCAAATTGGAGGCGTACTACAAAACAATGGCCGCACAAAAGAAGGAGGGCGATACCTCCTTCTGCCTGCAAGCAGAAGAAGGATCAAAGGGGAAAGGGAACACGGTTGCACGAAAGGGAATGGGGGAAGGAAGAAGGAAGGAGCGGGGAAAAGGCGGTCGGCCGTCCGCTCGGCTCGTCGGCGATCGAATGGCGGTCCGCGTGCTCGTCCGCTCGCTCTTGGTGGGTCGATTCTTCCGCTCCGCTCGGGCGTCATCACTTCCGCTCCCGTTCGGCCCGCTCCTTTTCCCGACTCGTCGGGACGAGTCGACATCCGTCCGCGTGCGATCAACGAAATTTGGATGCGAAGATGAAAGCGGCTTGTAATTCGCTGAGAACATCCCACAAATCTTCGAGTTGCTTGCAGGCGCCGGAATGCACGAGGAACGTTTCGAAAACAAAGTCCCGACGGTTCTCCTCGAATTGGAGGCTCCGCGACGAGACCTCGGAGCACTCGAAATGTCGCTCGACTACTCGACGTGGGGCAAGTGGCTGCTCTACAGAAAGCGGATGCGAATCGGGACCTTCGCCGGCAAGAAGACCGTTCGCCTCTACTTCCGCAACCACTCTCGAACGGTAAGACCGGCTGTAGCTATGGGTCGATCGCGGTTCTTTAGATCTCATTCGACGTTCTCGGCTGGGCGGACGGCTTTGATGCGGACAAAGCAGGCGGCTTTCTTTTCCACGGCGTCCGCTTGCCCGAAGACGAGCGTGAAATCGTCAGGTGCCCATTTGAGGGTAGCTTCGAGTGATCTTTGTTTAGAAGCGGGATCCTCACACTCGAGGGAGCGGCTATCTACCGCACGTATTTCAACGAGCTCCGGAACAACAGCTTCTCGATGGAGACTCCGTTTCTTTCGGACTCTGGCTATTCGCTTTTGGACCCGAAATTTCTGCGAGACAGCAGCGGCCGCTTCTTCTTTACCCATCTGGACACACGAACGGGCGAGAGCTCTGTGTGGCTGCGAGATGGCGACGAAGAGGTGGGGCAAGGAGTCGAGTGAATAGATCGCCTACTCAATCAAGGTCCTCGTACTTGCTGGAGCCAAACAATTTGATACGATTCGATTGAAAGGAGTGGACTACGTGACCTTCGTTGCTCCTGACGAAAATGGCGAATCCCAACTGTTCCTTGGAACGTTTGGCCAAAACAAAACGCTTCCTACGCGAGATCGTGAGCACCCACGCACTGCAATCACCGCTCGGCTGTCGATGTTCGTTCGCGATCCTCATGAACTCATCCTAACGGGAGCGGGGATCGTCGGGTTGGAAGTCAGGTAAACGAACAAGACCATCTTTAGCGCTTCGAACACCCGCTGTAGTCAAACGAAAAACAGAATCATCGCCGTACTCGACGGTAAAACGGGCGGGTGAGTGGTCGCGGAGGGCTAATCGAGGTCATCATTTTGTAGTTGATTCGGTTGGACGTAGACGACGAAAACCGGCCGAAATCCGCGCGCTATTTGGGTCCCGACGTTTCGCGCCTCTACGGGGCGCGATTCCTGACGGCGGACGGCGACGAGGATCTCCTGGTCGTTTCGCCCATCGCGAATCAATCGGCTCGTTTCTTTTCTTGAGTGAATGCAGCGACGATCGCGCGGTTGCAGCAATGCTTCGACGGCGGGAACGATCCGCAATGCACGGGCTTCGACGACCTGCACTGCAATTGGGCTCATTCTTCCTTCTGGTGTGTTTATGTGCGGCAACTCGTGGTGTTGCCGCAAGCCAACGAGCTCTTCCGCATGAATCGCTACGGGACGATCACACAACGATTGACGAACAACGAGTTCTTCGAAGGCGAGCTGGCTGTCTCGCCCGACTCCAGCGAGTGGTCTTCGCTAGCAATCGGGGCGGTGACTACGACCTCTACATCGCCGATTTGGACGACATGAACAATGCGAAACGAGTGGGTGGCTGTGTTGTTGAAGAATGCTCTTTCTTCTCTCAGATCACGAACACGCTCGGCTACGAGGGCGGCGTTCAGTTCGCTCCGGACGGGCGCTCGATCGCCTTTTTGGGGGCGACCGCAGTCGACGGAAGCCCGAGAATTCTACAATTGGATGATCCTGCAGAACGTCGCCGACATCAGCCGGATGGACGTGTACTTGCGGGAGTTGGAGAGCGGCGAGGGGACGAAGCTCACCGAGTTTGGCGCCCTCTCCGACTTGCCCGAACTCAACAACACGTGGGCCACCCCTCACTTTGCGTTCGCCCCCAGCGGAGAGCTGTACGTTCGGCAGCAGAGGCAGTTCTATTGCGTGAATCTGTCCGCGTCTTCGACCGACCTCATTGCCGTGAGTCGAACGAATGAAGGCGGCAAACATTTGCGGGTTTCAGCTAAAATTCTTCCCCAACGACGTCGATTTCGACGACTTCCAGTTGCGATCCAACGAGAAGATTGTGATCACCACCGACCATTGGGTGTTCGGCGGCCTCTACAACTTCTCGGCCACCTACGACATTCGCATCCCGCAAATACCTTCGGTTTCTCCACGACTCCTCTTTGATCCCAATCTGATGTTCGCTCTCTTCTTTCTGACCACTCTATCTCTTTGTTATGTTCTGACGTAATGGTATAGAAGCCGCATTTTGTCTTACCTTTCCGATTAGCCATCAAAACAAGGGCGAGGGCTGAGGCGGCGACATGAGGTCGATGAAGCGGCTGTTTCATGATCGCAACAGTAAACAAGCGCGCAAATGAAAGACCATGTTCCCGATTGCACAAAGGGGGAGCCCGGAAGCCGCTGAACATTGAACTAACTCCTAATTAATCTACCGAAATCACGAACAATCGACAAAACGTTTCCTCTCTGAGCGACTTTTTCGTTCCTTGCAGCAGCGGTAGCCCTGATGAACAGGGGTCGCGGGACGAACGAGCGAAAGCCGAAGAGAAGTTTGTTGCCGCCATGTTGCCGCGATCGAGGCTTCGGCATCGCAGACGACGAGAGAAGTCATCGACGACTGCCTTCTGCTGTTCATTGTTTGGTTCACCACAACGGTTCCAGCGAACACTCGTCCGGCTTGTTTTGGGCAAACAAGGGGAGCATGTTTTGCTGGGATCGCCGCTTTCAAACCGCCGATCAACACGGAGGATTCGAATTCCGATCAGATGTTCAGCGGAGGAACGAACAGACCGGCGGATATAAAAGCGGGCAGTCGGGAGGCAATCGGCATCCACCGCTCTCTCACTACTTCTCCGTCCATTCCTCTCTTCTCTCCACTCGAAAGATGCCCGCTCCTCCACGGCCGTCCTCTTCGTCCTGCTGGTCGCCTCGACAGTCGCCCAGTCCCTGACGAAGGACCTCCTCTCGGGGCGCTCGGGACGGTGAACGGCGCTGCGAGGAACGCGCAGCCGGTGGTTGGCAAGGTCACCCGGCTGCTAAGCGGCTGCCGCCAGCAGGGCGCTCTCACGAAGATCGTTCGCTACTACAAGTGAGCGTCCTCCCCTCCCCTCTGCTCTGATCCTCACGCGCCTGGACGCCGTCCTCACGCAACTCCCGCCCTCTACCTCCCGAAAGGAGCGGACGGCGTGGTGGGCGGTCTGCTCGACGAGCTGCGCACTCTGCTGAACGTGTCCGCCGGCGTGGACCTCGGCGCCTTCTTGCAGCGCCTCCTGAAGGCCGTCGAGAAGCTCCTCAGCAATCTGGTCAACGATCTGGGCGGCCTCCTCCGCACGCTCCTCGGCGACGTCACGCCGCTCACCGGCGGCCTGGTCGACATCCTGAACGGCGTCCTCGTCCAGCTGACCGACCTGCTCGGCATCCCCGCGGGCGTCCTCCCGCTCGACTTTGTCCAGCAACTCCTGCCCCAGCTGCAGAAGGTCCTCGACTCGCTGCTCTGCACTATCGGCGACTCCTCGGGCGCCCTCCCTCTTTGAGCTGCGGGTCCTGTAGATCGGTTATTCAATAAACAGTCAAGCATCAATCGAACGCCGTAATGAATGAGCATTCGACGGAGCGGGACGAGAAAGCTGCTGCTCAAGAAGAGGTGCAACGGAGCGAATACAGCGAACTCCTCCTTCTTCAATAGCCAATAGATTGGCTGCAAGCAGTGGAAGTGGCCGAAACAAATGATTTTTCTTCTTTAGTTGGAGACGAGCTTACCGTTCACTTTTTCCGATGGCAGCCATTCGACCGCAGTTTCTGCTTCGAGCTGCGGCGGGAGCGGCGAGAGCGAAAAGGACGGGGCCGCTCTGAAATGGCCGGGTCCTCAGCTGGGGGCGAGTGATCCGGCTGCCCGTTGATTTGGTGGTTGGAGCACGAGACTCGAATTGAACGTCGGTTTATTGGTTCTTGGCCCCTACTGCCGGGGCAAGAGGGAGGCCTTTTATTCGCACGCCCGTCCAGCAGCTGTTCCGTACACTCACACACAACAGCTCGAACACGGCAATCCTCAACGTTCTCGTGGTCGTGAATTTAGGGGTTTCCGTTGAGTAAAGAAGTGGTCACGAATTTGAGGAGAACTTTCGGACAGGTCAGAAGGCTCGTTTCAGTTCGGTGATCGGACATGAACGCCCGACCGAGTTCGAAGATCTTGGCTGCGGCTGCGACTCTCGACTGCGACCTTCCGCTGCAACCAGCCGACTGCAGCGGACTGCCGTCGCATTTCGAACTTCATTCCCCGCGGTTCCGCAGCGAGCGGGCGGCTTTTTGGGTCGTTCGCCGTCCACTGCGGTCCGTTCGGTCGGTTGGACGCCCAATGGAAGTCGCCGTCGATCGCCGCTCGTTCGACGCTACTGGCAATCGGGTGGGAAAACCAATAATAAAGAAGACTGCCGAACAGGCGAGCACTCTCGTCGGCCGACGGGAGCTGCGGGCCGCTCGTGGGCGACGGCCGCCACTCCGTTTAAACGAGCGAGTGGTCGGGCGGTCCTCTCACCGCTGCATGGCTTCTTTTGTTCTGTCCCCTCCCGTTTCTCCTCTTTCCGTTCTTTGACCCAAACGACGTCAATGCCGACCGCTCTCTCCGCTCATTCATTCGCATTTCACATAAAAAAAGCAATTCGTTTAGAGAACGCACAACGAAGGGGCAATCAAGGAACAACGACGAAACGCACGTCCGTGTTCTCGATTTGCTGCCTGTACCAGCAAAAGACCTTCCGTTGATGCTGGAAGTAGTGGAACGGCGTCCCGTCGAACGGTTCGGTTTGCCGGACGAAGTTCGTGTGTTCGGCGAAGAAGCGCTTCGTGCACGTCAACGGCATGGCCACGTGTTGGATGGAGGGAAGAGGGGGACGAACGGCAGCGTCCCTGGGCGGCCGACACAAGCGGATTTGCGTCGTGAGTTCGCCGAGTCGAACGCCCGCCTCCTCCGCCCACCAAACGAGGCGGCCGACACGTCCGCTTCTTCTTGAACATTCGGGATCGTTGAAAGGCGACGAGACTCACAGTCCGGCTGTCCACGTAGAGCGCGTGGAGGAACAACCGGAGGACGAAGCGGTCGTTCAGCGGGCGGAGGTTCTCGAAAGCCGCGCGCAAGTCGCGGGCGTCCCGCTCGCTCCACAGCGCGCCAGGCGGGAGTTCGCGCAGCTTGCGGGCGGGCTCGGAACGCGGCACTTCGACGATCAGCCGTTCGACCGCTTCGTTCCGCTCGCAGCTAAAAGAAAGAAGAACGTGCAGAAGGAGAGAGCGGGAACTCACGGCCCGTGCGCGGCGATCGTCTCGACGCCCCGCACCGCGAGCTGAAGCACTCGGGCGCGTTGCTGGAAGACGCGGTCGAGAGCTGAACTGCCGGCTTGTTCGGAGCGAAAGAATCCGAAACCAACCCGGAAACTGGTCGCCGAGTGTGTCCGCAATCACGCGCTCCGTCCCCGCGAACAGCAGCGTGTTGTCGCGCCAGAACGACGCCTCCGACCGGTCGCTGCGGAACTCCCGCATTTTCGGAACGACGCACGTGGTAGACGGGAACTGGAGCGACAAGTCGAGGGCGCGAAGAGCGCGGTGATCTGCTCGATTGATCGAATGAACGAAACAAATGCGCGCTCACTTTTCAGCGCCCAAAGAAGCGGGCAGAAAGCAGCGATTTGCTCGTGCGTGAGCGGAAGGCGGCCCAACGGCGCGAACACCACGGCCGCCCAATCCAACCGGCCGACTCGAACGAAGCGCGCGAACGAGTCGGCGGACGCGTGATCGCTGGAGAGCTTCGCGAACAGCCGGCCGAAGCGGCGGCTGCGGTCTTCTCCGCTCGAATCGGCGGGTGTGTTCGAGCAGAAGAGAAAGCGGAGAGTTCGCAGACGAAGAGCGTCTCGATCCCGCAGGTAGGTGGGCGACTCGGGATCCAACGAGCCGTTCGGTAGGCCGGTGTCCAGCGCGTGGAGGATCGTCAGCAAGCGGCCGTTCGCCTGGAGCTTCGGCGTCGGCTTCTCCGGCTCCCGCAAGTACGAGAGGCCCATTTCTATGAAAATGCGTAGGTTAGGGATGAGAGGTGGGCGCGTGAGGGACGGCAGTGGCTTGAGCGCGTGTAAATTGCGGGTGTTCAAAGCAACGCTGACCACTCGGCGGCGGCGGCAAGCGGGCGGCGGTCGAAGTCGAACGCCCCGCGATCATTCGGAGAAACGAGGAAACGGAGCAAAGAGGTGTTCAGATGGAGGAGCGGTCCACCCACCTCGCGAATCGAACTGCATCATTGGCCTGCCCGCAAGTGGATGAGCGGCTGCGTTCCGAAGAAGACGTCGCGTGGAAAAGAGCCGACCGTCCCGATTGCGACCGCTTTCGGTTCGGCAGTCGTCTTTCTTGATCATACAAACAAGGAACTCGTCGTTCAACAAAAAGGAACGAATTGGACCACAGCCACTGCCCTCCGAGTGGCAAAAGAGTCGTGCCGAAAGCCGGGATCGATCCGGCGACCTTTAGATCTTCAGTCTAACGCTCTCCCAACTGAGCTATTTGGGCGCTGAAAGGCGGCGGAACGGAAATAAAGCGGTCGCCCGTTATGGTCATCGACAAGGACGGGCAGCGAGAAGCAGCTGCCCAGCAGCCCCCTATTCAGCAGTGACAACAAGGTGAGTGCGAGACGCCCTGCATCGGGAAGGAGTGCTCGCTTGCAACGGTCTGAATGTCGAGCAAAGCGGAAGAACTTCACTTTCTAGTCGGTGCTTCGTGAACTCCCGTGATGGCGGCAACGAGAAAGAGCGGGACAGTCCACCTGCTAACTCGGCGAAAATCATCGCCTGCTTCACTGGACGGCGTTTGCATGAACTCACGGGCAGAAACTGCAGCGACCTTCTCTTCCGATCGCCCGCCCCCTCATTTGTTCGTTCGGTTCTGCGGGATGGCGGCCGCTCGCGTCCTGCTCGTCGGTTTCCTCCTCGCGGCGGCGATGTTCGGGGCGGAGGCGTGGCTCTCCTTCTACAACGTGGAGCAGCAGCTTTACTGCAAGAAGTGGCCGTACACGGACGCGGTGAGTCCTCCAGACGCTCTCTAATCTGCTCGCCTCCCGCTTGCAGACGGTGGCGCTCTACGAGTACGATCGGAGTGAGTGGCGCCCGTCCTCCCGCCAACTCCGCCCGCTTGCAGTGTACGACGACCTCTGCTACGTGACGGACAGCAGCCAGCGGGGCGTGTGGCGCGCGAAGGGCGCCGAGTACGACGGCTTCCTGGTGTGTGCGGACGAGCTTCTCGTGCACATGTGAGTCCTTTCAATGCTTCTTTCCTCTACGCACTCATTCGTTGCTTGCAGCCGGCATCAATGCAACGACAAGAAGGAGTGGGTGTGCTACTTCCAGAAGCTGGACCGCTCGATTTGGACTGAGACGAACGTCGACTTCAACCTCGTCCGTCTGCCGCCCGTCCACCTGGACAACGTGACGAGCTCCGGCTGCGGCATCCGCGTCAAGCAGGACATGCAGGAGCTGTGGGAGTCGCCCCAATGCGCCGGCTTCTGGGGCATGGGCTCCGTCGGATGATGCCACTTGTCAATTGGAATAAACGTTGTGTCCTGTTGCCTTGCTGCTTGTGCGACGGACACGAACAGTCAAATCGCGGGTTGGAACAAGCGACGCGTAATCTCATCGCTTTCATCCCTTTCGGCAGAGCGCCCACTTCCGCCCACTCACCGCCTTGACGGCGAGTCGAACGAACGGCCGTTGCGGAGTTCGGCGATCGGCCGCTTCGTACCGCCCGCAAAAATCGATTGCGGCATTCTGCAGCGGCCGCTCTTCTTTTCCTCGCTTCCCTGCAGAAAGCGGGGGTTTCGGCCGTCGGAAGGATGCTGCTGACGGTCTTGACGCCCGACTGCGACTGGCGGGTGGCCGCGTTCGCGCCGGAGGGCCGCTTCCTCTTCTGCTGGGACCGGCAGGGGACGAAGCCGGGCGAGCTGTGGATCGTGAACGTCCTTCGGGGACTGCGGAAGTGAGTTCTCTTCGCTTTCTTCTTCCTTTCGCTCTTGCAGGTCGATCCTGCTGGACTTCGGGCCGCTCCACGCCCACGCGACGAAGCCGACCGCCCTGCGGCTCGTGGACGTCCGCCCGCTGAGCGTCCGCGAGCTCGTCGTGTTCGCGGAGGACCGCGAGACGCGACGGACGTTCGCCGCTCGCATGCTGCTGGACGCGAAGGCGGGCCGCTTCTCGACGGTGGAGTTCGCCGTCTTTCAGCCGGAAGACCGCCTGTGCGCGACGGCGCCCGACCGCTTCTGCTTCCCGACCGGTCGGGCGGAGTTGGGCGTCGTGCGGCGGCGCGAGGTGGCGGACGGACGGGGCGCCCAACGGTCGGCTTTCTTCTTCAACGTCGTCGACCTGCCGCCCGCCTCCATCCGCGTACTGGACGTCGTGGACGCGCACGAGCGGCCGGTCGAACTGCGCGACGACCTGCGCGCCACCACGCGCCTCGGCAACGACCTCTTCGCGCTGGAGTGGTTCACCGACCACGTGCGCTTCGACCAGCTGCTCCGCCAGTCGCTGCTGGACGGGAGCAGCGAGCGCATTCAGCTCGACCTGGACCGGGGGATGCGCGCCGTGGCCTCGAATGTGAGTCCCGCCTCCTCATCCCCTCACTTCGTTGCAGGAGTGGAAGGCGGTGTGGATCGGCGACCGGCTGTACGTCGCGTTCCGCGTGCCCCCGCCGCCGGCGTCCCGCAAGCGGCGCTCGTCGAAGTCGCCGAAGAAGACGGCCGCCCCCAAACACCCGATTTTCGTCCTCTCGCTGCCCGAACGGCGCTGGACGCCCACCGGCATCCTCCTCGACCAGCCCGCCCACGCGCTGCTCGCCGGCGAGGGCGGCGTGTTGATCGTGGACGTCCTGCTCGACGCCTTCACCCACCAGTGGCTCCGCTTCCCCGTTCGGTTCGAGGGATCGGAGTTTCTTTTGATCCTTTCGTTCGTTCAGGTCACCGGACACTCTCCGCAACACGCTGGCCGCCCGCATCGTGCGCGACGAGTGCGTCCACGACGACTTCAACGACTGGGCGGCCTTCCTCGACCCCCACGCCATCCTTTGAATCTCGCAATTGTTTCTCTTCATCTGTAGGTACTCTCATTTGTTTCTCCAGCTCCATCGGTCTCGCAATTTCTCTCGTTTTTCGAATCCTCGCAATTTTTCTCCACTTTGTGTTGTTCCCTTTCGTTCGAATCTCTCCGAGTTTCTCGCCACTTTCTTCGCTCTTTCCATCGGTTTCTACGGCCAGTGTGCAATCGAATAAACGAGGTGGCCGGCAGAAATCGAAGGATTAGAACGAGGCACGAGGAAACGTGGAAGAACGGGGAGGAGGGGAAAGAAAGGAGTGCGTTCGTGACCCCCGAAGACCATCGGGCGTTTTTCTTTCTGACCGATCGGAACGAACACGACCGGCGAGCAAGCGAGCGGGGCGGAGTGGAGGGCAGAAAGAAGGGCGAGCGAAAGAGCGAGCGGAGGGCGGCGGCGGCGATGACACAACCGCCGACCGGGCGGCAGAGCGAGCGAACGGGCAGCGGCGGGCGGGCGGGTGGAGGGCGAGGCCGACCGGCGTTCCGCTCGTACCGATCGGCGGCCGGCGACGGCGGAACGTCCGCAGAGAGCCGCCCGCGGAGTGGACGCGAATTTCGCTCCCCGATTTGACGAACAGCCGCCCGATCGATCGGCGGCACGTTCGAGCGGCAGGCGGTCATTCGGATTGGGATTGGCTTGTTTGAACCTTCTGCTGATGACTCACTCTCATAATCGATTGATTAGTTGTGTGTTCCCCTGCTCCCCATCGCTGTGGCCGAAGTCGAGGGTCGAAATCCAAGCGGCGTCCATTTGGCGCCCCCGATTGGTTTCGAATGCGCGAAGGCGGCGGCTTTTCGAGTGCGCGCGGCGTCTCGCCGGTCAGCCGCCCCGCCCGCCCGCCGCTTTCGTTCGTTCGGCCGGCCGCAATCGGCGGCGTTGTTTTCCCGCCGCCCGCTCCCCGCAATGAGCGGCGAACACACGAGCGGCCTTCGATCTGCGGACCGTCGGGGCGGCGTTCGTGTGCATTCCGCCGACCGGTCGCCCGCCGCGATCACCCCGCGCGTCGGATCGGGTGTTAACGCGGACTTTCGCACCTCCCCGCTGCCCCTCACCTTCGTCCATCCGCCCGTCCGCTCGCTCGTTCGCTTGGGGTCGAAAGTTGAGGCGAATCGGGGACTTTCTTGTTGGTTGAACAGCTAGGCACTCGCCCGTTGAATCCTCCGCTTATCTCGTGCATTTCGCGGAATTCGCATCATTCCACTCACTCCAATCATTCCTTTTAGCGTCTTCATCACTCCAAACTCTCCTCCACCCACCCACCCAACAACCATGCGCGAGATCGTCCACATCCAAGCCGGCCAGTGCGGCAACCAGATCGGCGCCAAGTTCTGGGAGGTCATCAGCGACGAGCACGGCATCCAGCCCGGTGAGTCCCCTTCTTCTCCTTCATTCGTTCATCCCGCTTGTTGCAGATGGCGAGTACAAGGGCGAGACGGAGCTGCAGCGGGAGCGCATCAACGTCTACTACAACGAGGCGGGCTCCAACCGCTACGTCCCGCGCGCCATCCTCGTCGACTTGGAGCCCGTGAGTGCCGGCGGACAGCAACGACCATTCATTCTATCGTCTGTTTGCAGGGCACGATGGACTCGATCCGCAACTCGTCGTACGGCACGCTCTTCCGCCCCGACAACTTCGTGTTCGGCCAGTCGGGCGCCGGCAACAACTGGGCGAAGGTGGGCGGCAAAAAGGATGACTCGATGATCATTCCTCGTGTGTTCAGGGCCACTACACCGAGGGCGCCGAGCTGGTGGACAACGTCCTGGACGTGGTGCGCAAGGAGGCGGAGAACTGCGATTGCCTGCAGGGCTTCCAGCTCACCCACTCGCTGGGCGGCGGCACGGGCTCCGGCATGGGCACGCTGCTGATCTCGAAGATCCGCGAGGAGTACCCCGACCGGATCATGTCGTCCTTCTCCGTCGTCCCGTCGCCGAAGGTCTCGGACACGGTCGTCGAGCCGTAAGCCTCCCTTTCGGCCATTCCTTCACTTCTCCGTCCTTCTTTCAGGTACAACGCGACCCTCTCGGTCCATCAGCTCGTCGAGAACACCGACGTAAGTCCTTCTGCACACGAATTTCACCCATTCCTATTGTTTGCTTTCAGGAAACCTTCTGCATTGGAAAGTGCTTTGTTCTGTTGAGCTTCAAGGGGAAATCGAAGGCGGAACGAAAGAAGTCGACCCGCAGGAAAGGGTTGAGCGAAGCGCCCATCGAAATTCGTGGCCGTCAAAAAACGAGCACTTGCTCAACCCGCTTTCGGGCGGTCGGCTTCCTTCGTTCCATTCGATTCGAACGTCGAGGCGGGACAGAACTGAACGCACGCCGTTTTAGACAACGAGGCGCTCTACGAGATCTGCTTCCGCACGCTGAAGCTGACCAACCCCAACTACGGCGACCTGAACCATTTGGTCTCGATGACCATGTCCGGCGTCACGACGTGCCTGCGCTTCCCCGGCCAGCTGAACGCCGACCTGCGCAAGCTGGCCACGAACATGGTGCCCTTCCCGCGCCTCCACTTCTTCATGCCCGGCTTCGCGCCGCTCTCCGCCAAGAACGTCGCCCAGTACCGCGCCTCGAGCGTCGCCGACTTGACGCAACAGATGTTCGATGCCAAGTGAGTGCCCGATGGAGGGAGATTGTTGATCACTCGCCTCGTTTCAGGAACATGATGACCGGTAAGCCGTTGGGGAGAGCTGCGGGGCGGTCGCTTGGGGTTGCGGGGTCGATCGCTCTTCGAATTGAAGCAAACGACCTCCGCAACGCCAAAACTATCGACTCCAATGGGCGACATCTAAAACTTCTTCGTTTCCAGCGTGCGACCCGCGACACGGCCGCTACCTGACGGTGGCCGCCATCTTCCGCGGCCGCCTGTCGATGCGCGAGGTGGACGATCAGATGATGAGCGTGCAGAACAAGAACGCCTCCTTCTTCGTCGAGTGGATCCCCTCGAACGTGAAGACCGTAAGCTTTCCTTCTTTTCATCCTTCATCCGATTGATGCGCGAATTGCAGGCCGTCTGCGACATCCCGCCGCGCGGCCTCAAAATGAGCTCCACGTTCATCGGCAACTCCACGGCCATCCAGGAGATCTTCAAGCGCATCAACGAGCAGTTCAACGCCATGTTCCGCCGCAAGGCCTTCCTCCACTGGTACACGGGCGAGGGAATGGACGAGATGGAGTTCACCGAGGCCGAGAGCAACATGAACGACCTCGTCTCCGAGTACCAGCAGGTAGACCACTCTGTCCACTTCCGCTCATCCTCCCGCTTCTTCCAGTACCAAGAGGCCGTCGCCGACGTGGGCGAGGAGTACGATGCGGAACCGGACGCGGACGCCAGCGAGCAGTTCGCCTGAAGACGCCCATCCTCCAACCTTCTTCTTGTTTCCAACTCTTCGAATCGTTTGGAGTGAAAGCAGTTGTGTATTTATTCCGCAGTTGTTTCTGGTTCGATCAGTCGAATAAACGATTGCCTTGTTGAGAAGAAGAGTCGAGCAATCAAAAAAGAATCGAAAGAATGTGGTGGATTGATTGGTTTGTCTGTCCCGCCTTGCTCAACGAAAAGAGGAGGATTTCGGTCGGCCGGAAGAGCGACGAGCGCAGTCTGCAGCTGCCGCTCGGGCGCAGGTCGGACGATGAGATCGCCGATCGGCGTCCACTCCACTTCGCTCGTCCCTCACTCTTCGTACTTCTTCCTTCGATTTGAGGTTCCTTCCGCTCGTGGCCCGAATGTCCGATCAGGATCCGCCGATGGACGTGCAGCCGACGGACGCGGCCGCCGGTGCCCCGGCCGACTACCAGCTGAGTCGCATCATTGCGGCGCACACGAACGACATCAAGTGCCTCACCTCGACGGTCTCCGGCGCCATCATCTCCGGAAGCCGGGACGAAAAGGTGAAGCTCTTCGTCGAACGGTGAGTTCTCAATCAAATGGATGGGATTTCGGTCGAATTTTGACGATTCTTTCCGCCAAACGTCTTCAATTTCGTCCGCCAATTTCTTCGTTTGCAGCGGGGGCACATTCAACGAATCCCTCTGCCTCAACAATCGGATGGCCGTCAATGCGGTCGCCTTCCTCGTGTGCACCGACGGGAGCTCGCTGATCTTCTGCGGGCGCAAGGACGGGACGGTGGCCGTCTACAAGGACGGAGAGGCCGAACCGCGCGACGTGCTCCACGCGCACTCGGCCAACGGTTCGTTCCCCTCTTTATTCCTTCCATTCCTTTCGTTCTTTGTTTCAGTGTGCGTGCTGCAAGTCAGCGACGAATTCCGCCAGCTGATCACCGGCTCGTGGGACCACGCGTCGATGGTCTACGACCTGAACGAGCTGATCGTCGGCCGAAATCCCGAGGTTCGTCCCCTTCTTTCCGTTACCCCCACTTGCTCGTTCTCCTTGCAGCTCTTCAAGCTCTCCGGCCACAAGAACTCCATCTGGGCGGCCGCCTTCATCCCAAAGAAGGAGAACTTCTTCCTCACCGGCTCGGCCGACCGCACGATCAACCTGTGGGCCGGACCGGAGGCCGTCCGCACGTACGCCGGCCACTCGGACGTCGTCCGCGGCCTGCTCGCCCTCAACGGCGACTTCTTCGTGTCCACCGCCAACGACTCCACGCTCCGTGTGTGGGACACGAAGAGCGGAAGCTCAACCGAGTACGCGTCCTCGACCGGCGAGTTCATCTACAGGCAAGCGATCCCTTCCATTTACTTCGTTGTTTAATCCGTGCTTTGCAGCATCTCCTCCGTCCAGCTGCCCGACGGCCGCACGCTCGTTGCCAACTGCGGCGAGCAGGGGATGATCGAGATTTGGGAGTTGGACGCCGCCGATCGCACCCTCCGGCCGCTGCAAACCATCCGCACCCCCGCCACCTCGCTGTGGGCCGTCCGCGCACTGCCGGGCGGCGACCTCGCCGTTGGGGCGTCCAACGGCTACATTTACGTCTTCTCGCCGCACGCCGACCGCGTCGCGACCGCCGACCAACGCGAAGTGTTCGAGGCGAACGTCCAAGCGAAACTCCAAGCGATGGCCGAAGCCAAGTCGAAGAATCAGGGCGACGTGGTGACGATCAAGGTCGGACTGGACGACGGCGCGCCCAAGCTGGACCTCAAGTACAAGAAGGGCACGGATCCGGTGGCCGCCGCCATGCAGTTCATCGAGGAGAACAACCTGCCCATCAGCTACATGCACGAGATCGCCGAGTTCATCAAAATGAACGTCGTGGAGGCGCGCAACTTCGCGGCGGGCGGCGAGCCGCCGGTCGCCGCCGCCGATCCGTTCACGGGCGGCGGTCGGTACGTGCCCGCACCGCCGGAGAGCGGCGGCCAGTTCGGCGCGGATCCCTTCACCGGCGGCAATCGCTACGTGCCGGGCGGCGGGCCGGCCGGCCCCGAGGCGCTCGTCCCCAAATCGCTGGCACCCAACGACAAGAAGCGGCCCCGTTCGGAGCTCGTCCCCCTTCGCGCCTACTACTCGTTCGGCTACGAGAGCGTCGCCCAGAAGGCGCAGGAGACCCTGAAGCACGCGAACGCCCAGTTGGAGAGCGACGTGATGCTCGAGGAGCCGCTGGTTCGTTCCCCAACTTCCCCCTTCCGTCCACTCATCCCCCTCTCCGTTCAGCTGGACTCCCTGTTCGAGATCCTCGCCAACGAGAAGTTCGAGGCCACCGAGATCCACCTGCTCGCCCTGGAGAAGGGCTTCATGCAATGGCCGATGGAGATGATGGTCCCGTTGCTCGACGTCTTCCGACTGGCCGTCCTCAACCCGCAGATCAACGAGTACTTTTGCTCGAACAAGGTGCGTCTTCCCACTCATTCCTTTCTTCCATCGAATTCCTCGCATTCAGGACGGGAACCGGGCCGCGGCCACGATGCACCGCCTCTCCTCGCTGCTGATCTCCGACCCGCCGCTGCCCGTCCGCATTCTCGTCTGCCGCTCGCTCGCGAACGCCGCCGCCCACGAGGACGGCCGTCAGATGCTGCAGCAGGAGCTCTCCAGCGTCAGCGAGCTGATCGTCGCCCAACTCGTCGCCGAGAATCAGAAGCCCGCCCTCCAACTGGCCGCCACGTCGGCCCTCGCGAACATCGCGCTCGTCCTCTTGCGGCAGACGGAGAAGTGCCAGGAATTGGGTTCGTTCTCCTCCTCCATCCCTTCCTTCATTTCTTTCGTTCAGGTCCCCGAGAAGACGTCCTCCGCGCGATCATCAAGTCGACCGAGTCCGTGCACTCCTTCGGCGGCCTCACGGAGCCCGCCCTCGTCCGCCTCCTGCAGGCGATCGTCACGCTCATGTGGGGCGATCCGGCCGTGATCACGTTGGCCAAACAGCGCGGCATCTGCGAGATCGTGAACCGAATCAAGGACGCCGTCCAGTCGGACGAATCGAAGAACATCGCGCGGGACATCTTCGTGATGACGACCGCAGTCTGACGCTCCCCGCCGATCCCCCGCTTGTTCCCTCTTCGTGTTGTTCAATCCATCCATCCATCGATGCGTGTGTGTGCGTTCGGGGAAGTGGAAGGACGAAACGGTTGTTCTTTGTTGTTGTATCCGCGCCAAACGGAAATAAATTAAGTAATCCCCACTCGATCGTTGAATTGCTCGTGCGGAAGAAAGAGATGTTGAGTTCACTCCTTCCTATTTTACTCGAGTGTGGGGAAGAAGGAAGGAGTGGGGATGCTCGTGTTTGCAGAAAGGAACGCGAGGAACACTCCGTTCTCCCCGCCACCCTCGCCGTTGTCGATGCTCTCGCGCCTCGTGCCACTGGGCGTGATCGCTGCGACGACGAGACGCTCGCCGCTCTTCCTGCGCACCACGTCGTTGATTTGGATCTGCACCGCCTTCTTCGCGCCCGCCCAGCCGCCGCTGCCGCCCGCCGCCGAGCTGCCCGCCGGTCGTTTCGCCCATCAGCGCCACTCGCGCTCCGTTTGGCACCAGCCGGCGGCGATGCGCTCCGACCATCGCGCCCAACGGTCGGGCCAACTGAACCGCACGACCGCGGGAATCATCGTGATCGGCGACGAGATCCTCAGCGGCTCCACTCGCGACACGAACTCCCACTTCCTGACCGTCCGACTGCACAAGCGCGGAGTTCTCGTCAAGAAGGTGAGCGCTCTCCAATTCCACGGGGTTATCTCCCGGCTGCGATCAATCGACGGAGACTCTTTGAGTGTTCTCCGCTCTCTTCTGGGAAGAGCAGACGGAAAAGCGGATTACGAAACGAGGCGGAGCGGGGAGAGCGCAGAAAGGTCGTGCTGCTTGTGCATTGCGGGACCTCCACAAAGCGGACTCTCCTCTTCGATTCATCGATTGTTTCACGTCCATTCGGTTCAGATCTCGGTGATCGGCGACCAGGTGGACGAAATCGCCGAGGAAATCCGCCAATTCAGCACTCAATTCGACGTTCGTTTCCCTCCATTCGTTCTTTGTGTTGATCGAGTGGCTTCCAGGTCGTCTTCACCTCGGGTGGCATCGGGCCGACGCACGACGATCGCACGTTCGAAGGTTTGTGCTTCTTTTGATCAACTAGTGGCCATCTCTCGTTTGCAGGCCTCGGCCGAGCGTTCGACGAGGAGCTGCACCTGAACGAGGAGTTGCGGCAAGTGGTGGAGATCTTCCTGAAGAAGACGAAGCTGAAAGACGTGGACACGGCGGTCGAGAAGTTCTGCCAAGTGAGTTCCCTTTCATTCCCTTTCGTGCACGCCCTCCGTTCAGATCCCCAAGTCCGCAAAGCTGCTGTGGGGCAAGACGGACGCGCCGACCCTGCCGAGCGAAATGAATCGCTTCCCGTCCGTCCAAATGCGGAACGTCATCTGCTTCCCGGGCGTCCCGAAGTTCTGCGAGCTCGCTTACGAGCAGATCGAGGTGGGCAGCTGGATGAACGGAAGCGGAATGGTCGTAACTGTTTGCAGGACACCGTCTTCCCCGTCCAGGCGCCCATCTTCTCGCGCGTCCTCTACCTGAAGCGAAACGAGGTGTACCTGCAGGAGCAGCTGACCGAGTTGGCCGAACGCTTCCAATCCGACCACCTGACCATCGGCTCCTATCCGGTCATGGAGAACAGGCGAGCGAGCTCTTCGATTCCTGGTGACTGTCGATCGATTGCAGCTACTTCAAGACAAAGATAGTCGTGGAGAGCGTGGACTCGATCGCCGGGCAGCGGGCGTTCGACGAGATCGCGCGGGTGTTCGCCGGTAATTTCCGTCCTTCTTACCCTCATTCTTTTCTTTCATTCGTTCTTGCAGAGTTTGTGGTCAACTACGACGAGGAGCCGTGGGTCGAAACGGTGCCCAAAATGGAGGTCTTTCGGAACACGACGCTGCGAGACGATGAGTTCGCCCAGCGATTCGATCGCTCGATTCAGGTGATCGACGAGGCCCTCGAGCAGTACAGGTGATCCTCCTTTCTTTCCACTCGATCGAACGTTTTTCCCTCCAGTTTGGACGAGATCGCGATCGCCTTCAACGGCGGGAAGGACTGCACGGCGCTGCTGCACCTCCTGCGCTCTCGCATCGACAAGTGAGTCCGTTCATTCGTGCTTCTGTTGACCTTCGAGCTACAGGAAGTACGGACCGGAGACGCGCATCCAAGCGTTCCACATCCTGTGCGGCGAGGAGTTCGCCGAGATGGCCGACTTCATCCGCGACGCCGCCCGCGTCTACCGGCTGGACATCAACGAGCTGAACGGGCCGATGCGCGAGGGTCTCGGCCAACTCCGCCAACGCCGCCCGCACATCCGCGCCGTCTTCATGGGCTCCCGCCAATCGGACCCGAACGGGCGGCACATGAAGTCGGAGGGCGAGTGGACGGACAAGGATTGGCCGCAGTTCTTCCGCGTCTGCCCGATCCTTCGCTGGCACTACGCGGACGTGTGGCGACTCCTCCGCTCGCTCTGCATCCCCTACTGCCCGCTCTACGATCGGGGCTACACGTCGCTCGGCGACCGCACGAAGACCGTCCCCAACGAGGTGCTCAAGCAGGCGGATGGGAGGTGAGCGAAAAACCTTCAATCCTTCTACATCCTTTCGCTTGTTGCAGGTACCTGCCCGCCTACCGCCTCACGGAAGACGCCCTCGAGCGTCACGGCCGATTGGAAGCGGCGCCCAAGCTGTGAGCCGAGCGGGTTCCATTGTTTGTAGCGAATAAACGAGTCCATCCTTTGAGTGTCGGAGGAAGAAGAAGTTTACTTCAACGAGTAACAAAGAAGAACGGGAAGAAAGAAGGAAGGAAGTGAGCCAACGAAATGAATGCGGAGAGGAAGGACACTGGAGGGGGATTACGGCGGCTTTCGGGTTGAAGATCGTTTCGGTTGGGACCAGCGGGGACGAGAGGTGCCCTTCTTTTCGATGGCCATCCGCTCGATTCGCTCCTGCAGGCGGCTCAGCACAACGTCCACAGCGGCACCGGCTCGCCCAGTCGCGGGACTTTGGCCTCTAAATGGCCGGTTGAAGGGCGAAAGGCGGGAAGGCGGGCGCTTACGGGCGCCGCCATCGGGTCGGCGGACGGCCTCTTGGGGATGTGCGTCTGCCGCTCCATTCCGATGACCACGTGGATCTGATCGTAGGCCATCAGGCGGAGGCCGTGCTGCGCGCTGCACACGAGATTCTCCCGCTGCTGGGGCGTCAGCGCGCTGAGCGGGTTGCTCTTCTCCTTTTCGCACGGATCCTCGAACTTTGCGCCGCCTGCAACGAGCGATCAACACAACGGAATGCAGGGAGGACTCACGAAGCATGAGGACGCCGGTGGCGAGCAGCTCGAAGACCCGTCGGAAGGCGTCCGAAACCCGCAGCTTCACCGGCACGGACATGATCGTCTTGTGGGCGATCAGCTCCATCGTCTGCAAGCAAGCGAGAGGGTGGAAGAACGGAGGAATGAACGGGGACGTACGTAAAGCGGCAGCACGCTCCAAATTTCGATCCGATTGGCGATGTCCCGCAGCAGGATCACGACCTCGTCGAGGCTCTGCAGTCCGGAGCATTTGGACTGCAAGAAGGAGAGCAATGAGCTCCGCATTCCTTTTCGGGTGCCCACCTGATAGAACTTCGTGTGCCTCAAGTCGGCCAGCGCCCGCAAGCACGGCGATTCGGGCAGCGTGTCGGGCGGAGGCGTCGGCTTTGCGGGCTTCTCAAGGCTCTCGGTTTCTGCAACAAATTCAATTGGAATAGTGGACGGTCTTCAATAGAACTCACCGACGACCCGCATCGTGACGGACGTGAGGGTCACGTGGCAAACGAAATCGAAATCGTTGAACTGAACGCTGAACGCGGACTCTTCGGCGTTCATCTCCAGCTTCAACGACGCCTTCTGCTCGTCGTCGTCCACGTACGAGGCGAAGTTGGCGACGATCTCCTGCAGCAGCGTGATCGTGGGGATCGTTTTGCAGGTGAGCACGAGGTCGGCGCGCTTGTCGAAGCGGCAAAGGAGGCCGTCGGCCAACGCGCCCACCCGCACGACGCCGCGCAGTTGGCGCGTGTCCTCGTCCGGCTTCTCGGCGTCCACGTGCATTTCGGAGAGCCGCTTCAGCGTCCTCTCCACGAGGAAGACGAGCGACTCGACGCGCTCCGCCTGCTGCGCGTCCGGCTTCAGTTGGGAGAGGCGCTGCTGCACGTGATGCTCGTCGTACGCGTCGTACTTTTTCGTCTCGGGCCGCACTGACATCCCAGTGGGCGGCGGTCGAATGGGCGCCGGCTGGCGGATTTTCTGCGCGAACGACTGGCCGGCGGCGAGCGGCGGCGGGGCGGGCGGCGTGGCCGGCAGCGTGCCCGGCTTGTCGAACTTCGGCGGGTTGTAGAAGATGCCCGTGCTGCAAGCAAACGATCGATTGAATTCACGGCTGTAAGGAGGAACCTCGGAATTCGGTGCTTCATGACCTTCGGGGGCGGCGCGTTGTTCGGATTCGGTTTCAGGCCGCCCCGCTGGACGACCAGCGCCTCGTCGTTCACGTTCAGCGTGGGGTCGATTTTGTCCTGCAAACCACTCAATCAACAACGGAAGTAAGAAAAGAACGAACTCGGTAGGAAACTCGGTGCCGTTTGCCCCGCACGTGCAGATCGCGAGCCGCCGGGTCGCCGATGTTGCAGAGGCAAAGTTTGCACCAAAACTGTTGCTTTTTGCCGCCTGCGAGCGGCTCCAAGAAGTCCTCCCCGATGGGCTCGAAGCCGCGGTACTGAACGAACAAAAGGAATGATTGAACAACGCGGAACGAAGGAAACGAACCTCGTTCTCCTGCACCAACACCTCGACGGCGCCCTCCTCGTTGCCCGTGATGCTCAGCTGGACGCCGCCGACGAACTTGGTCGTCTGAACGCCGACAATCTTCTTGACGACCGGCAGGTTGGCGAGCGGATCGCCCAGCGGCTCCACGAAGAGCGACTCGGGCACCGGCCGGCCCATCCGCTGCAGCGTGGCGACCGCCTGCAATGGGCGAGTGAACGACGAGCCCACGAGAACGCAGGGGACGAACCTTGGCGTGCTTGGTGCCGCTCAAGTGGGTGGCGAAGGTCTCTTTCGAGCAACACGTGACGTTGCAGGCCTCGCATTTGAACTGCGGCAGGGAGGTGTCCAGTTGGATCTTGCCGCTCTTGATGTCCGCCTTCCGCTGGTGCTGCTTCCCGATCAGATGGGCCTTGTGGGCGGCTTCGCCCAGGCAGGAGAGGTTGCACAGTTCGCAGAAGTAAAGCTGCGAGTCGGGGGCCGGCTTCTTGAAGCGCTTCTTCGCCGCCCAGTTGTTCGGTTTGGCGCCGCCGCCGCCGAACTGCGGCGGAGCGGGCGGCGGCATCGACCAATTCGCGGTGGAGACGCCGTGCAGCGAGTCCTGGGCCGCCTGCAGCTGCATCGCCCGAGCGTGGGCGACGACCGCCTGCTCGTAGCCCTTGTAGAAGTCGTTCGTTGCACTCGCCGCTGCCTGGGCGGCGGCCTGCGCCGAATTGGGCGGATTGCCGGAGAAGGACGGCGGGACGGGCGGCGGCAGCGCGGGGCGGCCGGCGCGTTCAGGTTCGCGAACTCCTGCTCGTAGGTGGCGCCGCCGATGAAGCTCGCCTGGTAGGCGGCTGCAAATCGAATGTAATCGAAAAGAAGTAGGAAAGGAAACTCACTGTAGTAATTGGAGAACGGCGCCGCGCCCGCCGGTCGTTGGGGTTGGGACGTGTACGGAGCCTGGAGCGGCTGGCTGTTCGCCCCCGATCCCACGTAGTACCCGCTGGCCATCGCTGTACGCGCGCCCAAGCCTGCAAGACGAAAGAAATTGATTCGAATGCACGAGTGCACGCGCGAGAAAGAATTCAATCGAATGCACGCAAAATCAACGCTCGTCATCAACCAAAAGCATAATTTTGTCTGTCCGTCTAATGCGGCCAGAGCATCAAAAATAACGACGTCCAAACGACACGCCGCCTTCAATTCCCACCTTCTTCCCATCGCTCTCCAACCGCAACGAATCGAAAGCGGAGTCGGGGCGAACGGAACGACAAGCCGGCGACCGAAAGCGAAAAGCGTTGCGGGAACGCGGACGAGCTGAAAGCCGAATTTTCCTCTGCGTTTCGGCTGCAGCCAGTGGATCGAAGGAACGTGCGGCAAGTGGACGTGATCAAGCGGGTTTCGAACAGGTAAGTCCTTCGAATTTCTTCCATTTGATGGTCGCTTGCTTGCAGAATGCTGGACGCGTTGAGGCGGCGGGTGGGCCACGTGCTGATCGTCCGCTCGCGGGCCACCTACCACCAGAAAAGCCGGTCGATCGTTCTGCCGCGATTCGTTCGGTTCGTCCACTCCTTCCGCCTTCCTTTCGATCGATTTCCTTCGATTTGCAGGAAATTCTTCTACCAATACCCGCGAGCTCCGTTCTACGGCGCGTTGGGCGCGTTCTTCCTCGTTTGGATCTCCCCGTACTACCACTTTTGGTACGCGGCGTGGACGCTCGACCGGGAGGACTACCTGGAGTACCGACGGCACTACAACGCGGTGGTGTTGAACCGGGTACGACACGGTTCGTTTCTTTCGTTCACTTCTTTCCATCCCGTTCGATCGTTTGCAGGAGAAGAGATCTACATTCCGTTCTTCAACGAAGACAAGAGCCGCGAGACGTTCGAGTACTTCCGGCAGCGGACGGCGGCGAGACGCGCCGGCCGGCAGTTGGCGCCGTTGGATCCGCCCGACCAGAAGAGCGAGAAGGAGCTGGACGCCTACCCGAAGCCCATCGGCATTCCGGAGCTGGAGAAGCCGAAGGAAGCGGCGGAGAGCTCGTAGATCCTCACAATAGATTAGGAATTATTCCCCTACTTGTTTCTTCGTTTGTTTCTTTGTTTGCTGTTTGATTCTGGTGACTGTTGGGTAATAAACAAGACAAATGTCTTCCTTTCCGTCCGGTTGAAGGTTGTGAAGCTGCTGAGAACAACTCAAATGATTTCACCGTGTGATAGGGCGTCTTACCCAGGGGAATACAGTGATGGCAATCGCGTACAAGTTCTCAGTCTCTCACGGCAATCAATCATCGATTGAGTGATTGCAGGAGACCTTTGGACGCGCGAGTGGATTGTCGGGCGGAACGCCAAGAGCGCCGAAAACGAGCGGCGAAAATGGACGCGGCGGCTGGGCGGTCGGTGGGGCGGCTTTCGCATTCGGACTGATCGCCGCGCGGTCGCTCTTCCTTTTTTCAGCCGGCCGCCATGGACTCGTCGATGAAGACGCCGAAGCGGAACGTCGGCTGGTGAGTCGCCCTGGATTCTCCACTCGATTTCGTTCGTATTCCCCCGATTGCAGCGCCGAGAATCCGTTCAGCAACGGGATCTTCCACGGGCTGCACCTCACGCCGTCCATCTTCAAGATGCAGTCGACGCCCTCCGACCACTCGCCGCAGAGCTTCCGCTGGTCCGTCGAGCAGCAGGCGTTCATGAATCCCATCGACATCGACAACTCGAAGGCGCTCGAGCAGAGTTCGCGGCTGTTGGCGTACGTCCGATTGAACGATTAATTAGACGTTATTTCCACTCGTTTTCAGGGAGGTGGAGAACCCGCAGGTGCAGCGGCTGGCGCGGGAGCACTTCGAGTCGTTCGAGTACACGACCAACCGCCTCCTCTGCAGTCCGGCGGACGCGAGCACGCTGTTCGGCGCCAAGCCCGCGTTCCTGCGCACGGCGACCGTCGGCACGCAGACCGACTGGACGATCCCGCCGGCCGCCGTCGAGGGGACGCGCGCCCGCCGCTCCTCCTGCCCGCCCTGAGCGTCCGCGAGTGTCCGCTTCGATTAAACGAGTTCTTTCCGCCTTCTTTTGACGGCAACCCTCCCTCTCGCTAGTCCCCACACTCCTTCGTCCAATAAACACGTGTATCCACCGGTCCGGCGGCAAAAGGAAGAGCTCGGAAGAAATGATTTCCACACGGGGATTCCGCACAGGTCTGTGTTTCTCTTCATCGCCCTTCCGCCGTCCCCGCTCCGCCACAATCCAACCGAAATTCCACTGCGCCATCGAGTGCAGTCCGTGGAGACGCGTCTTCCGGTAGGAGGTGATTGAAGAGTGATGTCAATCGAGAAGAATTACTCGACTCGTAAGGATCCCCAATCCTACGCGAGGTCGCTGCTGACTCATGGCTGCTACTCGTTGATTCGAACTAAAAAAGCGCCGTCTGTTTTGCCCTCCACTCCCACTCGTTTCCTCTCGAGTGTGGCCGGCCGGTGGTTGAGGCGTTCGGTCGGGCGGAAAGATCGGCCGGATTTCCAAAGCGGGCGGCCAAAACGGGCGGAAATTTCTTCCTCCTCGCCGCCCGCCGTCTACGAATCCCGCTTTTGAAATCCACGGAGAGTGTTAAGTTCAAGTGAGCGACCACTCGTTGGGGATCGCAAGCAATCCGTTGGGATCCACTGACTTCTTTTCAACGTGCCTCCGTTCACTTCCGTCCGTCGCTTTGTTGACATTCCGAACACCAACCTTCGGGTTTCCCTCCTTCTCGCCTTCTTTCGTTTCCGTTCGCTCGTTCCGCTTTGTCGTTCGAGGAGAAATCGGATACTCGCGAAAAGGCCGGAGGTTCGGAAACCGCCGTCTTCGGTTGGCATTCGGGAGTGTTTCGTTGGCGGAAATCGTGGGCTGGACGTCATTAAACGATTGAAGCAGTGAGATCTTGCTGTAAAGGAAATCGAAGGCGTGTTCTCCTTGGATCTCGCAAAGCCGACGCTCCGTTCTTCCCTCGTTTAGATCCTTTGGCCAGTTTCTTCCCTTCCGTCCAGGGATGAACAAAACGGGGAGACGCCGATGTCCAGCGCTCTTCTGGCGGCTTCTCGTTCTGCTCCCGCACTTCCCCTCACTTTGGAGTTCGCTCGCTTCCGCCGAGCCGATGTTTCGGACGAGTGGCTGCGGCGAGACCAAAGGTTGTTTGTTCAAACGTAAGGGCAACAAGAAGAGGGACCAATGAAGAGAGGATCGCCTCGTTTGCAGCCGCCAACTGCGTTCCGTACGTGGACTGCAGCTACGCGTTCTCGTTCGTGCGGGACTCCTCGCACGTTTTCATGGAAATCTTCGGGCAGCTGCCGTTAGGGCGACGGGACACCGGCGGCTTCGTTGCGGTCGGCTTCTCCAAGGACGACCTCATGGGTTCGGACACGGTGAGATGCCGTCCACACACGAATGTTCAGGGGGATCGTTCGTGGTTTAGGTGACCGACTGCTCGTCCTTCATGGGCCGCCCGTTCGTCGGCCGCCTCTCGTACAACCCGGGCAAGAGCAATCGGCGAGTGCCGCTGGACGAGGTCGGTCGGAAGCGAGGAGGAGGGTAATGAACCGTTGGATTGAAGGACACGCACAACCGAATGCTCCAAACGATCATCTCGCACTACGTGAACGGCACGCTCTACTGCAAGCTCGCCCAGTCGATCATCCCCGTGGCGGACATCAAGGAGTACCTCGTGCGGCCGCTGGACGTCGACTACTTCATTCTGATGTCCTCCGGTCCCACGGACGGAGAGGGTGGGATCTCTTCGGTCTATTCCTTTCACAATTCGTGTAGAGCTGATGATCCACTCGCTGGACGACACCTCCGAACGGTTCCCGTTCATTTCCGCAGGGCCCGTCAGTTTGGTCGAATTCGTGATCGCCGGCACGTTTTGACGAACAACCGAAACGAAAAGAAGCCGCCCATTTGTTGCAGACGGCGTTGACGTGTCCAATGAGACGACGTCGATCGATCTGATCAACATCACCGATATTCAGGACGCGAACGGCGAGGCGGGCGGCGGTCCGCGGCCCCATCCATCGGCGAACATGACGCGCAAAGAGAAGCTTCGTATTTGGGACATGGTCGGGCCAGGTAGCTTGACAAAGAGCGAAGGCAAACAACCAGGGGTATTCCTGCCGTTTGCAGGAGAAACGCGCTTTCACGAGACGGACCGAAAGACGAGGAATCGCCTTACGAACGCGCACAGCCTTCTGATGATCGTCTCGTGGGTCATCTTCGTCCCGCTGGCCATCCTGATCGCTCGCTACACGCGGCCGAACTGGCCGGAGAAGCGAATACTTGGAGCTCCGCTGTGGTTGAACGTTCGTCTTCTCCACCTTTCTTTCGATCACAAGAATCTTGCATGAAGGCCCATCGAACGTTGAATCTCCTGGCCGTCGTGTGCACGGCAGTCTCCTGCTTCTGCATCTTCTACGCGCACGGATTCCATTGGCACGGGTTGGAGGCCTTCCAAACGGTCCGCTCTTCCTCTCATTCCTTTCATTCATTTGCCATTGACTGCAGCAAGAATGGGAGCATTTCCACGGACTATTCGGCTTCATCGCCTGCTGGTTCGTTTGGTTCCAGCTGGTGAACTCGTTCGCTCGCTGCCGCGTGGGCACCCGGCCGAGGGGCTACCACAATGTGAGGAGGACGAAGGAAGAATGATTGTGAGCTCCGTTGACTTCAGATCCTCCACCGAACGTGCGGACTAACGGGATGGTTGTTGGGCAGTGAGTTGGCCGTCTTCCCATCGCATCCCTGCTCTCTTTCTCAGCGACGACCCTCGGGATCGCCTTCTGGCACCTGCCCCGCTTCATGAACGTCACGCTTGCGAGGACGATTTTCATCGTCTACCTCGTTGTGTTCCTCCTTTCGCTCTGCATGCTGGAGCCGCTCAAGTGGCGCCTCCACTTCCAGCAGCGCGACCAAGTGGCCGCCGCCAACACGGAGGCCGAGTGGGACGAGCGGGGCCATCGGACTGCAAAGACGGTGGCCGCCCAGCGGATCGCCCAGCAGTTCGCCTTCCAGCGGCAGCAGGAGCAGAAAGTAGGAAGAAGCGAGTGTTCGTTTATTGTGCTGTTGTTTAGATCCACCGCTTCCAAACGATCACGGTGTGCGCGTGCGCGCTTGTAGCGACGATCTCCTCGCTCCTGTTCGTCGTTCTCATCGTTTTCCGCGACTATTGACAGAGCGCGGAGTTGTGACGAAATGCGGGTGTTGTTGGAGCGAAGTAAACATTTCTTTGTCAACATTCGAAGTGAGTGAAGAGGAAGTGCTTGGACGGCAGAGATGGAATTGCAAACCGTCGGGAATTTCTTCACAGAGGTGAAGCGTTCCGCCACAAGGACGAACGCCGCTTGCCGCCTGGGCGCGCGCTTCCGCAAAAAAGGCGCGCGTTTCGGTTCGAATGGCGGCGAGCGGCGGCGTCCCGCATTCTGCCGCCCCGCCCGCCGCGTTTCGCACTCGGGCATCTGTGGAGAAGCGTCTTGCTGGCGGTTTGCCTCAGTTTCTTCGAAATTTTGATGGAAATTGGGTTGTGTTGTCGACCAGAATTCGTGAATTTTCGTTGCTCCGTACATCCGTCCTTTCGCAATTGATTCCATCGCCTTCTTTCAGACTTCCGCCTTCTCCCGCTCCATCCGCCCGCTCGTCGTCATGTCCGACCAGAAGAAGCTCAGCTCCACGGAGAACGTCGCGCCCACCACGATCCAGCCGAATATGATGGGCGACATCGAGAGCATCCTGAAGGCGCAGGGCATCGAGATGGACGCCGAGGCGCTGGCCGCCCTCAACCAGTTCGCCGGCAAGGAGTTCGAGCAGACGTACAAGAAGATCGCCCACGAGAAGGCGGCCGAGGCGAAGGCGGCCGGCGAACTCGAGCGCGCCGCCCAGCTCGAGGCGGACGTCCAGGAGGAGTCGATGGAGAGCGTCGAGGCGGAGGACGAGGAGGACGCCGAGGAGGCCGACGAGCAGCCGGAAGAGAACGCGGAGAACTGAGCGCCCGTCCACGAACCTCCGTCCATCCCACTCAAATGTCTGTTTTTTCTTTCAAATCCACTTCTTTTGTTCGCCTTCCTTCGATCTTCAGCTGTTGTTCGCACATCTAAGTCACTGATTTCGCTCTCTTCATTGTGTTGTCCGTAGTTGACGGGAATAAACAGAATCCACGACCACGAAGCTCCGATTTGCATGAACCTCCGAAACAAGACCGATCTGACTCCAAAGTGTCCGCATTTGCAGCGAGAAGATCGGCGAGTCGGCAGCCGCTTTCCGAGGAGCCGCGAGTGTTGCCCGACCGTCCGCCTGCCGTCGAGATGCCGCCGCTGGAGTGGCTGCGGGCGGCGTGGGGCGAGCTGTGCGTCCTGCTGCTGCTGAGTTTATGCGGCCTCCAGTGCGGGAACAAAAGCAAGGCCAAGGTGGAGGTGAGCGCGAGGAGGAGGAGGGGGGATTGGACTGTTCACCGCTGCTCGTTGCAGAAGAAGCCGCCCGCTCCTGCCGGGCCGGCCGCCGCTGCAGCCGCGAAGCTGCCGGCGAAGGACGCGCCGAAAGCCGCCGAGCCGCGCGCCTCGGCGCCGAAGGACGAGCCGCCGCCGCCGGCCGCGCAGACCGCCAAGGAGCGCAGCGTGTCGGCGAAGAAGGCGGCGGCCTCGCAGAAGCAGAAGACCGCCAAGCCGGCGCCGGCCAAGGGGAAGCTCGTGAGTTCCCTCCACATGGTTCAACGCCCGCTCCAGGAACAAAACAGCAAGCGGCCGAAGCCGCCCGCCGAGCCCAAGAAGCCGACCGACTCGCCCGCCGCCGCGCAGCCGCCGAAGACGCAGAAGACGGCGAAGAAGGCCGGCCAGGAGGTGAGTGCACTCGCTCGACTTCCCTCCCCGCTCATTCCCTCTCTCGAAGGAGCCCGAGGCGGAGGACGAGGACGACGACGAGACGCTCAAGGACGTGCGCTCGCTGGCCGCCGACCCCAACCAGCCGCCCACCGTCGAGGAGGGGAAGTGAGCGCCGGAGTCACGTGTTTATTCGCCGTCAATAAAGCGCATAATTCCGATCACTCGTCTTCGTCCTCGTGGAAGGGGTACTCGGGGTGGTGCCGCATCCTGAAAGCAGCCGGGCGGTGAGTACGCCGGCCGGCCACTCACTTGGCGTAGGGGAAGAGGCGGGCGCGCTGCTCGACGGCCGCCAGCCGCTCCAGCTGCTCCGGTCGGAGGCGGAAGTCGAAGAGGCGGAGGTTCTCGCGGACCCGCTCGGGCGTCACGCTCTTCGGCACGGCGGCGATCCCGCGCTCGGCCAGCAGCCGCAGCACCACCTGGGCGGGCGAGCGCTCCAGCTCGGCGGCCGTCCGGAGCACCGCCGCGTGCTGGAGGCCGGCCACTTGCGGGACGCCCGGCTTGCCGACGGAGCGGCCGGGCGAGCAGAGCGCCCCGTAGGCCATGACGGCGACGTCCAGCCGGCGGCACAGCGCGACCATCCGCTCCTGCTGCAGGTGCACGTGCAGTTCGATCTGCAACACGAACGGTTGATCTTTCTACTTTGTGGTCACCTGCAGGACGTGCGGTTTCACTTCGGCGCGCTCCCAGACGGCCCGCAGCTGGCGCTCGTTGACGTTCGAGAGGCCGATCGCCCGCACGCGGCCCGCCCGGTAGAGCGCCTCCAGCACGCGCCACGCGGCCACGAGGTCGACGGCGGCGGGCAGCGGGCGGCCGGCGGCGTCCAGCGCGGGCCCGTCCGCCGCCGCGTTCGGCTCGACGGCCATCGGCGAGTGGACGAGCAGGAGGTCCACGAAGTCCGTGCGGAGGTCGCGCAGCGTCCGCTCGAAGGCGCGCTCGGCGGCGGCCGGCCGCATCGCGTGGGCGGGCAGTTTGGAGACGAGGAAGACGGAGCGGCGCGCGCCCGCCGCCTCCAGCGCCTCGCCGACCGCCGCCTCCGTGCCGTAGACGGGCGCCGTGTCCACGAGCCGGCAGCCGGCCGCCAACGCCGCGCGCAACGCCGCCGGCAGTCGCGCGAACTCCTCCTTCGTCGACTGCAACAGAGACGGGCGGGGAGTGGCAAGGAGAATCGAATTCAATCACCCACCAACGAGGTGCCCAGCCCCACGAGCGGCATCTCGACGCCGTTCGACAGCCGCACGGGCGGCAACTCGCAACTTTCGGCGGCCATCGCAAAGAGCGGGAAGGCGAAAAGCGCGGGACGAGCGGAAAAGCGAGCAGACGACGGACGGCGGACGGCGGAGTGCGCGCTTATCGATTCGCCGAGCGGACGAGCGACGAGCGCCGAGTGACGAGCAGACGGACGGCCGGCCGGTTTATTCGAGCAGCAGGCGGAGGGCGAACAGCGGCAGGAGGCCGAGCGGCGGGGGCGCGCGGTCGGCGCCGTCCGTCCGCCACGCGGCGTCCACGAGCTCGAGGCGGCCCTGCGCGGCGTCCCGATCGGCCGACTGGAAGCGCGCGAGTGGGCGGGCGGCGCGGCGCGACTCACCAGCAGGAAGACGGCGAACTTCGCGCCGCCGGCCGCCCGCACGCCGACGGTCATCGCGCTCCCCGCCTCGCAGGGGATCCGGCGGCCGTCGGGGACGCGCGCCACGTGGTCCGCCTCGACGCGCAGCACGAGCGTCTCGTCCCACGGGGCGTCCGGCTGGTCGGCGGGCCGCAGGCGGGAGAGCCGCCCGTCCGCGCGGCCCTCCACCTCGAGCTGCAGTCGGCACTCGCCCACGTGCAGCGAGAGGCTGCGGACAGACGAACGAAAGAGCAGTGAGCAATCATCGCTTCCGCCCACTCACCTCGCCGCCCGCTCGGCCGCCGCGCCCGCCACGATCCACAGCCGCCGGTCGGCGCGCACGGCGGCCGTCAGCCACGCCGCGCGCTCGCAGTCGGCCGCCGCGTTGCTCAGGAGCCTGCAAGCGGACGTCCGCCGATCGCCGCCGCCCACTCACACGCCGTCGAACGCCCGCCCGTCGGCCGCCTGCAGCGTGGAGCGCCGAACGCACGCCTCCTGCGCGCCGCCCACCGCCGCCAGCACGAGCAGGAGCGCCGTCGTCCACATCCTTCCGTCCGGTCGGTCGTTCGGTCAGTCAGTCGGTGGAGTGAATGAACGGGTCGAACGAATGGAAGCAGAAAGGTTTTGTGGGTGTTTTCTTATGCAAATCTGCGGTCTGCACGCACTCGAGTGTTTGCAACAGCTTGCAGCACGTTTGTGACTTCGATCTTTTGCTCGTTCAGCAACTCTTCTTTGATCAATGGCCCTTACGGACGACAACAAGAAAACATTGTCCTTCGTTTTTCAGTAACTTCTTTTGTCGAGTACCTACCGTTTCGACCTCAATCGTATGTCCCCCGCCGCACAAACACGTGGCCCTATGAGGCATCGCTGATGCAATGAAAACGCAGGCGGATCGGCTGCGAACCGAACGCCCGACTACACTCAGCTATGCCAACATCTTGCCTTGTGTTTGAGTGCAACCGGAAGGATCTGGGCGTTTAGAAGAATGTAAAGACAAATAATGGTCGGTAGATAGAGAGAATGAATGGAATGGACGGAATAGCCAGTAGATAAAAGGAATGAAGTGGCAGGAATAACAACTACCGTACACTTTCTTTGCTCAGTCCATTGCGGACTTCTGTGGCCATTCGCTCGGCCGAATTTGTAGTTTTGGAACTGGCCGGCGAGCAGTCGAAAGTCCCGATTTGTAGACGGCCGGCGGGGCCGAAGGTTTGGATTTGGACGGGGCAAAGCCGCGCCCGCCGTCCTCCTCATCGCACGTCATCCGGCGGCTTCTGCGGACGGCGCGGGAGGTGTGGCTTGCGAAATGGACGGTTCGCGAGTACCGGACAGCAAAATTTAATCAACACAAGTCGGGGACTGCCCTGTTTACACGCAAAGAGGGGCTGCGAACTTCCGCCCGACGGGTCGCCCGCTCGCTGGCAATCGGAATGATTGGGGCGGTGCCTCGACGGTCGTTCTTTCAAACCGGCAATTCGGCCACTCCCTAATCACCGCAAATCTGGAGACAGGGCTACGGTAGAGAGAGGCCGGCTGTAAAGTGCACCGCAGCTGGACGGCAGGAAATCCGCCCGTTTCGTCGAAGAGCCACGTTTCAGGCACTTTAAGCTGATTGTTGCGTTTCAGGCGCCGCCTTCCGCCCCAATGTGCGTCGTAATCCTCGACGCTCGAAGTTCAGGAATCGTCTGAAGATGTTCAGAACATCGCAAGGCTCTTTAGAGGTGAATTTTAAGACGACTATAGAAGATCCAGAATACCTACGCATTTGTTTCCTCTTCCATCTTGAGCTGCCCCCAACGGTCATAAGCCGCCGCCTGTTTGCTACAACGCCCTTACTGCGGTTTTCGGTAAGCTCCGTCTGCTTAACGAAAAGATGGGCGCAGGCAGAAATTCGCTAATTGCGTCACACATCGAACTTGTTATTGAAAACAGCAGAAATCTCTTAATTCCTCTACCGTAGACCTCGAAAAGGACTACCAAAAGACCCTGTGGTCGCTAATTAACGAAACTAAACGTTCGCTAGCAGGCAGTACTGTCTTGCGCAAACGCCAAGGAGACTAATTAGCTTTAGACTACCAGCCGCCTTGATTTCAACAATCAATCAATTAATTACGAGTGCAAACACGTCACTGGAAAGTGGAACAATGGGACTACGACGAACCAATCGGCTAATGCATTCGGAAGAGCCCACGAATCGCCGATCGACCGTACCGTCCTTCTCAAAGACGGGAGTCAATGGTGGAAAATAATATTGATGGTCGACTCCTTTTGGTGCATTAGAAAGCGGATAGAAAGGCCGGAATCAGCTCGCTACTGATCGGAATGAATTGGCGCTGCAATTTGAACCCTTGGAACGGACATTTGGGCTTGCTGATCGAAAGGCGGATGTTCGGTCAAGAAATTCAAGGCCGCCCCGCAAATGCCGCCGCTCTCCGCCCCATCGAGATTTTAGAATCGATCGGCTAGAGCAAGGACGCTGCAGCTTCTCCGAGATCATTCGGTTATTGCTCGATCTACTCGAAACCGGGCGATTAATTTGATGTGTTTGATCTTCGACGAATGTCAACCAAAAAGATGGACGGCGGGCGGATCGACTCGACGGGACGATCCGACGGGAGCGGCCGCTCGAATGGACGAGTGGATAAGACGAACGGTAAACAGAAGGCGGGAAGACTGGAAGGAAGATGGTGGGAAGCGGAGTGATGGCCGCACACCTCGCGTTTCCACGAACAAACGGGAGCGGCGGAGCGGAAGTCGGCCGGCCGGTCAAACAGCCCCCTCTTTTGTTTCCGCTTTCATTAACCGCGACCAGAAAGACGCTTGCGGTTTGCACAAACTTTCGGACAGTTCGGAGACGGAAGAAAGGAAGAGAAGGATCCAATGGCACCACCTGCAAGAAGGGACAATGCAGGTGTGGAATGAACGAACGAACGGGCGTGCTTTTATACCCGCTTTCTACGACGACATATTGACCGCCTCCGTTGAGAAATTGCTCGTCGCTTACGAAAAGAAGGCGGGCGCCCATCCCGACGGCCGAAAGCTCGTTGTTTTCGATTGCCCAATGCGCGGAGCTCAGACGACGAGATCAACACTTCTTGCGGCACATCCCTCCACGTACGGTGGATGTGCGGTCGCTAAGCCCGACTGATCCACGGCCAAGTGCTCGCATTGCAAAACGCGTTGCAAAAGATGCTTGACGGCCGAAAGCGAGGCGAAACGGGAGCGGCGGGACGGGCGTGCGAGGATGAGGAAAGGCCGTCGACGGAGCTTTGAAGCGCCCGGCCCGTGAAGCGGCAGGTCGGAAGTCGCGGCGGAAGATGCGAAATACACGCCCCAATTCGTCGGGTGGGAAAATGCCGCCCGGTCGGTTGCAAAACGCGGCCGATGGCCGAGCGGCGGAGGACGAAGCGGAAACCGCAAACGCGGATACCTTTCCGCCGTCCACTTACCGCAACTCCCGCGCCCGCCGCCGCTCCTCCGGCCCGTCCGCCAAGCACCCCGCCGGCCAACTGAAATGGAAGATTGGCGGGTTGGGAGAACGCGGCCCGCTCCACTCCTCCTCCTCCTTCCGCCCGCTCTGCTCCGCTTTCTTCTGCGACCCGCCCGCCCGCCCGCCGTCCACGTACCGCCGCAGTCACTCGGCGCAGTCGAACCGACCGGCCGGACGGGCGGCGGATTGAATTTCTGAAACAAAACGGAGGAGAGCGTGAAAATCGAAACCGCCGAGCGTTTTGACTCCGCAGCGAAGTAAATTCGAAAGGAGGCGGCTAATGAGAAGCGAGTGAACGGCGGGCGGTCCAGCGGTCTTCCGTTTATCGAAGGATCAAGCAGTCGATCATTGGAAGACGTAAGAGATGACTGGCCGCTCGATTTGTCATCACCCCGCTTCGAAATCTGCGCGGCCCGCTCAAACACGACGACCGGAACTCGACCTTCGGCTCACACGAGTCGGCCGCCCGCCCTCGAGTGCAGCGGCGGGCGGGCGGCCGGTCGCAAAGTCAGCCATCGCCCGTCCACGTAGTCGGATGCGTGGAGTCGTCAGCAGCGGACGGGGAGCGGGTGTTGTTTGCACAGGATTCGATAGACCGACCCCGGCCGCACGCCCCTCGTCGCGCCCTGAACCGCCCAGCAGGTCGGCCGCGGTCGAAGTCGCTTGGCCACCCGCCCACCCGTTAGTTCAAGTGAACACCGGTGATGTGCCGATCACAACGACGATCCGTTCGAACATGCTTGGGAACATCCCAATGAGATCAACGGGAGCAGATGAATACCAGGTCGGAAAGGAGTGAAACGGAAGACTGCGAGTTCAAACGAAGAAACGGCAGCCGCCCGACCGGCCGCCCCTTTCTTCTCGCTCGTTCGACTTCCGCGCGCGTCGTCAAGAAGTGTGTTTGTTTTTGTGTACACGCCCCGTTGCGGCGTATTGAATTGTCTTCGCAACGTGGCAAACGGGCGGCCGCAAAGAAAGAAGTGACTTCGGACGAGCGGGCGGCCGAGCAGGTAGCCGCCCAGCAAAAGCCAAGAAAGGCAAAAGAACAAGGAGGCTTTTGAGCTTCCAAACGAGGACGTTCGAAACAGTACAAACAGCCTTCTGATCAATGAATGAACCCCAAGAGGTGAACCATCGTCAATCCCAACCTGCAGCGGCTGCTGCAAAAGGCGGCGGAATTCGCGGCCGCCGCAAACAACCGCCTCGACCGTTCGCCCACTTGCGAGTCAATTCGGTTGACGAGAGCAAGTGGGTACGTGCACTTCTGCAAAGTGCAACAAAACGGGACGTCGGCGGACCACAAACAAAATCGGAAGGTGCGCCCGGGTGTCCGCTCCGAAGTGACGGCGCGCCCACACGAAAGTCGGCGCGTGTTTGGCGTCCGGCTACTTGGGGCTTCGAGAATCGAGTGCACAAATACGCGGATGATCGTCGGGTTGTCCGCTCGAGCGACCACCGTTTTGCAGCCCGCCGAAGTTCACCGGACGCCCACCACTTGACTGCGGCCGGCGGACCGCCTGCAAAGGACCGCCTGATCGATTAACCGATCGAACGAGTGGATCAAGAGCAGAGAAATCGAGTGCAATTTGCAACGAACTTCTTGGTCTCGCGAACACGTTCGTCCGCAAACAATCGAGTCCAACGAGACGGCCGCGTGATTCATCGCCCACAAGCCACTCGACATGCTCGAGGGCAACGGCCGGCGCGGCCGCTCTCGACTTCGACGATCTCGGGAGCAAATTTCGACGACCGACCGGCTTCTCGAAAACAAACACGCGCCCAACCTTCGAAAGTTAAGCTCAAATGAGAAGCAGGGAGCAAGCAGAAAGAAGTGTGCGGTGGTGGGGTTATTACGAAACGGACGGGGCGCAAAGGAAGCACTTCAATTCCATAACATCCCCGCCGCTCCACCGCCCCAAAGTGCGGGCCGCAAATTCAAACCTCAAACACTCGGGGCCCGGCGGCTTCTTTCCGCCGAGATGCGTCAACGTTTGCCGCGTAAGCTGCTCGTTTGTTGTTGCGCACTCACTACAAAGAACGAATGAGAAGTGGGGGGATTGACCTCACGGACGAAGTCGAGCGAAAGAAATCCGTTGAGTTGGACACAAGCCCCGCGATTCGTGTCCCCAAAGGTCGAACATTAATGAATTGAAGACTAATTACGCACTCGCCTCCTGCCGGGAGGGCCACCGGAGGGAATAATCGCCCGGCCCGGCCGGTCGGTCGGCCAACTCGGGCGGATTGTGGCCGAGCGACGCGCAGATTTGCGGCCATTTGTATCACTCGACCCGGTTGGCCTGCCCGGCCATCGAAACGGTTTCGTGCTCGTCGGGTACAAAACAAAACGAGGCCAAGTTCAGGGAACAAACTCAAAGGACACGCGGGCACTCGCTTCTCGTCGAACGAACTCAACGACGAGCGAAACGTTCGCGCGTGGGCCCCGGCAAAGACAAACAGCGCCGATCGATCGCGTCCAATTGACGTCTTTTGTGTTCGCCGCAACGCGCACTTCCGTTCGAACTCTCCACTTTGCGGCGAATCGACTCGTTTGCAAAACGGCCAGCGACTTCCTTCCGTTCGCTCCCCGCACTCACCGTCCGTTCGTTCTCTGCTGGTCGATAGGTCAGTTGAGAAGCAACAATAAAAAGGCGGAGTGGAACGAAAGAAAGAAGTGAACAGGAGGAAGGATTGGGAACGGAATTCTCCCCCGATTGTGTGGCCGCCGTCTCGGCCGGGTGATTCACTCCGCCGAGGACCCGAAAGGTCGCCCGAATTCCGAGCGAAACGTTGCCTCCGAATGGAAATCGAAGCAGAACGGAAAGATTCCTCGTTCCGGACGCATGAATGTTGAAAGCAGAATGAGCAGCAGTGGATCGTCTTCAACAACTCTCTTACGCTCTTCAGTTCATCACCAACAAGCGATCGCCTCTCTCCGAAGGCCCTCTTCTGTTCGGTGCTTCTCGCTGATGATTCTCGACATCATTCTCATCAGGAATGAAAGGAACCACCTTCCGTCTTCTTGTTGTCGAAAACAAGAGAGGTAGGAAAGGGGGGGATCCACGAGAACGGAAGCCGCAATGGAATCCGCTATGGAATCCGCTTACCGCCGGCCGTCCCGTGATGAGCAGCCCCAAATGAGCGCCTTTTAATCAGAGAAAGCTGGACGGAAGCGGAGCGGAAGATTTGCGGACTACGTGCAGAAACCGGCCGGCAAGAAGGTAGAAAACGGCGAACTCCAAAGAAACCCCTGCAAATCGGCGGCAAAACAAAAGGACCGCCGGACGGTCGGCAGGCGGCTTTTGTCGGCCGCCCACTCCAGCCGGTCATCGAGTTTTATTAAAATTTCGAAGCCTTCGACCGCAGGATGAAGGCGGCAGTTTGTTCGCACTCCATCGTAGCCGAACGAACCACTCGGCCGTCCTGACCGCACAGAAGGCGGCCGGCAGTGCGGAGAACCGAGTGGCCGGGCAGGCGGGCTCATGATCACGACGGACAGGAGTCCCCGCCGCCCGTCTCTCCTCATAACTCATCTTCCCGACCGAAAGGCGATCGATCCGCCGCCGCCGTCGGGAGCTCAAACTGACGAGTGCGGGCGGCGGCTGTTGCGACCGGGCGGACGGGGCGAGCGGGAGGTAAATCGAGACCGAAACAAGATGGTTTTTGCAGCAGCCGGGCGGGCAGCTCCTCACGACCAGAAGTGCAATCGAGAGGAGATCGAAGGAGTGAAAGGCGAAGTGGTCGCTGACGAGGAGCGAACGAAAGATCACTCGAGAGTGCACGCAACGAAAACGGTTGCACGATTGCCAAGATTTCTCGTTTTGTTCGTTCGCTGGTGGCGGATGATCCGCTTGATTGATGCCCAAACGGACGACGAACAGGAAAAGATTAAACGAATGGAGGCTGCCGAATGGCCGCTTGGCCACAACAAGTGGGCTGACCGCACGGCCTAATCGGATTACACTAGTCGACCAAAACAGAGTGCCGTGAATGGGCGCCTTCGAATTCACGCACGCAGCAACGCGATCGAAGGAACTCGGCGGCCGATCTCCTCCTGCACGCCCAACGAAGACGAAACGCTTCACGGGCCACCGCAAAACGTTTTGCATTCGATTTACGACGATTTCCGCCCCCCCGCATGGCCGTCCGCCCTTCTGCGTTCTTCCGCTCGTCGATTCGGCCGTCTTTTGCGGGCGGGCGGGTGGCCATTCGACTTTACGAGATCGCCGTCATTCCGACGGGCGGGATTTCAATTGGAGTCGAATGTGCGGAGAGCGAAGAGGAGGCGGGGGACAAACCGGGAAGAACGGAGGAGGATCTCTTCGAGTTCAAGAGCTCAGAACAAAAGAAGGCGGACAGGAAGCAAGTTTCGCGCCCGCCCGCCACTTGCACCTTCTCGCGTCCGTGGCGGCGATTCCCGCCCGCCGCCGTGCGGCCGCCGTTTTGAACCGAAAGCCGCCTGGACGACCGACGAGGAGGCGGGCGGGCGGGTGGCCAAAAACCGTTTCGTTCGGCCGGCCGGCGGGGGGCGCTCGGCGAATTTTCCGCTCGACCGGCGGCACGGCGGGACGGGCGGCGATAAAAGCGGGCGAATTTTGCGAAAATTTGCGCGACGAAAGCGGCAGGAGAGCGTCGCGAAGAACGCACGAATTTTGCGGCAAGCGGAAGTTTTCTTCTTTTGTCCCCTTCTTTTCGTAAAACTTGCCCGCTTTCGCAACAACGCGGACTTTTTACGGAAAAATATAGGCGACCGCATTCAGTTCAGGTAAGGGTGGTAAGTGCAGGACTACAAATGGCCATTCGCTCAGTTCGTCATGCAACTGATCGAGGATCAATCTCCATTCATTGACAGTGAGCGCCAATCAAACGAGCGAACGAACAGCAACAAATCCGCGTAATTCGAATCTAATCCGCCGAAAACAGGCGAAAAGAAGCGAAAATTGGCCGAGAGCATGCCGAAGCAAACGCCCGCCGGCCATTCGAGAGCGGGACGGCGGGCGGGCAGAAGAGCGGGCGGAGGGACGGGAAGCACTCATTTGTGAGTCAAAAACGCCTTCAGGCCGCCCGTTCGGATGACCCCCGCCCGCTTTTCGAGTTCGTCTCTAAAGTTCTTTGATCTTCCCGGAACATTTTCGAGTGGTCCGGTCTGGCGTGAGGAAAACGATCGAGAACTATGACCCCATTTCTCGCCTTGTCCGTTGTGATCAGGTCTGTCCGTAAAGAAAGCGCACTGATTGTGAGGGCCCCCTCATTCACCAGCTGTCCCATTCAAGACGTTCCGTAGTCCATGCGAGGTCGTTGCCATCTTGCCTGGGACCCAACAGCCACCGTTCTGTTTCTCTTTCTGTTGGTGAAGAGCTCTCATGAGCCGAAGAAATGAGTAGAGTTCTGCTTATGGGTTCCACGTCGGTCCGTCCGCTAGTCGTAGTGGAGGAGAAAGCCGGAGATCAACCGTGCGAAACCAAGCTTGACTGCTCGCCGAACGAGCAGGCATCTGGGTGAACAGCGGGACGTGTCAGCGTGAGAAAGCTTCCGCAAAGCATTTGTGGGAAAAAAGAAGGCTCATCAAAGACAGACCGAACTGGCGACACTGCGGACACCGTCAGACCGCCCAGCTGGACGAGCGGCGAGGTCGCCAGTCGATCATTGCGCGAACGGTCGCGATTGCCGACTTCTCCCACTTTCCTCTGTACTGCAAGCTTTCTGCCGTGAAGCTTTCCGCATTTCAACAGAACGGCAAAGTCGACGGGAATCTCGACGAAATCTTGCCGCTGCCCCCAATCAAAGCGCGGGCACTCCGCCCACCTTTGAAAGCTCGCTCCAGTCAGTTGCCGTTGCCGTTATCTCTGCTTCCGTCAAGCTTTCTTCCCGGTCTTCGTTGATCGAACTCAAGCTTTCGACTACAAAATCAGCTTTTCATCGCTAAGAACTGAATCGCAATTCAATTTGTTGAATTGTTTCTTACGATTTTGCTCCAAATTCGAAAGGTTTCCCGACTTTTTATTAATGAAAATGGATCTTTTGAGCCGATGTAGTTCTTCGTTTTTGTCGTTCTCATTCCCGTGTTTGTTAGCGATCGTCCATAAGCGACTAGTCTAAACACCTTCATTTGTTTTCAGCCCGATCTTAACGGATGCTCACCGAGGGAAAGCCCCACTCGTCTCTTCAATGGCCTTCCGCGACTTCGGCGACTATCTACGACGAATTCGACGTGATGTTCCGCGTGAACAACCAAAGGTTGGGGCGACGGCGGCGGGCGCTGGACGATGATCTCGACGGTTTCCGGTTCCACGAGCCGCCGCCGCCCATCCACTACGCGAACGCGCTGAACACGTAGGTCGGCGAGGTGATCGTGCCGGCGGACTTTCTGCCGAACGAGACGGCGGCGACCGTCTGCAAGGAATCCACCCGAATGGTCGACGGCCGCTACGTCTTCACGGCGTACGCGCGCGGTCGGGACTTCCTGGTCGTCGACTTGCTGCATCGAGGAGACGCTGTGAGTTTCTTTCGGCCTCCTTCCATTCGTTTGCATTCGTCGTTTGCAGCTTCTTGTCACCGGAGAGCACCGAACACCTGCCGCCGCCGAACGTTCGGCCGCGGTTGGCGTTGCGGATGCTGGACAACCGAACCGCGCTGCTGATCGAAACGTACAGCACGCGCTTCCGCAACTTCGACGAGTTCCGTTAAGATCACCGTCGCGAAGCTGCTCGAGTTCGACGTGGAATCGGGGCGTGTACCGCGTGCTGAAGAAGCCCGTCCGCATGGTCCGGCTGTCCTACGAGCAGCGGTACATTTACGAGCCGCAGAGCCGCCGCTTTGTGGTCCTCCACACGCTGGCGGGCGACACCCACGGCCGCATCTTCAAAATCAACCCCCAAGCCCGCACGGACTGCTCGTGGATGCGGCTCGTGGACACGTTCAACTGCCAGCACGACCACGTGCGGTACTTGCAGCTGCTCGGCGACCGCATCGTCTACTTCACGCACACCCAAGGGAATGCGGGCATCCGCTTCTTGGAGTTGAATTCCGAGCAGGGTTCGTTCAATTCAATCGAATTCTCTTCATCTATTCCATTCGTTGCAGAGAACCACCTGTGCTTCCCGAACTTCGTGCCGGAGCGGGAGGGCGGAATGCTCGCGCCGCCCGAACGCGCGCTCACGTTGCGGAAGGCCGACGGCACGATGCACACGACGGTTCGTTTCTTCCCTTTCCTTTGTTTGTCAGTTGTGTGTGCTCGTTTAGCGCTCGTACTCCTCCCACTCGTGCAACGGAATGTGGAGCGGCTCGTCGTTGTACGAGGTTGCGCAGCTCACGTGGCCCTCCTCGCAAGCGTTGCTCCGATTCGACGCGAAGAGCGGCGACTGGACGAACATCAGCGAGCCGCTGATCCTGCACTCGTCCACGGGCATCCTGCAAATGGGCGTGGATGCGAAAGGCGAGAATTTCGTCGTGGTCTCCAAGGGCAAGCCGGCAGTCACTGTTCTTCTCATTTCTTTCCACTTCAGGTCTGCCGAATGAGGGCGCTCAGCGAGTGTTGTTCTCGGTCTATCGAATCCCCTTGGTTTGTGGTGCCCGCTTTCATCTTTCAATCATTCCGTACAGAAATGGCTGAACGAGGAGCTGGACCGCCGCTTCCAGCCGAAGACGCTCCTCGAGCGGGCGTTCCGCTTCGCCGTCGACACGCGCCTGCTCCAGCAGAATTTGCACCGTGTGCCGAAGTTCATGCGCCCGTTTGCCGACTTGTACGTCCATCTCTTGTGCTTCTTCCCAATCTCGTTGCTTGCAGGCGTAATTCAACGTTGTAAAGGGCGCGGACATCCAAAGCTCCTCTCCGTTCTCCTTCCTTTCTTTGACTACAGTGCGTGAAGCCGTACTCGTTCAGACTTCTACCGTTATCGCGACAAACATTCTACGCTGTACACGGGTCGATAGCTCGCCAGATTTCTATTCCTCTCGTTTGTTCTTGCTAACGTTGCCACTCGAGTTCATTTCTTTTGCGAGTAGCCGGACATAATTATCGTTTGTCCTCGTTCCCGCTTTTGTCCTCTCACCCGAACGTTTATCCCAACAGGCGACGCTCACCACAACTCAATTTTCAGTTCGAAGCAGGAAGAATAAACGACACGGTCGTTGCTCGAGTTCGATCGTTCGGCAACTGTTTCTTCGTATTTACTCGTCAATTTGATGAACAGAAGAACAACAAATAGGATTAGAGGACAACGAGGCAGCATTCACAACTAAAGAAGACGGGCGGCATTCCACTCGACGGTCGGCTCACTTCGGCAGGCGGCGGATCTCGTGCGAGAGCCAGAAGGCGGCCGTCAGCAGCGCCATTCCGCCGTTCTGGTGCAGGGCGCACAGCCAGACGGGCGAGTAGTAGATCTGAAACGACACTCATCAATCACCGATGGATGGAAGGGAGGCGTACCAATGTCGAGATCCCCAGCACGGCCTGGCTGTAGCCGGCGATCAGCAGCGAATGGAGAGCGATGCGGGCGCGTCGGTCCAAGTGCAGCCGGCGGCCCTTCAGCCAGGTGAGCGTGACGGAGAAGAGCGTCAGGTAGGCCAGGTGGCGGTGCAGGAACTGGACGGTCACCGGATTCTCGGTGAAGTTGCGGTAGAAGGGCTTCTGCTCGAGGATCTCGGACGGAACCCATCGGCCCGCAAATTTCGGCCACTCGTTGTAGATCACGCCCGCCTCCAGGCCCGCCACGAAGCCGCCTGCAATCGACCGGAGGAATGGGAGGGGAAGGTCAGGCGGGAACTCACCCATGATGGCCGTCAGGAAGATGACCGCCTTCACGCCGTGCACCAGTCCCTCTAAAGGGTCCAATCCCAACCACGACCGGCTGTGCTGAAATCGGAAGATGTTCGATTGCTGCAAGCAGGAAACGCACATCGAACGGCTTCATCACGTGCGAGAGGCCGTTCCACAGGAAGAGGGCGTAGAGCGTGAACGCCAGCCCCAAGTGGGTGGTCAAACGGTACTGGCTGACGCGCGGCACATCGGAGCGCGAGTTCTTCGCCGGGTCCAGTCCTGACTTCACCATCCACCAGCCGACGAGGCCCTGAAAGCCCAATGTGAAGGGAGAGTTCCAGTCGTCCACTCACCTGCAGCAGGATCAACGACCCCGCAATTCCCATGCGCGCCTTCATCGGCCCGTTGAAGCGGCCCTTGTACCAGAAGTAGGCGGCCGGCAGGAAAAAGGCGATGCCGATCCCTCGGCCCCACATGCGGTGGAAGTACTCCATCGTCCAGATGAACTTGAACTGGGTCATCGTGATGTCTTGGTAGGCGTCTTTGCTGCAAACGGGAGAAGTGAACGAATGAATCAATGGAAAAAGGGCTGCTTACTATTGGTATTCAGGGTATGACTTATATTTTTCAAACTCTCTCTCCCAGTCGGCCTCGTTCATGGGCGGCTTCATCGAGCGGAAGAGATCCCAGTCGACCATCGAGAGGCCCGACTCCGTCGTCCTGAACGGCAGGAATTAGAAGGGTGATAGAACGGGAGGTAACGAACCGCGTCAAGCCCGCCGATGGCCACCGCCCCGTAGACCAAACCCGCGCATCCGAGCAGCCAGTAGCCGACGGTCTTCTGCTGCCGCGCCGTCACGTTCGACGCGACCTCAACCGACTGGCTGAAGAGGCGCTTCGTCTGTCCGGCCGGCCTGAACCCGAACCGACAGGGATGAAATGAACGAAAGAAGCCGCTAACCATTTCTGGACGATGCGCGACGTGAGCAGCAGCTCGGTCACCTTCTTGGGCGCCAGCAGCGTCCGCAAATTCGAGATCATTGCGAGGGGACTTCGAATCGAAAGCTGCAATCCGATGGGTCTATTCGTAACTCATTCAGCGAAAAAAGTAAATTAATTGGACGCGTAAACGTTGATTAATCTACGAAAATCAATGTAAAGTGGGTACGGATTATTAAATCGGTTTATTCATCGCATGGACGAGCAGGTGGACGAGTGGCGGGTGGACGGGGAGGACTCCAGACGAAACGGACTTGTTTTTTGCAGCCGGCTGTTTGTTGTTGACGGCGTTCGCGGCCGCCGAAAACAAGCCGGCCGGGCGGGCGGGCGAAAACACGAGCAAAAGGACGAAGTGGGCGGAGTTTCCGGGCGGATTGCAGGAGTGGGAAGAAGTCCGCGCCGTCCGGAACGCTCCCCGCTTCCAGTGCTGGAGGGACTGATCGGCTATCAACAACAAGAAGAGGGGATAACAACGTGGAGAGGGCTAATTGGTGGGTGGTCGGGAGCTAACGGGGCGTCCACGACGCGCGGCCTCACTGCTGAGCCGACTCGGAGGTGGGCGGGAATCGGCAGGTTGGGCCGCAGTCCCAGCCACTCGGTCTTGAAGCGCCAGTAGCCGACCACCATCCGATCCCAAATGTTCTGGGGGTGGTTGAGGGCGGGGCGCACGTCGAGGATCGTGAACAGCTTCGACTTGGGGTCCACCTTCCCGCCGTCGTAGTAGTCGATCACGTAGTGCACCTAAAGGCGAGGATACAAAGATGAAACGAGCTCATGAGAGGAAACGAACGTCTCGCTGGCCGCACCGATCGACGATCCAATCGTGGCGGTCGAAGGGCAGCTCGTAACCGAGGACCCAATGGCGGAAGCGGGCGCGCGGCGTGAACTTCGTGGCGTTGCCCTTGAACGAGCGCAGACGCGGGCAATCGCACTTCGCTGAACAAAGGTGCGAGCAGAAGTCAACAAAAATGAAGGAAAGAAGGAACGAACGGGTGGAGGAGCTGCTCCCACTTGAGGACCTCGCGCCACGCGTCCTCGTTGTTCGCGTTGTGGATCTTGATGATGTTGTCCATGTCCTTCTGGCTGAGCTGATCCTCCCGCCACTGCCAACCCTTGCGACGCATGGCGTTCCAGAACATCTGCGCGGACGGGTACTCCCACGTCTTGCCCGGCTCGTCCGCCTTGGGGATCGTCGACTTCTCGCGCTGGATGGACAGCGGGAACGGCTGGTCGGGGGCCGGCTGTTGGTTCGGCGCGGGCATCTGCAACAGAAGAAAGTCCAGCTTATTCGTAGCAGAAAGTCCCCGGCCACTCACCGCATTCAGCGGGTTGATCTCCTCGTGCGAATTCATCGGACATCCGCCGGCGCCCATTTTGTTCCGGTCGGGTTGAGCAGGAGAGTGAGCGGAAAAGGGAACGAAACGGGTAACCTGAAACAAAGCTTCAAATCAATCGGACGTCAAGCAAGTCAAATGATGCAACAGACAGAAAGCACGAATTCAGCGGCCACAACCTCCATTTCCAGCGTCAGTAATCATCATTCTTCATCATTCAACTCGCGATTACTGCCCCCTTCACTACCGAACTTTACGATCAGGGCGGGAATCCCGCCAGACGATCGTGATCGAGGGACAAAAACAAGTGCACTCGTCGCTCTTTCGTCAGACACCACAAAGTTTTTGGCCTGCCGCCCGCCATCGATTTCCGCTGGAGCGGTGCAAGCTTACGGAAAACGAGTTTGGGGGCTTCGTTTTGCTGCGGTTGATGGGAAGCGTCCACGTTTACTGCGGTCTGTTCATTGCGTTTTGTTTCACGTCAATTCGTCGATTGATTCGCCCGAGAATCGTTCGTCGAAACTTCCCCGAAGCAATCGATCGGGTTGAAACAAGGCGGGAAAAGCTGTGAATTTAGCGCGTGACATCCGATTGTTGTCATTTGCCGATGATCCTGTAAAAATGGCGAGGATTGTTAGAAAGAACGCCCACTTCATTCGACTGCTCGTTGAGCTTTGCAATCCACTTCCTTTCTTCCGCCGTTCTCCTTGCGTGAACTTTGATTTGTTTTTGTTATCGACGTGAACTTCGAGTCGGTGCGCACCTGTTCGCCCTTCGTTCGCCCAGCTCCCTTCTGCCCACTCCATTCGCTCCGTTTGCAGATCGAAATGCCCGATTCGGACACCGACGATTCGTTCCACAGCTGCGACGAGGGCGGCGAGGTCGAGGCGCAGCCGCCGGCCGCTCCGCCGGTCGACGAGAAGAAGCCGAAGGCGCCCGCAGCTTCCGAGCGGAAGAAGGAGGCCGTGGAGAAGAAGGCGGACGAGAAGCCAGTGGATTCGAAGGTCGCCGACCGAAAGCCACCGCACGAAGAGAAGCCGAAGCCGAGCGAGCGGCCGGCCGAAGCGACGAAGAAGTCCACCGAAGACGGTTGGGATCGTTTCGGCGATGGCGACGACGAGCTGGAGGTGAGCTCGGGCTCGGGCAGCGAGGCGGAGGTCGAGGAGGACGCGAACAGCGGCGACTGGGACTCCTGGGGCGACGAGCAGGAGGAGCGCCGCCCGAAGGTCCATCCTCTAAAGCACCACTCGACGAAGCGCGAGGTCGACCCCGAGGATTCCCCTCGGACTTCGACGGAGGCGGATAACGGCGTCCATCCGAAGACGCGCCCTCCGCATCAAAACGCCCGCCAAACACGACGCCCAGCGGCCCGCACTCGTCCAGCCGCCGTCCGCCTCGTCGCTGTGGGAGTGGACGGGCCTCAACGAGGTGGTCAACGTCGTCGGTGAGTGTTCGCTTTCATTTCTTTTGGTCCATTGGTCTCAATTAAGGCGGCACGCTCTCGAACGTCGTGGAGACGGGCCTCGGCCTGCCGAACGCCGAGGAGATGGCGAAGCTGAGCGTTGCCCAACGGCGCAAGCTGATCGAAGAGTCGCAGCACGTGAAAGAGCCCGAGCCCTCGCTTTCGTCCGACGAGGCCAACGATCCCCAGTCGCCATCGCCCACCGACCCGCAAGTGGGCGGCGGCTTCGGCGGCCTCTTCTCGGGCATCGTGACCGGCGGCCTCGACGTGTTGGAGACGTTGGGCAAGAAGACCTTCGAGACGCTGACGGTCAAGGACGAGGTTCGTTCAGGCTTTCCGTTCCCCATTCGTTTACCCACCCGACTGCTTGCAGACGGACAACGACCGCCGCCGCTTCCTGCTGACCGTCGCGGACAACCGGCAGAATCTTTCGGACGTCCTCCGCGAAGTGCGCACCAGCCAGCAGCGAGAGCAGTCCGAAGAGAGCGGCAGCGACCGCCCGGCCGCCGGCGGCAACTCCTCGCGCACCCGCCTCGGCTACGGGAGCGCGAACATCGAGAAGATCAACACGAATTTCATCAACCTGTTCGAAAAGGCCCAAGGGATGGTCAACCTGGAGGGCCTGGAGTTGTTGTGCACCAGCGAGAAGGAGCGGACGGCGCACAAGAAGATCGATCCGTAAGCTTTCTTTTCCTTCCTTTCTTCGCATTCAATTCGCTTCGTGCAGGGCGTTCGACGAGCAGCTGGCCGAGTTCTGCGTGGAGGACGTGAGCGAGTGCCCCACCGAGGACTTCGTCTACGAACTCAAGAAGTGCATCAACGGGGTCGGGTTGCCGTACAAGGCGGACAACATCCTCCAAATGGACGCCGAACTGTGCGCCCAGCTGGAGCGGAAGCAGCAGCAAGTGGACGAGGGCAAGGAGATCGTCGTGGACGAGATGCACGAAGCCGCCATCGTCGCCCTTTCGCGCCTCACCGCCCACTCGATTCAAGTGAATTCTCTTTCGTTTTTCCCCCACTAACCCGCGGACTTCAGGCCTTGCACAAGATCGCCCAGCTGATCGTGATCGCGGACGACCGGCCCGAGCTGGAGTCCCTCTTCGCGTTCACGTTCGTCCTCTGCCGCCGCCTCTCCTTCTACGCCTCTCCAGTACGCGAATCTGCTGAGTTTGGTCGACTCTTCCAAGGCGGTTCGTCCCTCCTTTCTCTCATCGAATCATCTTTCGACGTTGCAGGTGGACGACGTGGTGACGAACATCTTTTTCGAGTGCACAAACGCCTGCCACTACATCAAGAAGGCGCTCACTCTCCTGCGGCCCTTCTTCGTCGTCTGACCGCCCGCATTCCGGTTTCTTCTTCGTTTGTTGTCCGTGTACATAAAAGAAGAACGAAACAGCCGCCAAAACGCGAAGTCGCCGGTTTTTTCCCAACTGTTTTCAGCGCCTAAAAGAGAATCCTTTCGTTCGGGTACGTGCGAGGAGTTTGTTTGTGTGTGGAGTCGCGCGAATGTCGTCTAGTGGCCGCCCATCTCTCGTCTATGCTTTCTATTCGATTCGATTGTTTGTTTCTTTTGCGGATAAACAGAGCCACCCTTCTCGCTTTGCTTCGATCGAGCAGAGAACAGTTGAGATGGCTGTGGAATATCGAGCGTTTCTCCGTGATGTCCTGCCGAATTTCGCCGCTTGCAGCCGAAATGACGACCGAAAGCACGCAGCAGTGCGCGCCGACCGTAACGGCGATCGCGTGGATCGGTCGGGGCGTGGCCGACGAGAAGCCGCAGACGATTCAAATTGAACCGTCCACGCTGAAGGAGCTGCTCGATTCGGGCGGCGGCGTAGACGAAACGACCGACAGCGATGCGCCGCCGGAGCCCGCGGAAGGCGGCCGAGCTCGCGGTTCGGGCGCCAAACGAGAGGCGACGCCGACCGCTCCAGCCGATCCGGAGGACAAGTACAACATGCAGGACTACGACAAGGAGGCCATGAGGTGGGTTCTTCCCGCCTTTTGCTCGACTCTCCCGCTTGCAGCGGCCCCACGATGAAGGGGATCGCCGTGTTCGCCAATCCGCAGGACGATCCCTACATCACGAGCCAGCAGGAGGACAGCGAGGACGAGCGGGAGGCCGAAGCGATGCGCATCACCGCCAAGGACAACCTCGCAGTTGTCGGGAAGTTCGACGGGGTGAGTGCTCATTGTCAGCAAAATGTTCTTTCATTCATCCTCTCGTTCTCCAGGACGACTCCACTCTGCTCGTCTACCTCTACAATGCGGAAAGCGGCGACTTCTACGTTCACCACGACTATCCGGTGGCCGCCCCCATTCTGTGCTTGGAGCCCATCGGTTTGCCGCCTCTCCCCCTTCCACTCCAACCCCGTTGTTCAGGCTACGACCCGGGCGAGGACTCGAAGAAGGGCAACCTGATCGGCGTGGGCACGATGGACTCGCACGTGGACATTTGGGATCTGAACATCGTGAACGCGGTGAAGCCGGTGGTTCGCTTGCGTTCGTTTCTTCCGCCCCCTTCTCCTCGCATCCTTCCGTTCAGGCGGCTCGGACCCGACGAAGCGGCGAAAGAAGCGCGATGGCTCCGCGCAAAGCCACTCGGACGCCGTCCTCTCGCTCTCGTGGAACCGCGAGGCCGACCACCTGCTCGCTTCCGGGGGGGCCGACCAGCTCGTCGTTCTGTGGGACATCGACGCCGCGAAAGTCGCCCAAAATCTGCCACTTTACGACGGGATGGTACGTCCTCGAATTAATCCGCTCTTAAATGGGTGACCCGATTTGAGGTCCAATCGCTGGAGTGGCAACCCGCCCAGTCGTCCGTCCTGCTCGCCGGCACCCGCACGGGCAAAGTGCGGCTGGACGACGGCCGGCTGGACGTTCCGGTGGCCGAGTGGACGTTCGAGGGAGAGGAGCTAGAGGTCGAAAAGATCTTTTGGGACCGGCAGAACGAGCACCACGCTTTTGTGTTGACCAGCGACGGTTCGCTCTTTCCTTCCACCGATTCCATTCGTTCGTCCTTCTCGTTTGCAGGCAAACTCCGCTACCTTGGACACGCGGAAGGCGGGCGAGGTGCTACTCGAAGTGCAGGCCCACGACAAGGAGGCGAGTTCGCTGGCGTTGAGCGGAGTGGACGGCCTGATCGCCACGGCGGGCGGCGAGGTGAGTTTCCTCTTGTTTCCTTCCATTCCCATCCTCTCGTGCTTGCAGGAAGCCCGCTTCTGGCAGCTGAACCGCAGCAGCGGCGAGTTGAACCTCGTGGCGAGTCGCCAGTTCCACTTGGGGAAGATTCGAGCCGCCGGCTTCTGCCCGGACGTCCCCTCCGTCCTGCTGGTGGGCGGCGAGAAGCAGGACCTCGTCCACCTCTACGACTGCGCCCGCCATCCCGCCTGCAGCCAGGCGTTCCCCAACCTGAAGCCCGCGGCCGAAGTCCAGCCCCTGGCCGAGGAGAGCGGCGATGCGGCCGCCGAAGCGGAGGACGTCGAGATGGGCGAGTGAGCAGATCGTCGCTTCATCTTCTTCTTTGTTCGTGAGATTTCTGTTGATCCGAATGCTTAAAGAGAGGCCTTGTTGTTTTTGCCTTGTTTGTTGCACTTCTATCCAGTATTAAACTTTTGCCAATATTTCTTCGACCATTAATTCGAGAGACAACGAACAAATACCTCAGTTTTATTCACGAGAACTCTAAAATCGATCGTTCTCCCCCGAAGTGGGGGTGTTCGCCTTCTCGGAGGCGGGCGGAAAGTAGGAATACTGCGGAATGTGCATCCCGTACTTGCACGTGAAGCGCCACTTGTCCGTCTTCGAGAAGTCAAAGTTCACGGTGGTGGACAGGCCGGCGACCACCTTCTGCGGCACGCGCACTTGGCTCAGGTCGAAGCTGACGGCCGGCAGGCACAGCTCGTAGATGTGATTCCAGTGCTCGGCCGAGTAGCCGCTCGGGCAGCAGGGATCCTGAACGAGCTTCCAATGGGAAGAGAACACGCAAAAGAACTCACGTCTTCGACGACGAACGACTCGTAGCAGCAACGGCTGAACGTGTCGCTCGGGAAGAGGGCCTCGGATTGCGCCTTATCGTTGCAACACTTGAACTTCGCCTGGAGCAGCTTCTGGATGCAGCACAGCTGATGGGTGACGTTCGAGCAGCGCCCGGGGACGCACTGGTCGGTGAGGACGATCTTCGTCTGACAACATTTGTGCACTTCCTCCGGCTTCAGTTGGGTTTGCTGCAAGAAGGAGGATGAATGGAGGGAGAGGTGAGAACTCACCTGTTGATAGCAAATCTCGTCCGTGAAGCCGTTGCACGGCAGGTCGAACAGAAACTCGGGATGTTCGGCCGGGTTGTCGGGCAGCGGCTCGGGGCTGACCGGCGACTCCAAACGCACCTAAACCATCGGATCATTTGGAGACGGATCACAGGACATCTATCGCCGAGCACTAATTTATTCCACCAAATTACAAAAGAACAGCATCGAAAGACGGTTTGACGGCGAAAAGGACCTCACGCATCGCTTAACGCGAATTTCGCTCTCAAAAAGGATAGCGGAGATGCTGCAGCAAGGAAGGAGTTTGGAGGCGAATTTTCTGGTCGGACTCACCTGCGGAATGGCGGTCGTCCACTCTTCGATGTCTTCGTAGTAGTCGGCGGTGTCCACCGTCTCCTCGCCGTCCGGATACAACGGGGCGGCCTCCACTTTGGCGGCCTCCTTCTGCTGGGCGGCGGCGGCGACGGCCGCGGCCTGACGAGCCGCCTGCTCGGCGATCTGCCGTTGGAGTTCCTGCCGCTGCAGTTGCTCCAGCTCGGCCTTCTGCTGCTCTTGGATCGCCTTCTGCCGCTGGGCGGCCAACTCGTTTCGTCGTCGCTGCTGCTGTTGGTAGGAGGACTCGTAGCGTTGCCCACCATACGTCCTGAACACTCTTCAATGAATGGGCGAGTGGAGGAAACAAACCGCCGCCCGTAACTCAATCCTCCGCGTTGGTTCACATTCGAGTAGACGAGCGGCTGCTTCGTGGTCTTCGGCGGGCGGCGGGTGGTCGGCGGCGGGGCAGGCGGCGGCGGTCGCTGGAGGACGGGCGGTTGGTCTTGAGTGGGCAACGCGTCCGCTCGTTGGCGATGCGGTTGGAAGGACTGCGTGAACGGGATGGCGGCCCCCGACAGCTGGTCGCCGTTGGTGGGCGGCGCCTCGATTTGAGTGTCCGGATTGTTCGGTGCGGATTGCGTCTGCAACCAATGCGGCGATCAACAGGGAAGAAAGTCACAGCTTGCCCTCATCCGCCTCGCGTACTCCTCCCGCTGCATCGCCAACTGCCGCCGCTGTTCGGCGAGGCGGTCGCCGTACGAAGCGGCCGATGGAGGCGGTCGAGTGGCCGGAGCGGGCGTGTAGCGGACGGTGTTTTGCCACGACTGCCGCGAGTCCTCGGGCTCGTACTTCTGATAGCGCCCCTGCACTCGAGTGCCGACTTGAGTGGCCGCTTGAGCGGGAGGCCGCTGGAAGGCGGCGGATTGCGCCTGCTGCTGGTGCCCCGCCTCCACTTGTTGGGCGCGTGCCTGCTGCTGCGGGTAGGCGGGTTGTGCCCCCGAATAGGCGACTTGGACCATCGGCTGGGGCACTCGGGGAGGTGGAGCGGTGGGACGGGCGTTCTGTTGGAAGATCTGCTTGTACTCTCGGTTCTTGGACGAGAGGGCCGAGTCCTGTACGGTGTAGACGGCGTCCTCGGCTCGTCCACTCGTTGCGGGCAACATCTGAAGTCGGGTATCGTAGAGCGTTTCCGGAATCGCGATTGCAGCGATTTGCTGGAAGCACAAGAGCGAAATGTGAAACGATTCTCGCAATTTCAAGCCAAAAGAAGCAGCGAGAGGGTTTGCGCACTCCGCATCACAGTTATGCTCGCATTTGTCTACCTACGGACAGGAATTAGTGTTTACCATCGTCTAAATTATTTGAGGCGTCTACTCTATTCTATGCGTGCACTCCACGTTCAATGAAAGCGGCCGGATGAGGGGCGAATTTTTGGTCGAAAGGTGCGTCTTTTGGGCGTCCAGCAAACGAGCGGAAGACCAAAAATTCGGCACCTTTCTCGGCCCACAACCCACAGGCGGCAACGTGGAGTCGGGGTCGCGTTTGCGGCGTTCGAACGGCGTGCACGGGGCGCCGCACTCGTTGGACGGGAAGGCGGCCTTTAGTTGGGAGAATTGGTGGACCGAGTGGTGGTAGCGATGCAACAGTCGGCCACAACTGAACGAGCGGAACGTAAGAAGAACGAAACCAAAGGTCACCTGTCCAGCACGAAAATCTTGCTGCTCGTGGTGTCCAACAGCTCGTCGAATTCGCACGGCGCGCACGGGGCGACTTCGAACCGCAGAGCGGGGTACCGCCGCGCCGCCCGCTTCACGTCGACGGCGCTCTCGTTCGGCGGCGTGATCACGACCACATCGACCGCGAAGTGCCGTTGGATTTCCGTTAGTCTGAACTCGAACGAATAAAAGAAGGGCGAAGGGAACGAACCGCAGCAGTCGAGAAGCGCAACTCAAGCAGTGGAGCGAGCTGAACGCCAACACCACCCGCTTCCCGCGGTAGTCCTCGAGCAGCGTGGAGCCGCGGATGCGCTCGCCGACATCCTCGCAGATCTCCGCTCGCCTCGTCGATTCGGCGATCGCAACGAAGAAGAGCGAAAAGAAGAGGGCGGCCGACTTCCACTGCATCTTGCCTGCGGTCAACAATCAATCGAACTCATCGGCCGTGCGGATTGTTTGGAGGCGGGAAGACGAATTGGAGGTGGTCGTTCTTTTGTCGTCCTCAACGAAGTTGTAGCCGGCCGGTGGGCTAAATGCGAAGGATTGTACTCGCTGCAGTTGGGGGTCGAGCGAGTACGAAGAATTACGAGAAGCCGCGTTCTATTCAAAGAACAGCCCGTCTTTAAAGAACGCGTTGAAACGACGGGTATCTCAAGAGCTGTGTTTCTGAACACAAGCTCACTTCTGTCCGTCCACGCGCTGTGGCAACGCCTGCCGCTCCCCCCAACCTCCACGACACCCACTACTTGGAGGTAAAACCGCAAAGCAATCAATCGGAATGGAAAACAAACGAACATTCCCGCCGCGTTTAACACCCGCCCGCCCAATTCGATCGGCCGCTCGTGAAATCACCGGATGGGCGACAAAACGAGCCGCCCGCTCGCCTAATCACTCGGCGCCGATCTCGTTGGCCGGCCGGCCGGCCCGCCTTTGTTCCGCCGGCTGCACGGCCAACTGCCGCTCGGGAGGAAAATTCGGAGAAGTTGACGCAACGAAAAAAACGTGCCGCAAGCCGGCCGCCGATCAAAGAGCGAGCGGAACAATGCGGCGCCCGGCTGTCCGCTTGCCGGTGGGAAGCCGCCGCCCGGCTCGCTAATCACTTCGGCCGCAAAACGGAGCTCAACTGCGGCTAATTCGATTGGAAATTCGAGTGGTTTGAAACGAGCACTGAACTCCATTGAATGCAGGAGTGATTGATGGAGGGAACAAACAAGATCGAACATGTCGCAACACAAACAATTTACTGGATGATGGCCGCTTCTGCTTCGCTTCGCTTTGTGAATTCCATTTCTTTCACTGATCCCGCCGCTGGCTGTCTGCTCTGATCAAATCGACGATAAGCGTCTTTCTTTTCAGAGGTGGTAGGGATTCTCGTCGCGGTCAAGCGGGAGGTCACACGACCGTCGATCGTCTGCAGCAACAAAATCGGCTGCCTTGAAACCTTGATCGGATTCAGGCATCCTTGCAAGTGTTCTTACAGGCTACCCAAATGCATGGCCATGGTTCGACGCAGAAGCGAGGAGGACCCCCTCTACTTTTTGCTTGCTCGAAATGCCGCGTCGAATCCGAAAGAACTCCCGTGCGGATTGTTGGCGGCCGAAGGTCCGCCCAAAATTTCGGCAGGACCCACTTTCCGGACGGCCGCCGACCGGCAGCCATTTTTGGCGGGCAGGAGAGTTGGCTGCATTTTCTGTTCGCTTTAATCGCCTTCCTGTTGCTCTTTTTCGGTCGATATCTTCGGTCTGCAAACTTCCTGGACAGTTAAGAGTGTCCGATCTCTGCTTCCGGCGCCTTTCGTCCCGACTTTTTTTTGGCTGCAGGCCGTTATGTCCGAGGTGCAAAATTTGTCTTCGATTAACAGCAATCCGACTGCTTTCCTCCATCAATCACTCTTCACGCGGTGTGGGTGATCGCAAAGACGCGCTCCGCTCGGTGGAAAGCGAGCGGACCACCCAGATCGTCCCACCCGCTCGCCCTGCTGCTCGCTTCCCGCTGTTCGCCTGTGATTTGGGGGCCAACCGGAGAACTAATTGTCGTCGTTTGCTGAATCCACACTCTGAAATGCTAATCCCGATTGACCCAAAGGTACTCTGACGTTCTGCTTCTTGTTCCGTTTGATTCAATGCAGTTTTCGTCCTTTCTACCTGCTTTCCGTTCGGTTCACACTTTCGCACTTTCAGCTTCGCCGGCCGCCATGTTCGCCGAGATCCGCGAGCTGGTCGACTTCTTCGTGTTCCCGATGTTCGGCGTCGTGCCGCGCGCAAAGATCAACGGTTTCGCGGAGGAATTCGCCAACGACCTGCTGATCACGATCCTCAACGAGAGTGCGGGCGGTTCGGGCGCGGAGATTCGCAGTGAGTTCCGCTTTCTTTTCTTCCGTTGATCTCCGTCGTTTGCAGAAGACGCGAACGGCTTCTGGATCGTCCGCGACCGGCAGTACGTGATGCCGCTGGTGGTCGAGGCGCTGGAGAAGTGCTGCATCTCGATGGGGGAGTTCTTTGCGGCTTGGCAGGGTTCGTCCGTCTGCCCACCTCCTTCTCTTCATTCTCCTCCTTTTAGCGATGCTCATGGGCTTCAAGATGGACATCGGAGCGGTCCACTTCCTGGTCAACGGCCACGTGAGCACGCTGGACATGACGCCGTTCAAGACGGACGACTTCCGCTTCGAGTACCCCGTGCGCGTCGTTCAGGCGATGCTGAACGAGATGCAGAGTGAGTTCCCGCTTCTTTTGTTGACGCCGCGAGTGTTCAGACAGCGTGGACACGTACGAGAGCTTCACGCCGCCCGACTTCATCCCGCTGCAGCTGTTCCCGTCGACCGAGTACACGTTCCAGGAGCCGAACGTGAGTCTACCGTTCTTTTCTGCCATCTATTGCATTTCTGCTTCGATTTCAGGCACCTCCACTGTACATGTTCCGCGCTCTCGGCGTTCCGGTGCACCTCTGCGCGGCCGGCGACCTCAAGTCGCTGCCGATCGCGGCGGGCGAGACGGCGGTCAACGGGAACAGTCCGGTGAACGTCGTGAAGGTCCACTTCTTCGAGCCGGGCTGGTGGCAGCGGGGACCGTTCGCGAAAGCCGGCCCGTCTTCGACGACGTCCAGCGTGCAGAGCAGTCCGTGCAAGTTCTCTCCGTAGGGCCGGCCGATGGAAGGTGTCGCTCCCACTCCACGACACACGGCGGGTGTGATCGTTGTTGCGCGGTTATTTGTTGCAATTATTTTGTGTTTGTTGTTCTCTGCTGATTGTGATGATTGGAGTAAACGAGTTTCGATCGCAATGAACGTTGCTTTGTTTGAAGAACGGTGCTTCCGGGGGAAGTCCGAAGATCCTGCTGACTGTTTTGAATGAATAGAGATTTGCACGCTACCGATAATTCCCTTCCATGCTCCCGTTCGACTCCTTCATTCACTCCACCGACTGACTGACCGAACGACCGACCGGACGGAAGGATGTGGACGACGGCGCTCCTGCTCGTGCTGGCGGCGGTGGGCGGCGCGCAGGAGGCGTGCGTTCGGCGCTCCACGCTGCAGGCGGCCGACGGGCGGGCGTTCGACGGCGTGTGAGTGGGCGGCGGCGATCGGCGGACGTCCGCTTGCAGGCTCCTGAGCAACGCGGCGGCCGACTGCGAGCGCGCGGCGTGGCTGACGGCCGCCGTGCGCGCCGACCGGCGGCTGTGGATCGTGGCGGGCGCGGCGGCCGAGCGGGCGGCGAGGTGAGTGGGCGGAAGCGATGATTGCTCACTGCTCTTTCGTTCATCTGTCCGCAGCCTCTCGCTGCACGTGGGCGAGTGCCGACTGCAGCTCGAGGTGGAGGGCCGCGCGGACGGGCGGCTCTCCCGCCTGCGGCCCGCCGACCAGCCGGACGCCCCGTGGGACGAGACGCTCGTGCTGCGCGTCGAGGCGGACCACGTGGCGCGCGTCCCCGACGGCCGCCGGATCCCCTGCGAGGCGGGGAGCGCGATGACCGTCGGCGTGCGGGCGGCCGGCGGCGCGAAGTTCGCCGTCTTCCTGCTGGTGAGTCGCGCCGCGCCGCCCGCCCACTCGCGCGCTTCCAGTCGGCCGATCGGGACGCCGCGCAGGGCCGCCTCGAGCTCGTGGACGCCGCGTGGCGGACGGACGGCGCCGACCGCGCGCCCCCGCCGCTCGGCCTCCTGCCGCTGTTCGCCCTCCGCCTGCTGCTCGAATAAACCGGCCGGCCGTCCGTCTGCTCGTCACTCGGCGCTCGTCGCTCGTCCGCTCGGCGAATCGATAAGCGCGCACTCCGCCGTCCGCCGTCCGTCGTCTGCTCGCTTTTCCGCTCGTCCCGCGCTTTTCGCCTTCCCGCTCTTTGCGATGGCCGCCGAAAGTTGCGAGTTGCCGCCCGTGCGGCTGTCGAACGGCGTCGAGATGCCGCTCGTGGGGCTGGGCACCTCGTTGGTGGGTGATTGAATTCGATTCTCCTTGCCACTCCCCGCCCGTCTCTGTTGCAGTCGACGAAGGAGGAGTTCGCGCGACTGCCGGCGGCGTTGCGCGCGGCGTTGGCGGCCGGCTGCCGGCTCGTGGACACGGCGCCCGTCTACGGCACGGAGGCGGCGGTCGGCGAGGCGCTGGAGGCGGCGGGCGCGCGCCGCTCCGTCTTCCTCGTCTCCAAACTGCCCGCCCACGCGATGCGGCCGGCCGCCGCCGAGCGCGCCTTCGAGCGGACGCTGCGCGACCTCCGCACGGACTTCGTGGACCTCCTGCTCGTCCACTCGCCGATGGCCGTCGAGCCGAACGCGGCGGCGGACGGGCCCGCGCTGGACGCCGCCGGCCGCCCGCTGCCCGCCGCCGTCGACCTCGTGGCCGCGTGGCGCGTGCTGGAGGCGCTCTACCGGGCGGGCCGCGTGCGGGCGATCGGCCTCTCGAACGTCAACGAGCGCCAGCTGCGGGCCGTCTGGGAGCGCGCCGAAGTGAAACCGCACGTCCTGCAGGTGACCACAAAGTAGAAAGATCAACCGTTCGTGTTGCAGATCGAACTGCACGTGCACCTGCAGCAGGAGCGGATGGTCGCGCTGTGCCGCCGGCTGGACGTCGCCGTCATGGCCTACGGGGCGCTCTGCTCGCCCGGCCGCTCCGTCGGCAAGCCGGGCGTCCCGCAAGTGGCCGGCCTCCAGCACGCGGCGGTGCTCCGGACGGCCGCCGAGCTGGAGCGCTCGCCCGCCCAGGTGGTGCTGCGGCTGCTGGCCGAGCGCGGGATCGCCGCCGTGCCGAAGAGCGTGACGCCCGAGCGGGTCCGCGAGAACCTCCGCCTCTTCGACTTCCGCCTCCGACCGGAGCAGCTGGAGCGGCTGGCGGCCGTCGAGCAGCGCGCCCGCCTCTTCCCCTACGCCAAGTGAGTGGCCGGCCGGCGTACTCACCGCCCGGCTGCTTTCAGGATGCGGCACCACCCCGAGTACCCCTTCCACGAGGACGAAGACGAGTGATCGGAATTATGCGCTTTATTGACGGCGAATAAACACGTGACTCCGGCGCTCACTTCCCCTCCTCGACGGTGGGCGGCTGGTTGGGGTCGGCGGCCAGCGAGCGCACGTCCTTGAGCGTCTCGTCGTCGTCCTCGTCCTCCGCCTCGGGCTCCTTCGAGAGAGGGGATGAGCGGGGAGGGAAGTCGAGCGAGTGCACTCACCTCCTGGCCGGCCTTCTTCGCCGTCTTCTGCGTCTTCGGCGGCTGCGCGGCGGCGGGCGAGTCGGTCGGCTTCTTGGGCTCGGCGGGCGGCTTCGGCCGCTTGCTGTTTTGTTCCTGGAGCGGGCGTTGAACCATGTGGAGGGAACTCACGAGCTTCCCCTTGGCCGGCGCCGGCTTGGCGGTCTTCTGCTTCTGCGAGGCCGCCGCCTTCTTCGCCGACACGCTGCGCTCCTTGGCGGTCTGCGCGGCCGGCGGCGGCGGCTCGTCCTTGGGCGCCGAGGCGCGGCGCTCGGCGGCCTTCGGCGCGTCCTTCGCCGGCGGTTTCGCGGCCGCGGCGGCCGGCCCGGCTGGAGCGGGCGGCTTCTTCTGCAACGAGCAGCAGTGAGCAGTCCAATCCCCCTTCCTCCTCGCGCTCACCTCCACCTTGGCCTTGCTTTTGTTCCCGCACTGGAGGCCGCATAAACTCAGCAGCAGCAGGACGCACAGCTCGCCCCACGCCGCCCGCAGCCACTCCAGCGGCGGCATCTCGAGGGCAGGCGGACGGTCGGGCAACACTCGCGGCTCCTCGGAAAGCGGCTGCCGACTCGCCGGTCTTCTCGCTGCAAATGCCGACAGTTCGGCTCTGCTCCTGCCTGATCGTCGAGTTTATGCAAATGCTGAGGGGTATTTGGCGCTTATTTCTGGATTTTGTGAATGCGAAAAACAAGCGAACAGTACAAGTCCAAACGTAGATTTTCGGTCGTCGATTACACCTGCTTTCTTCCCCAAGTTGCATCTGTAATTAGCCGTCATTAGAAGCAGCGTTTACCTGCTTTATTCTCGTCGTTTCGGCGTTGTGGCACTCCGTTGCAGGCTGGCAAGGAGGAGCGGCGGTTGTTGTGGTGGCGGACTCGTGATCACGATTGCAATGATTGAAGGAATTCTCGTTGGATCGATCGAGAGAGAGGTTTGTCCACGTTTTAAGATGTTCTCTGTTGCGAGTTGAGATTCAATTCCTGCCGCTGTGCGATGATTGAGGAAGTTTTTGCTTCGAATGGATTTGCTGAACGAAATTTGCTGACGTTTCCGTTCGTCACTGGAAATCAATTACAAGTCTTGCTTCCCTCGAAACATTTCCTGCTTTCCATTTCTCTTCCATCGTGATTTTCACGCACAAAACGTCGTCACCGAACGGTTTGCTCGCAGCGAACAGTCGGAGCGGCGGTCGGGGCGGCGGTTCGGACGGAGCGGGGGAGAAAGTCGGTGGGAAGTTGAGTCATCCACTCGCCGTCCTGCCCGCTTGTTTTCCCCTCGACGGTCGTTCGTGTTCGTGAACGGCTGAGCAAACTGGCGAGTGAGTGAGTGCGGGTGTTTAGAGCGGCCGAAAGCGGGATGTTTATTAGTCGAAATGCGGGGGATTTTGCTCAATTTGGGGGCTCTTTTGCTCGTGATCACGCTGCGTTCCATGGGATTCCCCTCCGCTCGCATCCGCCCGCATTACCTCATGCTTTCGATCGCAGGCGGGGGATTGATTACCCGCTTCGCTCGTGGTCGGAAGGAGCAGACAGCCGCCGATTTATGCGGAAATGTGCAGCGAAACGCGATAACAAGACGGCGGGAAGAAGGAGGTGGTTTTCGGTGCAGGGGGGTGTTTGTGTCTTCTTTCTCAACGAGCTGCTCGTCCATGAATTCATCGTCTTCACCTCTTCTATTGATCTTTGAGTCGTCCTTTGGCCGACCGCTGCAAAGCGTCTTGTTTACGCGGTGCGGGAGTGCGGGCGGGTGCACTTGTTTTCTTCTTCGTCCCGCACGCAGACAATTGTTTTGAGTCGGTCGATGATCTCCAGCATTCGAGCCGTTCGTCACTGTTCGATGAAAAGCGGGTGGTTTGTGTCGCGATTTGTTTTGAAATCTCCACGAATTCGTGATTACTTTCGTGTTTGCTTTCAGTGTTGCTCGCCGTCCACCTCCGATTCCCGGCCGATGTGCACGACATCGGGCGACAGTCTGCACTCCCATCCGTGAGCTCTCGTCTTCTTCCCCGAACGATCGAGCGGCCGGCGGAATGTTCCACTTGGCGCCCGTCGGTTTGGAGCCGCCGCGGCGCGTGAACCGCGACCGGCATCACGTGTACCAAACGCAGATCGTGGCCGCCATCCAGAAGTTCGTGAACGCGCCCTCGGATGCGGTGTTCACAAGCAAGGACGCGGAGACGCGCGACCTCCTCAAATGCCTCGATTCTTTCTTCTGCCACGGGTGAGTTCCCTTCAATCAATTTCGTCTATGCACTCGCTTTAGATTCCTGATCCCGCCCAAATGCTACTGGGTGTGCGTGCGGGAGTTCCTGCCGCAGAGCGAACGCAAATCCATGGCGTTGGAGTGGAACACGCGCTCGGAGCGGACGTTGTCGTTGGCGTGGCTGAAGAACGCCCTCAACCAGCAGTCCCTCCACTTCCAAATGCTCGCCTTGATCCGGCAGCCCGCACTCGTGGCCAAGTACTATGACTCGAATGCGTGCATCCGCAACCTGCCCGTCTTCAAGAAGATCGCCGTCGCTACGGCCGATTTGAATCTGATCGCCTTCCAGATCGAAGTGAGTTCCCTCGCCCTCTTCCTCTGGTTTTATTGCTCGTGCACTTGCAGACGGCCTCGATGAAGCAGCAGAGCGACATCCCCGTGGCCCAGCTGACGAGCACGACGCCCGTCGTTCACGTCGCCTCTTCGTCGACCATCGAGACGCGCTCGTTCTCGAAGAAGCGGCAGATGAACAACGAGATCATCCTGTCGGCCTCCTTCCAACCCAACGGTTCGTTCTGTTCTTTCATTCGGTTGTTTGTGAATGAATGGAAGTTCAGAGTACCTGGCGAAATTCCCGGCCGGCGAGTCGGTCGGCGCCGACCTCAACGAGGACCTCCCGCACGTGGAGGTGCCGGCGACGGCCAACGAGCCCTTCCTTCCGACGGCTCGCGATCAGGCACGTCGTTTCTTCTTCGATTTCAATTGTTCCGTGTGTTTCGTTCAGGAATTCATGCTCGACGAGCTCGTGAAGTCGCATCGGGCCCGCGCCGACCATCAACGCGCCCCGTTCTCCTCCACCGACTCCGACGGCGACGAGCGGGCGGGCGGCTTCGGCGGCTCCAAATCGAAGCGCTCGCCGCCCACCGCCCGCCAGTCGTCGTCCAACGGCTCGTTCGGCAATCCGTTCGGCGCGGTCGAGGAGGACGGCGCCAAGGAGGAACCGCCGAAGTCCCGATCGCCTCGGCAACGACGAAAAAGCCGGCGGGATCGCAAGTTGGTCGCATCATCGCTGAGCTGCTCCACGACGAGCACCGACGACGAGAACGAACGCCGCAAACGCACGCCGCCGACCGCCCTGCGCGAAATCGAGGAGCGCGGGCTGGATTTGAGCAAAGTGAGTTCAATCGAGGAATCCTTTGCTTTGTTGTCGTACTGGACTCGAGAACGTCGTTCGTAATCCAAAACAAAGGAGAAATAATTGCGGCAAAAGGTCGAGAGCATAAATAAGGGCAAAAAAGCGGTGTCTGCTCGTTTTGAGGCCGAGCGGGCGGTTTTGATGGACGGCCGCCGTTTCCGCTCGTTTCTCATGACATCGGCGGCATTACCGCCTTGTCTTTCGTGTTAGAGTCCAATTTCATTCTTTCGTTTGTTGGGAACAAATTCTAGCGGACAAAAAAGAATGGATGACTTTAATTGGGTACGTGGGGCAATCTATCAGCTGGTATTACCAGAATCGTTTCTTAACCGTGTGGTTTCAGCCGATCGTCAGCCTGCGGGACGAGCTGCGCGGCACGGTGCTGGCGGACGAGCTGCCGACGCCGCTGGCCGAGCCGCTGGACGCCTCCACGCCCTTGGCGCCGCCCGTCGCCGCCGAAGAGGATGCGTCGCCGGCGGTCGGGACGGGCCTCGACGGCGACATCGCGCTTTCGGCCGGCGAAGTGATCCAAATGGCCATCAACGTGTTCCGCGACGACGTGGAGAACTTCCAGCGGCTGTTCGCCGTCTATGTCGACCACGCCGTGGGGCAGCCGAAGCGGCGCTTCTTGTGCCTGACCGATCGCTACCTCTACGTTCTCTCCTCCACGGTTGCGACCTCGACCGGTCGGCCGATTCCGCAGCTGTCCCGAGCGGCCGAACTCTCCTACCTGTCGTCCTCGATGCCCATCGGTTCGGCCCCACCGATGGCCGCCTTCTCGCCGTCGCCAGTCGCCCACCTGAGCGTGGCGGAGGAGTCGCGCCGCCGCACCACCTCGATGGCCGTCACGGGCACCCACGCGCCCATGGACACGTCGGGCGGCAGCCGCGGCGAGCTGGCACCCGCCGACTCGTCGAACATCACGGACGAGGACGCGGACGGGCTGGACGCCGCGGACACCTCGCTGCAGATCTCCTACCACGTGGAGACGGCCGTCCCGCTCGACGAAATCGAGGGCGTCACGTTGGGCGTGGACGGGCAGTCGGTCGCCGTCCAGACGCGCAATCGTTGTGTCTTCCGTCGCGCCGTCACGACCACCGAGCACGAGCAGAAGCAGTTCGTGGTGGAGACGGGCAGCCAGCCGTTGGGCGAGTGCATTGCCGTTGCCCTGCAGCGCGCCGTCAAGTGGTTCGGTCGGGAGCACACGACCATTGCGATCGGCTCCGGCCTCACCATGTATTCGATCATCTTGCGGAATTTCGTTCGTCGTGAGTTGGGGCTCGTGAGTTCTCTTGCATTCCATTCATTTCATTGCTCTTCCTTCGCTTTCAGCCCTCGGTGGAGATCAAACACGGCGTGCTCGTCTACTGGCTGCAGAGCGCCGCCCCGGACACCATCGGGGCGAGCAACACGCTCGAATCCTACCTCTACATGCGCAACTTCTACCCAAAAGCGTGGCGACGGAAGGCCGACAAGTGGGCTCAAGCCTACTTCGTGTTGCGCGGCCAGATGCTCTACCAGTTCACCGATTCCACGTGCAAAGTGGCCGAGAATTCAATCAACATTCGGTTCGTTCCCCTCCATTCGATTCATTGCTCTCAATTCTTCCGCAGGGAGCGCGTAGACGAGATCACGCCCGTGGACCTCCGGGACGACGAGCAGTTCGTCTTCGAGCTGCACTTCAACGACGGCACGCCGAACATGCAGCTGAGCTTTGCGGCACGCGATCAAATGTACCAGTGGATGACGTCGATCACGATGGTCTTCTCGACGGCCGTGGTTCGTCCCTTCGCTCCCTTCTTTGCTGATTGGATTGTTTGCAGGAGGACTCGCTGGTGCCGGTCGGCTGCGCGCTAATCCTCACGGACACGTCGGTTCTGTTCGCGCAGGAGGGCGCCAACTGCCTGGTGGACGGCTTCATGCGCCTCCTGCTCCAACTGACCGTCCGCGACTTCGCCTCGCTCGCGGCCCTCCGCACGCCACGCCACAACGTCCTCATCCTCCGCCGCGAGTCGGGCGCCTCCGAGCTCGTCTTCCTCCGCAACGAGGCCGAACTCCAGCGCCTGTGCACGTCGTTCGGCGCCGCCTGGGGTCTGCACGTGGACGAGCTGAGCGAAGCGGCCGCCCAATCCGATTTGGCGTACGCGCGCGCTTATCGCCAGTGCCTCCAAATGAGCGACGTGTGGTCGGCGCCCGCCGATCCGAGCGGAGATTTGGATTGAGAACTCCCGTCCACGTGTACGTGCGGCCAAGAGCGCTCTTTTGTTCCCCGAATGCCTGTTCACATTGCTCCTCCTTCGTTTCCCCTACTTCTCACTTTGAATCTAACCTTTGAATCGGCCCTCCACTCACTTCCTCTCGCTTGTGTACATCTATCGAACTCCCGCTCCCCTCTTTGCTGTTGGTTGTGCCTTGGCCTTGGGTTCGAATTACGCGTACTGCTGCTCGTGAGAAGGACGGGGATTGCTCATCGTTCTTGTAAATAAACGACCACTAATCTTCGGTTTGTGTCTTCGCTGAGGAGTTCCTCGTTCGTGCGAAACGAAAAGAACTCGAGTGAGTGAGTGCACGGGAATGATTGGGCGATTCGTCCGCAGTCTCCATGCCAACTGGCCGCCTTCGAATTAATTCGGCCGTCCGATGGGTTCGCCGCTCTTTGTGCTCCGCGAGTGCGAGTGTCGCCTCGCGACTGCGAATTTTGAGATTTGGCCTCGGGCACGAATTGATTAGTCGACCGAATTGAACTCGGAGTTCACCGGCGACCGGTGGAAGCGAATGAGAGCTTCCTTCTTCCGCTCTCCACTCACTCGCTGCTGCCGCTTCCCGTCGAGCGTCCGGGTTGCGTCGATCCGCGCGCGGGTGTTTGCGCGAAACGAGACGCCGGCCGAGAGCAAACACGCCGAAGAAAAACGGACGGAAGTCGGCGGTTTGAGAGACTTTCTTGAGGCCCAAAGAGCCGGCCGAATCATTTTCTTGCGGGTTGGGGGTTTCGTGGATTGTTCGGATCGCTGGGATAATCGTTGTTTCAAACGAGCTCGGACATGTTCTCTAATGTACTCGCTAAATACTCTGACTAGCGCCCACACCACGTCATTCTTGCCAGTTGCACGCCGAGGAAGCTCAACAGGAGTTTTGTTTCGAATTTCGAACGAAACGGAGCAAAAAGATCGCCAAACGGCCGATTTCCCGTTCGACGAGATCCCGGCCGCCGGCCTCGTTTGACGGCGGCGGCGGGAAGAAAGCGGGCGGATTTGTTCGACGCGTCAAACGGCGGCCGTCTGCCGGCCGGGCGGGCGGGCGGGACGCGAAGCCGAAAGCGAGCGGAACGAGCGGCAAATGGCGGTCGGTCGAATTCCGCCGCTCTTGTTCGTCGTTCTCCTCGTTTGCCCCGCGCGTTTCCATCCGCCGCTTTCCGCCTTGTTCGATGCAAATGACTCATTTTTGCGAGTAAAATGAGGGCCGTGTGCACGCGAAGACGCCCCGTTTGCGGGAGGACGGAGGAATTCGTCTACGAGTGCTTCCGTCATCAAGACGTCCGTCGTAAAGTGTCCAAATTGGAGTTTCGATGGATTTCGAGAAAGTGCTCGTCGAACTCCTCGGCGCTCGCCGTCATCCGCTTTCATCGTCAATCTCGCCTCGTCGTCGTCGTCGTCGGAATTCGTGGTCACGACGGCCGCCGGCTGTCGCTTTCATAATCGACGGACGGACGGACGGACGAAAGACGTGGCCGCGCCGTCATTCCGCCCCCTGCTCGGCCGGCCGTGATTCACGAGAAGCCGGGCGAGGAGATCGAGCGCCGATGGACGTTCTTCCTTCCACTCGCCTTTTGCCCGCTCGCCCGTCCGCTCGCTCGTTCGTTCGTTCGGAGGATCGCGATGGATGCCCGAGCTCTGCAAAAGGCGCCGTTTGCCCCCGCGCTCTTCGTTTCGTTCGGCTTTTGGTCTTCGGCCGGCCGGGCGCCGTTCTTCTCCGCGTCCATCGGCCCGCTTTCCCACGCATCTTTCGGCGGGCGCAAAGGCCGTCGCTCGCTTTCGACTTTTGACCGCCCTCTTCGGGGGGCCGTTCGCTTCGCGGACATTCCGGCCGCTCGCCCGTTTGTTTACGGCGGCCGAGGGAGCTCGAATTGCAGGCCGCGAGCCGTCGCTTCGATCGATCGATGCAAAACGCGTCCGCGTGTCTCACTCGTGTCCTCACTCCTCATTCCTCATTTCCAGAGACCCGGTCGTCGTTGTCCGCCGCCCAACGAGCGCCCATCCAGCGAGATGTGCTCCTGCCTGCTCTTCATCCTTTGCATCATCTTCCCCGTAAGTTGCGAGGACGCCGTCCGACCGTTGCGAAACTCCCCCGGAAGCCGTCTTTTGTTCTCGCGGAAGTTGAATCACTTCTGTTCGGGAGCAAGAGATGTTTCTGTTTCAACGATCCGTCTTCCTTCCCACGTCTAATCTGTCTTGTTACAGCCGCTGGCCGTCCTGATCGCGCGGGGCTGCAGCGTCCACTTCTGCATCAACATCTTCTTCACGGTATGCAGCGTTGTCTAATCCAATTGAACTGCAATTTGCTTTAGCTCCTCGGGATCATACCCGGGATCATTCACGCCATCTACGTGGTCTTCTACTCGACGGCGCCCTGAAGCGAGGGGCGACGCGCACGACGTCGGGCTCATTCCTCCCCTTTGTTTCGGCCGAGATTCCCTCTTCGATAAATTGACCCCCCGCTTTCCCCTTACTTACGCTCGGAGTGCTCCACGCTGCAATCTTCCAGCCACCATATCCCTTTGAATCCCCCCTCTAAGCCTTCTTTTGATTGTTCGAATAAACGAAGGCTCTCTTCGGTCGATCGGTTGGACAATTGTTACGTTTATTCCCTAACGAACACTCCTTCACACTTCTCAAACGACTCGGGACACAACGGAAGGTTCAACGCTTCTTGGCCGCCTTCTTCGCCTCGCACAGGACGACGACGCCGCTCTCCTCGGTGCACTGCGTGGGGTGTTGGCCGCGGATGGCCCCACCGCGTTGATCGCGACGACGCTGCGAGAAGCGGGATGAGGGGGAGGAGGGGAGGGAAGGGCGCACTCACGTCCGTCTCGAACGACGTGTAGAACGTGCCGGTGGTGCGGGTGCGCGCCGGGCCGTCGGCGGGCGTCCAGCTGTTGCTCGACGAGTCCGTCGAGTGGGCGTCCGGCGACTGCGGCCCGCAGCCGCTCGCCTCGTCGCCGCCGCCCACGATCCCGCCCGCCGAGAGCTCGTCGGAGGGCTCGTCCGCGTCGTCCAGGCGCACCTCTTCGATCTGCGCGTCCACGCTCGTGATCACCAGCTTGTCGGCGAACTCGCGCACCACGCCCATCACGACGTCGATGGCGTGGACGGTGGAGAGGAGGACGTCCGAGGGCTCCATCTGCTGCTCCAGCCACGCCTCGTCGCGACCCCGCTCCAGGCACACGCGCTCCTCGCCGTGCAGCCGGCGGAAGGGCTTTGCGTTGAAGTGGGCCGGCGATTTGGCCCGCGACTTCTCTGCAGAACGAACGTGAGTGATCAAACGGAAGGAGAAGCACTCACTTGACTTCTCCGCTTTGCTCTCGGCCGGCGGCGGCGGCTGCAGCGGACTCATGAGCGCGACGTCGACGGTGAGCGGCGGCGAGTCGTGAAATTCGGCCGAGCTGGAGATGATCGTCGTGTTGCTCGTGGCGTCGTCCTCCTTCTCCTGCGCCGTCGTGACGTCCGCCTTCTTCGGCTTCTGATCGCTGTCCGCCTTCTTCGCCCCGCTCGCGACCTTCGGCTTCGGGACGCTCGCCGGCTTCTTCTTGGCGGGCGGATTCGCGCTCTTCGGCTTCTCCGCCTTTTTGGCCTCCTTGCCCGACGAAGCAGAAGCAGAAGGTTGCTCTGAACACGCGAAGATGAGAGGATGGAGGGAGGAGGACTCACTGGGCGTCTCGACGGCCGGCGACTTATTGGGCGCCGCGATGGGCGAAACGGAGACCTCGGCGAGCGGCTGCGACGGCGGGGCGGCGGCTTTGGGCGGCTCGGCCACCGGCGGCGGCGGTTTCACGACGACGGCCGACGAGCTGGAGGCGGTGGAGCTGCCGGAAGTCGTCGTCGAAGCGGCCGACGTGGCCGAAGCGGTTGAGGAGGCCGTTGAAGGGGCCGGCTTCTCTTTGGGAGTTGCCTCCTTGGCCGTGGCGATCTCCTTGGCGCTGGAGTCCTCCCGGGTGCTCTCGGCGGAGCCGCGGGAGCGACGGTGGACGGGCGACTTGGTGGCAAAGACGGTCACGCGGTCCTGCAAGCGGCGGGTGGGCGAAGCGGGCAGTCGGCCGTCCCACCTTGCTCGTCTTCGCGTTGATGTGGTCGGGCGGGAGAGCGGGCCGCGCGCGCTCCCACTCGCCCTCGCTGCACGCGGTCAGCGGCACGCCGTCGGCCACGAGCGGCGTCTTCGGCTTCGATCCGGGCGCCTCTTTCTGCGACATTCGACCGACTCGAGCGGGGACTTGCGGAAATGAACGCGGCGGAAATGTGGTCGATCGATCGGCATTTCTTTCTTCCTCTCGCTCGCCCGATCACTCCTCGCGCTCATTTGTTCTGTCTGTTCTCCGAGATGGCGGCCGCTCGCGTTCTGCCTTCTGTGTTTGTGCTCTCGCTCGTGGTGATCGTCGAGGGCCGCTGGTATTACGAATTGGAGCAGGCTCTCAGGTGCCATGGCTATCCATATGCCGAGGCGGTGAGTTCCCCGAGCTCCTTCCCCTTACTCTTCCGCTGCAGACGATCGTGCTGTTCGAGAAAGATCTCTGTGAGTGTCTTCCTTCCGTTTCTCCGACCACTCCTTTGCAGTGCGCAACGACCTCTGCTACGTGACCAACAGCAGCGGGCGGGGCACGTGGCACGCGAAGGGATACGAGGTGAACGACGGTGGAAAGCCGGACAACATTCAGATGCACATGTGAGTCCCACTTGCCTCTTCCTGCTCATCCCTTCTGCTTGCAGCCGCCATCGCTGCGGAACGAACGGCAAGTGGCTCTGCTACTACAGCGACCTCGGCCGCGACATGTGGACCCTCACCAAGGACGATTCGAACACGTGGCGCCTGGACACCATCGATCTGGGCATAGAGAAGAGCGACGACTGCTACTACCGCGCCAAGAAAGCCATGGAGGGCGGCATCTGGGAGAGCGAATGGTGCGCCTGATCGATCGTCTGTGTCTTTTTTCGTTTGTTTGTGTGCTCGGGTGTGAAATGGAGAAATAAACTGTGGTTCGTTTGATTCGGTTCACTTTTGTTGATTTGGACGCGAGCAGAAACCAATTGGGTCCTTGGCTTGCAGTTGAATCGCCTCAGGTCCTATCCAACGGACGGCAACAAGAAATCATGGCGAATCGACCAAGTTTGCGGCAAGCAGATGGCCACCGGACGGATCGCCTGTTTGACTTCCGATTTGCCCGTTCGACCGGCGGCTATCCGATTTCTCCGCGCAACAGATGGGATGCGCGAATTCGAGGCCGACGGCCGGACGGGGCGGGTGGTTGCGGAAACTTGGGGCTTTCAATTTCTGCCCGGATTCATGAGCTTTCTTCGCTGCGCCTCCATGAGTCCGCACTTCCCGTTTGTTTCTCGTGTGTTTGATCAAACGAAGACGATTCGGCATTCGGTTCATGTGTTTGTTTCTTCTTCTTTCGACCGCCATTGCCGAATTCAACGGACTTTCCGGCGGCTTTTGTTTCGGCGGAGCCGTGCGGGAGATCGGCGCCCGTCCGTTCGCTTTGATCGCGGCCGAGTGGCGGGCGGAAGCGGGGTCAACGAGCAAACGAACAAGTGCGAAGTAAACGGTAGCAAGCAAGGCGGCGGAATGAAGTTGAGGAATGCTAAAGGGCGGCACGCTTTCATTCACCAACGCCACAAACAAGTCAAGCAATTGAAAGCAAAACCTCGAAAAGAACACCGTAATCCAGCCTCATCTTCACCCACCAGAGCCGTTGAGTTCCAGCAAAAACGCGGTTCCGTGGATAGCCGTCTAACTGCGAGAATCCCCACTCCTTGCCGAAATTGGATTGAAGCAGTCGGGAGAGGCGGACGGACGGGCCAGCGGAAGGAAGGAAACGCGGCCCATCCGCCCGGCCGGCCCTCCGAACTGCCCGCCGGCCGCCCGGCAGTCCAACGGCTCTCCGTTGATGAACTTCGGGCACGAAGAGGACGGCCGCTGCGGAGTGTACGGTAAGTAGAGGCTGTTCCAAGAAGACGCCTTGTTCATTAACCGTTGCGCCTAAACCCTCCGCTCATTCCACGGCCGACCTTCTCGCTCGTCGAATCCAAACCGAAAACATTCGAAACCGCCGGCCGATTTCCGTCCGGAGCGCGTGAGGGCGCGGCGAAATTCGAGATCGCGGACGTCAAACCGGGGGATCGCGAGCATCCCGCAGTCAACAAGTCGGATGCTTCAAATGGCAAACAAACGGGCAGAGGACCAGAGCAAGAAAGAGAATGGAAGCGCAGTAGGAATCAAAACTGTCTAATCGAAGACCGCAATCGAAGGAATTGAAGATTAACTGACTACACTGACAGTCGACTCGTCCATTTGGCCGCAAATGCCCGTGTTTATGTTGAGATCATGAGCGGTTAATGGGCGCATTCGAGGAGAAGACTATCGTTTGCGCCGGTTTTCGCTCTCGCGAGAGCCGTGAGCCAATGAGCGGAACGGGCGGCGGGCAGGCGGGGCGGAGTCGGCGGGAAGACGAACCGAAGAGGCAGCAGCGGCGGACAATGCGGGTTCATGTCCCGCCTTCTCCCTCCTCGGCGCGCGCGTCCTCGTTTGTTGGCCGTCGGGGCCGCCGGAACGGACATCCGCCGGCTGCACACGCACTGATTCCCCTGGTAGAGCAGCCGGGCGCCCGCCTTCCGCTCCGCCTTTCCGTCGGAATCGGCGGCACTCCGACGGTCGGCCGGGCGCGGCGTCGTCTTTCGGCGAGCGGACGGGCTGCGGGACGTCCGGCTTCTTTCCTTCCGTCCGTTTCGGCGGCGCGCCGACGGTGAGGCCGCTCCCCGTCGGGCCGCCCGCCTGCCCACCGATCGAACGTGATTTTCCTGTCCGGATTTTCCTCTTCCGTGTGCCGCCCGCCGGCGTTTTCCGCTCGCCGCTTCTCCCCTTTCGGTCGGCCTTCCGCCCGCCCGCCCTCCGTTCCGCGCCGCCCGCCCGTCGACGTGAACGAGCGGCCCGGGCGGGCGGAAGATCGCCGGAGACGAACGTGATCTCCGACTTCCGCCCGCCCGACCGCCCGCCTCGACGGGGAAGGCGGCCGGAAGGAAGGAAGCGAAAAAACAGCTGCCGCCCAACAACCTGCAGCAAGCGGAAGCAATCAGCCAGCTGCTCATTAGCGGCTTACCACTTCTGATCACCAGTCAGCAATTGATTGCTGCTTGTAATGTGCCCAATGATAGCCGTTCAATGAAAACACTCGCTGCTTTCCGTCGAGTACAGTAGTCCGCTCTCGAAATGCGTGACGTCGCAAATCCTCTCGGAACTCGTGACGACACTCCGACTTGGAGCTGCGGGGATTAAAAGGGATTTCAATCCGTGAATTCAAGACCGGAGTGAAGTGACCAGTGGCCACAAGTAAGCACAAAATTGCGCGGTGTTTACCGAATGGGCACGGCTTGTTTCAAACGGTCCGGAATTTACGTCACAGGGAGGGCGTGGTTTAAAGTACCGTAGATTTCGCACAAACGAGTGCTCATTCACAACAGATTGTTATCGCTTCCAGATCTCCTCGTTTTTTTTCGATCTCAGGCCCGGCCCCGACTGTCCGTCGATCGAATGGAGGACTTCATGAAAGCGGCGGCCGCCGCCGCGCTGAACGCCGCCGTCTCCTCGACGCCGCCCAACCAGTCGGCGCCGATCAGCACGTCGATCGCGACGAGCACGAACTCGGCCCTCGGCGACCCCCTGCTCTTCCACAAACACGCGCCGTTGGGCGGCGGGCAGCCGGCGGGCGTCGAAGGCGCCCAGTGCAACGGCGGGGGCGGCTACCCGTCGATGGGGCTGGACATCGGGATGCTCTCCAGCTTCCAGGTGAGTTCTTTCTTTTGTTGCATGCCTCGTTGTCGCTCTCGTTCGAACTCGTTCGATCGTCGAGTTAATCCACCGGACATCGAAGAAATTCGAACCTTCCGCTCTGCTTGTCCTTCCGTCGGGTTGCGCAAAGCAAGAGGGTGTGGCTTCACGAAGGGGACTTCCACTTGTGTGTTTCAATGAAGAAATCTGACTTCTCTCTTCGTTCGTTACCCACCGACTCGATTAATCCGCTCGGCCGGCCGACTGCTGGCGGATGATCATTGAATCTCGCCTTTTTGTTCGCGGGATCTCCGCTTTGAATTGGACGGCCGGTTATTACTTTCGCCTTCTTTTCGGTTCTCCGGCCGACTCAGTCGGCTAATCGAAGAGGTGGCTAATAAACGGGGTTTACTTTCCGCTCTTGAGCAATCGGGAGGGAAAGGCGGGCGGGCGTTCGGCAAAGGTTCGAAGCCAGCGGATGTGCGCTTCCATCTTCTCACTCACCACACACCGCTGGCTCGTTTCTCGGGACACAAATCACAACTCGCGGCCGCTTCCGTGTCGAAATCCGACCGGCGGGAGTGGATTTTCATCGGCGACCGCCCAAAACGGATTACTCGTCTCAAGCAGCCAGCCGGCTAATCCACTCCTCTCACCACTCCCATCGGTGGACGGATTACCGAACGGTCGGTCGGCCGGCCGTCGTTCTCTCGCTTCTCGAATTCGAACGCCCTCACTCATCTGCTGACCGTCGATTTCAGAATGGAATGCCCAACGGGATGGGCTTCGCCACGCAACGCTACCCCTTCTACGAGCACAACGCGCTCCAGAAGCCGCTGATGCCGCCGCCCGCACAGGCGCCGCCGCCGCCCGTCGGCTCGCGCGGCCCGTCGGCGGCCGGCGGACAGCCGAACGGAGGTGAGCCGAAAGAAACGTGCAGAAAGGCGGGCATCCGCGCGCCGCTTTGATTCGATTGTGCGCGTGAATGGACGGGAAATTGGGCGGTTTTCCGTCGCGGAATCCACTCGGCCATCCGCTCGCTCTTCGTCACTCACCGCTTCCGTCGATTGCAGCCGTGAACCTCAGCCTGCACGGCGCCACCGGCGGCCCGAACTCGTCGGCGTCGCCCCACCAGCCGTCCGACGGGGCCGCGGGCGTCGCCGGCGGTCCGCCGAACCAAAACCTGCCGCCGAACAGCAGCGCGAACGCGACGAACAACAACGCCATCAAGGAGGAGGTTCGTGCGGGGACGCTCGAACGATCGCCTTCTTTTCGTTGCAGCCCATCTTCAATCCGATGAACGCCTTCCAGTGCCCCCCGCTGCGCCCCAACGGCTCCATTTCTCAAGGTTCGTTTTCACTTCTTTATGTAACCCGGGGGCTCGACGGGCTCGAAGGAGGGTCCCACCGTAGCCGGCCGCTCGTCCGAACCGCAAAGATCGGCGCTCGGCCGGCGCAATTACGCGCTCCGCTTTCGGCGCGGCCGCGATTTACGGCGGCGGGCTGGAGTCCTTTCGGCCGCCGTGTTTGCGCCAAAATGAACCGCCGAAGAAGCGCGAGCTCGTCGTCTTCGCGTTTCGCGTCGACAAGACGAACGGTCGAATGAAATCAACGAACCTCCTGCTTGCCGCGCGCACACGCTCCTCGAAGCGCGTTTTGCACTTGTTTTTGGCGGCCCCCTTTGCGGGGGTCACTTGGGGCCGACGCGCGAACAAAAGAAGCGTCCAATTGTCGCCGATTGCGCGGCCGGATAATCGGCGCGGTCGCGCTTCTTCGTGGATTTTTCGCACTTCTTTGCCGCTTGTCCGCCGCTCTTCGACGCGCCCATTAGTCGAGGGGCCGACAAAAAAAGGGGGATCCGCGCGCTCTCGACCGGCGGCCGGGCGGGCGCTTCTTTCTTTTTTGGATGAACTCCCGGCCACTCGGCTCGGCTTTCTTCTCGCCGCCCGCCCGTTGCGGTAATTTGCGGTGGACATGCGCGGGCGGGGGTTGTGCAATCGAAAGCGGAGAAGACGGCGCGGCCGAAGGTGCGTGCGGGAAAAGAATCCTTCGGCTTCTCTTCGAATCCGGACACTTCATTCGGGATTCTTTTTGTCGGGCGGAATGCGGCGGCCCTTGGTTCCTCGCAGGGGCCCCGGGCGGCGGTCTCATGACAAAACTCGGTCCGAAAATAATTACTCGTCGGCCGCTTGTCGCAGTCGCCGACGGCGGCGGTTTGATGCTCGCGGCCGGCCGACGGTCGATCGCGTTCGAGCGGCTCGTAAATCGGGCGCTCGTTGGTTTTCTTTCGGCAACTCGCCGCCCGCCCGTCCGCGCGGACAACCTCGACCGTCGAAAATGCGGTAATTTGCGGCCGAACGATCCGCGCGCGCGGCCGCCGAACAAACGGAATCCGCGATTGTTTCCGCCGCCGCTTCGTGAACTCCCGCTCGACCACTCGCCCGACCACTCGACCGCCTCAACGGCTCGGCGGATCGTAAACACGAGGGCTTGCCGGCCGCAAGGAACTCGAAGCCCCCTTCGACAACTCCATCGACTTCTGCTGCTCCCGGCCAATCAAAACAAGACGACGACGTCGCGCGTCGCTAATCGAATCGACGGGCACTAATTTCGGTTGCGCAACGGCTGGTGGATTAATTGACTTCCTTCTGCTTGCGGGCCTCCGAATTCCGCGAATCTCGGCCGCTCTCACAAATTGGCGCGCTTGTTTGCGGCCGGGCGAGCGGACGGGCGGGCGGCCAATCGAGCGGCTTATTGTTCGAAACAATCGACCGCTAATTGATTGGGAGACCGGCAGAAGTGATGCGTGCGGAAGTGATCTGGAGAGTGCTCATCACTGCGTTCACCTCACGCGTCCTCCAGCACCTCACCGCAATCAGCGAATTTCTTCGACTTGACTCTTCTTCCCGCATTTGCATTTTAAATTCGGGCCTTGAAGCGGCCGTTCAAGTACCGCCCGTCCGCTCGACCGCTCGCCGGAATCGTTTGTTTCTTCGGCGCCAGTCGTCCATTCCGCCGCTCCTCTGATTGAATCAAACACAAACGAAGTGGCAGCAGCAGAAGAACGAGTAGAGGGGAGAATGCTGGGGAACGAGTGTTGCGTAGCGTACAGTAGCCGTTCGAAGCGATGCCGCCAACTTCTTCCATTCTTCTCGCTTCTGTTTGTGTGCGGGCGGGGGTCAACGCGCCTCAAAGCGCCACGTGCCGCGCGGCCGCTCAAAGACGGCCGGCCGCCGCAAACACCCGCACTCCGCACTCGATTTCCGGCCGCGCATGAGAACAATCGAACGAACGAACGAAAGGAGGCGCCCACCGACCGACTGCGTAATTTCCGGTCCGGCCGGTCGATCGAAGGAGCGGCTAATGGACGGCCGCCCGCTTCTTCTCGCTGCTGCCCGGCCGCTTGTTTGCGGCGTGCGCGAGGCGGCGGCCGTTTGATTTCGATCGGCCGGCGAAATTTCAAACGCGCCGGGCGGGCGGCGCGAAGATGGACTGCCGGCCGAGGGCCGAGGGCGGAAGGAAGGTAATTGAACCCTCTTTGGCCAACGAAGGCGAATGATGGGAAGGCAGGGATTTCCCGCCTTCCCATTCGAACCACCCGCCTTTCCAGCTTCGTGACCCCGCCGCCATCTTGAGCGCGAGTTCATCCAATTACTCGGCTTGTTCGCGCGCGCATTCGAACGCTAAACGCCCGAATCGCCCACCTGTTCGCCGTCCAACCGCCAATTTTTCTCCGCGCGGAGATGCGCGCCCAAATGAACACAAAAAAGAAGAAGACGGTCGACTGCTTACTGTAGGGTTTGAATCTTCGCACTGATCGGGCGAAAGAGAAATGAGTGGAGATATTAAGGGGAGTTCTCGTGAACGAGCACTCGTCTGCAGCAGCCCCGAGCGTTCCATTCGCCAACGGGATCCAACGACTTCCGATTGGCCGCCCACGAGAAACAAACAGGTGCGCTAATCCCCGCGGATTACGGTCGACGAGGACGACAGGCGGATTTAATTGGAGCGAGCGGAACGAAATGCGGTCGATCGGAACGAATCGCCGGAGACAAATTATGACGACGCGCCCGCTCGTCCATTCATTTGTCTCGAGCGTGTCCTCGGCGAGGGGCGCGACCTTGAAATTGCGGCCGCTCACCTTTCGGTCGGCCGGTCGGGACAACAGACGGCGAACGAGCGAACAATAAGCGCGGGATGAGCGGAGGAATCACTCATCTCGCTTCCCCCGAGAACGGACAATCGACGCCAGCTGTTGCCGGGATGTTCCCACTTCTTCTTCCTACTGTGGGTCGGAAAAGAATTGAACTGAAAGCCAGAGGAACTGCAAGAGCAACAAAATAATCGATCGAAACAAACACACAACTCATCGCCCTCTTTCAGACCCCTACCAGATTCTCGCGCCGATGAGCCAGCGGCTGGCGAGTGCGGGCTCCGGGCAGATCCAACTATGGCAGTTTCTGCTGGAGCTGCTTGCGGACAGTCGGAACGCCGATGCGATCACTTGGGTTCGTCCTCTCCACCCACTTGCCTTCCAATCCTTCCGTTCGTTCAGGAAGGGACTCAAGGCGAATTCAAGCTCGTGGACCCGGACGACGTGGCGCGTCGTTGGGGCGAGCGCAAATCGAAGCCGAACATGAACTACGACAAAATGTCGCGCGCCCTTCGCTACTACTACGACAAAAACATCATGTGCAAGGTGCACGGCAAGCGGTATGCCTACAAGTTCGACTTTCAAGGCGAGTGCACAGACGAACAGTGGCATGAGTTCTGTTGCTCGCTTTAGGGATCGCCCAAGCCCTGCAGCCGCAGACCGCCCACAACGCGTCGGCGGACATTTTTTCGCACTCGGCTCGCTTCCAGAACGCCGACTTCATGCACCCCACGTGGCACAACTACCGCTTCATCAATCCGGCCGGCTTCCAAGTGAGTTCCCCGCCCTCTTTTCCTCAAACAACCCACTGGTTGCAGCCCGGCGCTAATTTCTTCAACTCGACGATGGCGTATGGCCAATTCTCGACGGCCAACGTCCCCAATCCGCGCAACTTCTCGTTCTACAACTCGCCCAACTACAATAAGGGTATTTGAGTAGCGGCTGTTGTTCCCTTGGGCTGCGAGGGCCCCCTTTTGATTGCTTCTTCTCGTCGAACAAACTTTTATTCGCCCGATCTCCTCCCTGCAGTGTGCCATTCCCTCCAACCACCACGTTTTTTATTCCACCTATCGTTTTTTACTGGACTTCCTTCAAGCGATCACTTTCCCTTGTACTTCTGCTTCTCCTCCGAATTGACGATCTCCTTGTGACCGACGGTCTCCCTTCTCTTCCTATTTATTCCTTTTGCTTCTAGTCGAGTAAACGCATTGGAGACGTGAGCAAGGAAGGAGTTCGATCGAGCGAACCATTGGTAAGCTTCTTTCAATGGGAGCGAGTGTGGATCGAAGTCCTTTATTCTCTGCTAAACGGACGGAAAGAAAGACGACTCGTCCAAACGGTGGCGACTCCTCACATCGCGTACTCGCTCTTGATTCCCTTCTCGAACTTGAACGGAACCGTGGCGCTCGCCTTCAGCGGCGACACCTTCTGCAAGCAGGAGGAGTGATTGGGGGAGTGGGAGGGAAGAGGAGGAACCTTGTCAGTGCGGGAGGGCGGCGGCGTCGCGGCCGGGGTGGCGGGCGGCGTCGCGGTGACCGACGAGGTGGAGGGCTTCGGCGTGACGTTGCCCGCGACGGTGGGGTCCAAGTAGTAGACGGTCTGGACCTCCTTCTTGGGCTGCAGGTCCGCCTTCTGCAGCTCGACCACCTTCTGGACCTCCGGCAGCTTCGGCGCGTCGCCCTTCGGCAGCAGGGCGCGCTGCTCGCGCTCCTCGACGGCCGCCGCTTCGGCTTGGATCGCCGGATTGGCGGGAACGTTCGGGGCGCGGCGGATCAACCCGACGGCGGCCGCCCTTCAAGCGAGAGGGATGAGAGGAGGGGGAAGGCGGGAACTCACGCCGCTTGGACGCGTTTGGCCGCCAACCACACGTCCGGACGGCGCTGCAGGACGCGCGAGCGCTTCTCCTCGTACTTCTCGCCGAGCTTCGCCATGTTCGTCTTCGTTTGGCGCACCTGGTCGTTGAGGAAGAGGCGGTCCGTCTTCGAGTTGTTCATCGCCCACTCGCCGTCCTTCAGCCGATTGAGCAGCTCCGCGTTGACGGCCGTCTGGCAGTTGACTTCGGCCACCTCGCGCTGCGCCCGCTCCACGCCCAGGACCGCGTACGCGAGGTGGAGCACCTCCACGGCGAGCAGCTTCAGTTGGAAGTAGCGCGCGTACAGTTCGTCTGCAGGCGGAAAGGGGATGAGAGGAGGATGCAGAGAGAGGACTCACGAATGAAGCTGGTCACGTAGAAGAGGGCCATCAGCACGAAGTCCTGGACGGCCGAGTAGACGAAGAGGACCGTCCGGTACGCTTCCTGCACGAGCGACGCCATTGGGATCGACGGAGAGCGGACGCGCGAGAGGACGAACTGCCGGACGGCACGAGTGAGCACTCGAATGGACGGACGGGAGCCGAGCGAGCGGAAATTCGTTTGTTCGCTCGATTTGCATGACCGCCGTGTTCCGCACAAGCCATTCAAATCCTCCCCACAACCGAGTGAAAGAATGTTTATGTACAGCAACAAATCAAAGGGGGGTTCACATGAAGAGGTCGTCGAGAAACTCGTCGATTTCGTCCTGCGGCTTCGGCTCCTCGACGGGCTGATCGGCCGGCTTGGCCCAAATGTCGCGGGCTTCTCGTTCGGCCTTCTCCGCTTCCTGCAATCAAACGGTCGAATGGGGGACGGCAGCGGGGCGAACTCACTTCTTTCCGTTTGGTCTTTTCGTCCACTTCGGTGGGCGGCCGCCGCTCCTCGTCGCCCTTCGACCTCGACGCTTCGGCGGGTTGATCGCGAGTGGACGGACCGTCGGATTCGGAGGACGAAGAGGAGGAGGAGGAATCGCGGTGTTTGCGATGCTTCCGCTTCTTCTTCTTCTTGTGCCGCTTGTGCTTCCGCTCGGCGGTCTCCCGCTTCACCTCCTTCTTGATGCGCCGCTTCTGCGAGTGGAAGTTCAGCTTCAGCGAGCACTCCTTGCAGAGCCGCAGCTTGACGAGCGCGTTCTTGTGCTCGCCGTGCTCCACGTACGAGAAGTTCACCTGAACGGAGGTACGAGGGATAAAAGAAGGAAGAAAGAAGTGACGCACCTCCCAAGTGGTCAGCTTCTTGCGGACGTCGCAGTGCTTGCTCCCGCACACGAATTGGCCCTTGCCCTTGGTCACCTCGGCTTCCGTGCGCCATCGCAGGCCGATTTTGTTCCGTTCAAAGTGAGTGAGGTCGGCGATGCAATACTCTTTGAAGAGTTTGTCGTAGTAGCGTTTGGCGAGCGATTTGTCCCAATTCTTGGCCGCGTCGCTGAGGTCTTCGGCGCCCCACAGGAAGCGATGGTTCTCCTGCAATCGGATCAATAGAAGAGGAGTGTAAAGGGAACTCGCCTGGATGATGTCGATCACGCCCTTGTCCTTCGACGAGTCGCGCTCAAGCGTGGCGGTGGAGCCCGCGTAGTACAGCCGGTAGTTGTTGATGAGCTGCTTGTGCCGCTCGTACGCGTCCAGCACGTTGAATCGCTTCCGGAATCTGAACACACGGGAATTCAATGAAGGAAATAATCGAACGCCTACTTGTGGATTTGCCGCTGCTCGTCCGCCTTGTTCGCCGACTCGCGCGTTCGCTTGAGCTCCGGCCCGAACGGGTTCGGCTCGTCGAACACCCGTTTCGGCATCCTTGATCGACGAATTGGATCGACGGGAAGCGGAAGGAATTTCGAGAAAGCGAGCAGAAATTCGCGTTCGAGTTGGCGCCAAATTCGCGCCGAGCGGGCGGCGAACCGCCGATCTTCGCCGCTCTTCTGCTTTCCCTTGGACTGCTTGAAGCAAAAGATTGCTCGTATTCCTTTCGCGTAACGATGGCCAACTCGATTCCCCAGCCGGTCCTCGTGACGCTGAAGAAATTCAAGGACAACCTGACGCGAATCGAGGAGGCGGTCGCCCAACTGCCGAAGTTGACGGACGAGGAGCGCGCGAAGGCGAGTTCTCCCTCCTTTCATCCTTTGAATCGAGTGTTTGCAGCTGCCGCCGCTGGAACGCGCCCGCATGGACGTGGAGACGGCGGAGATCGTGCGCAAACTCTACTGCATGTACGGGACGACGCGCGGCGACCATCCGGCCGACGAGGAGAACATCGGCGTGCACACGGTTCGTCCACCCACATCTTCCTTTTTTTCTTATTGCTGGTTGTTTAGCGACGAATCCAAACGATGGCGAGCCGCGTGGAGGAGGAGGAGAAGCGCCCGTTGAGGCCCCGAATCGCCAAGCGGGCCGCCCGCGCGAACGCCCGCTCCTCGCTATTCGACGAGGCCCAGCACCAAAACAAGCGGAAGGAGCAGCAAGAAGCGAAGGACGGGGCGGGACAAGCCGTGAGCATCCTCCTTACTTTCTACTGATTGTGAGCGTTCTGCTTCGATTTCAGAAGCTGACCGAAGCCGAAATGGAGGCGATGGACGCGGACGAGGCGGAGGATTTCGAGGGCGAGATGGACGACGAGCGGGAGTCCTACGAGCCGTCGGACGACGACCAAATGGACAACTTCTGATCCCCCACCCAATTGTTCCTTCTTTTATTGCTCGTTGTTGTTGCCACAAACAGCGTTGTTCTTGTTATTGTTGTTGAATGAACGCCGATCTCACGAGTGGATTCGGAGAAAAATGAGTGGTTGCCGATAAATGCGATCGTTCAATACCTGCACTTTTTGCTTTGTTCATTTTATCTCCCTGCTTAAAGAATGTAACGATGTTGTTGATCCGAACCGTCCGCACCTCTGCGCTCGTCCGCTTTGTTCGGAATGCCGCCTCGACGGCCGCCGACCGACCGCCACCGTCGCCGCCGACGACGCCCGCGGAGATCGAAGTGGACGGGCGGGCGTACGCGACGGACTCGTGGTACAACCTGACGCCGAGAATTCTCTCGTTGCTGGACGTGAGTCCTCTCTTCGACCAACCGAAAAGTAGCCGCGTGTTCAGCGCAAACTCCTGGACGAGCCCCACAATCCGCTCTCGCTGCTCAATCGGCGGATCGTCGACCACTTCCATCGGCACCACCGGAAGGGCGGCACGAGTCGGTCGCCGCTGTTCGCCGTGTGCCAGAACGAGCGGCGCGTGGTCTCCTGCTGGGAGAACTTCGACTCGCTGCTCACCGAGCAGGAGCACGTGAGTCGGCGCCCGTCGGACACGTACTACGTGAACGCCCGCCACGTCCTCCGCGGCCACACGTCCGCCCACCAGCACTCGCTGATGCAAAGCGGGCTGGACGCCTTCTTGGTGGTCGGGGACGTGTACCGCCGCGATGAGGTCGACCGCACTCACTACCCCGCTTTCCATCAGATGGAAGGTTCGTTCTCTTCATTTGGTTCAATCCCTTCGATTTTCGTGTGCTGCAGGCGTCCGTCTGTTCACTCCGGACGAGCTGTTCGGCCGCCAACTCAAAACGCCGCCCGTCTTCGAGCCCAACGGCGTGCAGACCGAAGAGAAGCAGGCGATCCACACGCGGGACGCCGCCCTCGCCCTGCAGATCGGCTTGAAGTCCACGCTGGAGTCCCTCTTCCAGTCGCTCTTCGGATCGGACGTGCAGATGCGATGGGTTGATGTGAGCAGCATTCGAATCATTTGTTGAATGTAATCCCTTGTTGCAGGCCTACTTCCCGTTCACGCATCCCTCCTTCGAGCTGGAGGTCTTCCACGACGGCAAGTGGTTGGAGATGCTGGGCTGCGGCGTGATGCAACAGCGGCTGCTGGAGTCGGCCGGCGCGGGCGACAAAGTGGGCTGGGCATTCGGCATGGGGTTGGAGCGACTGGCGATGGTCCTCTACGGGATTCCGGACATTCGGCTCTTCTGGACGCGCGATTCGGGCTTTCTGAATCAGTTCAAGGACAAGCAGCCGGCCGACGACTTCAAGTGCGTTCTTTCCAGCATTCCTTTCGTTCATCCCCGCGTTCAGATACGTACCGATCAGCGCCCACCCCCAACTGTGGATGGACCTCTCGTTTTGGCTGCCGCCGAGCGCCACGCCGACGGCCATGCGCGCGGACGTCATGGACGTCGTGCGGTCAGTGGGCGGCGACCTCGTCGAGCAGGTCGCGTGCACGGACGAGTTCACGCATCCGAAGAAGCAACGCACGTCCCAAACCTTCCGCATCGTCTACCGCAGCCACGAGCGCGCCCTCACGAAGACCGAGGTGAACGAAATCCACCGGGCGATCGAGGCGGAGCTCAAATCGAATTATTCCGTCGAGATTCGATGAGCACGACGGATTGTTGGAATTAGGCCCTTTCCGATTGTTTCTGTTAGCTTTTGAGTGTGAATAAACGCGCTTATTTGCCGGTACAGCGATTAATCGAGCGGTGATGTAATCCACAACAATATTTCCGAGTTTGTTCGCTCTTCTACGATGATCGCTCGTCTTGCAGAGCTGCTGGCCAGCTCAAAGAACGCCGTTTCACTTGGTGAGTGTTTCCTTTCTTTTTTCAATGCCGCAGCTGTCAATCCGGCCGACACGCCGACCTTTGAAGCGGGCAAAACAGGAACCTTTGCTTGCAGTCCTAAAAGAAACGAGCAAAAAGCTGTGGCCGAAAGCAAGCGATAAATTCTTCCACGCGCTGTCCACTTCTTCCTCCGCGGCGACCTTTGCGTTCGGGCGAGTCGGGAATTCGCGTGCGGAATCGCCGACTCGGCGGTCGATCGCTCGTCTACGTGCAGGGCGGCCGTTTGCGTCCGAATTGGCCGCCCGATTCGTTCGGACAGCCGCCGACCCGCACGACTCGCCGCTCGCTTTCGGCCGGCCGTCTTGCGGGCAGAAGCGAGGAGGTCGGCCGGTTGGCAACGGGGCGCGCGTTTTGTTCCACGTCTTTCTTTCCAACAGTTTCTCCAGTCAGATTTCTACTTCTTTAACAAAAAATTCACTGACGTCGCATAAACGAGCGTTTGTCGTAGAAGTTCGCAGAAATTGCGAGAAAATCGCCTCCGTCCGCCCACTTCTTTGCGCTTCGCTTCTGCGGGTACCCTCGCCCGCTTTCTTTCGCCCCGCCCGCCCGCTTCGCCGCCCGGCGGCCGTCTCGTTGCGGACGGTCGTCGTCGTTTTGCGAGCGAGTCGGGGGATTCGCGAAAATTCTGCCCGATGGAATAAACGGGCGGATATAAGCGGGCGGCAGTCATTCTTTGCATTCATTCCCTCTTCGTTCTTCAGGTTGATGGCTCGTGCTTGAAGTCGCCGGCGGGTGCCCGAAATGAAGTCCGCTCTCCTGCTGTTCGCCCTCGTCGCCGCGGCCGTCGGATGGCAGAAGCACAGCGTCGACCTGCACGTCGTGACGGTCGCCACCGAGGAGACCGACGGCTTTCGGCGGCTGAAGCAAACGGCCGCCGACTTCGGCCATCGGCTCCACGTGTTCGGGATGGGCGTCGAGTGGAAGGGCGGCGACATGCAGACGGAGGTGAGTCGCCTTTCCGCATTTCGTTTGATTCCTTTCGAGTTGCAGGGCGGCGGTCAAAAGATCCGACTGCTGCGCGAGGGCCTCGAGAAGCTGGCAGCCGCGGGGACAATCGCCGACGACTCGCTCGTCCTGTTCGTCGACGCTTACGACGTGGTGATCACGGCGAGCGCCGACGAGATCGCCCGCCGCTTTCGTCTCGACTTCCCCGACGCCCAAATCCTCTTCGGCGCGGAGCCCTTCTGTTGGCCGGACAAGCAGCTCGCGAACGCCTACCCGCCGGTCACCTTCGGCGAGCGCTACCTGAACTCCGGCCTCTTCCTCGGCGTGGCCGGCCGTCTCCGCCAACTCCTCAACGAGCACACGGCCGAGGTGCGCGATGCGGACGACGACCAGCTCGTGTACACGCGCCTCTTCCTCGACGAGACAATTCGGCGGGAGTTCGGCCTGCAGCTGGACTCCCTCTCGCGCATCTTCCAAAACCTGAACGGGATGGGCGACCGCGTGCAGGTGGAGGCCGACGACAACGACGGCAGCACTCGAGTACGTCCTTCCCCCATCTTCTTTTCGTTCCATTCGGCTTGCAGGTGTTCAACACGCTCTACAACACCCATCCGGCGGTCATCCACGGCAACGGGCCCTCGAAGCTGCAGCTGAACTCGTTCGCGAACTACGTGGGCGGCCGCTTCAACATGCTGGAGGGCTGCGCGAAGTGCGAGCCGCTGGTCGAACTGCCCGCCGAACTGCCGTTCGTTACACTCGCCGTCTTCGTCGCCAAACCGACGCCCTACGTGGAGGAATTCTTCCGCACGATCACACGCCTCGACTACCCCACCGATCGGATCGATCTCTACCTCTACAACAATCAAATGTACAACCGGGAGGAGGTGGAGGCGTTCGCCGACGATCACGGACCGAAGTACCGCAGCATCGAGGTGATGAACACCGTGAAGGGGGTGGACGAACGGCGTGGCCGGACGGATTCCATCGACCACGCCCTCCGACTGGGCTCTCCGTTCTACGTGGCGCTCGACGCGGACGTGCACCTGAACGGCACGCAGTCGATCAAGCAGCTCATTCGGCGGATGCTCACGTACGACGTCGGAATTCTTGCGCCGATGGTCACGCAGCCCGGCCGCCTCTTCTCGAACTTCTGGGGCGCCGTCCACCCGACCACCGGCTTCTACGAGCGCTCCGCCGACTACATCCCCATTGCGGAGCGCACTCGACGGGGCTACTGGAACGTGCCGTTCGTGAACTCGGTCTATGCGATCCGCGGCTCCAAACTCGCCGCCGTCCGCGATGCGTTTTGGTTCGACGAGAAGCTGGACGCGGACATGAGTTTCGCCAAGTTCTGCCGCCATCACGTGAGTTCTCCCTCGATTTGCAATTGTATTTGTTGTGTAGAACCACTTCATGTTCGTGGACAACCAAGAAGAGTACGGCTTCCTGGTGGAGAGCGACTTCTTCGTTCAACTGAGCCCGCACACCATCCACCGAGAGCTCTACGACTACCCGAACAACAAGGCGGTTCGTTCCCCTTCGTTTATTCGATTGATTTCTCGGTGCTTGAAGCTGTGGGAAGCGCGCTACATCCACCCCGAATATCGCCGGCATCTGGAGCCCGGAACGGAGGTGCCGCTCGTGTGTCCGGACGTCTACGAGTTTCCGTTCGTGTCGGAGCGGTTCGCCGCGGAGCTCATCAACGTGATGGAGGCGTTCGGCCAGTGGTCCAACGGGAAGAACGAGGACGAGCGGCTGGCCGGCGGCTACGAGAACGTGCCCACGCGGGACATTCACATGAAACAAGTGGGGATGCACAACCAGTTCTTGCAAGTGATCGACGACTACGTGGCGCCGATGCAGGAGAAGGTCTTCTACGGCCACTACCAACGAGTGAGTTCTCTCTGCCTCCAGCTTCTAGTGTCCCCCTTGCAGCCGATCAAATCGGACATGATGTTCGTGGTGCGGTACAAGCCGGAGGAGCAGGCCTTCCTCCGACCGCACCTGGACGCCTCCACATACTCGATCGACGTCGCCCTCAACAAGCGGGGCGTCGACTACGAGGGCGGCGGCGTGCGTTACGTTCGCTACAACTGCACGGTGCCGGCGGACGAAGTCGGTGAGTGCGGAGTGATTGGAGGATGGAATGAACGAAGAGTTGCTGCAGGATGGTCGATGCTCTTCCCTGGTCGCCTCACCCACCTGCACGAGGGCCTGCCGACCACCAAGGGCACTCGCTACATCCTCGTCTCCTTCATCAATCCTTGAGCAATAGGTCCCCTTTGATTCTTGCCTTCCAATTGCCCTTACAATTCGTGCTCATTACTCAACAATTCGTGCTTTACTCCTCCAGAACTCGCAGCTATTTGCCTTGATTCTTCTACGGTTATCCAAGTGCCATTGAACGCCCCACAAATATTTTGATCACTGCCATTAATTATTTTTGTTCGAATAAATCGTTTCATTCAAAGCCGGTGAAATGTGCGGAACGGATCTCACAACAAAATGATTGGTGGACTCAAGAATTCAACAAACCGAAATCGGCAAGCGGCAATAAACGACCACCTCCGCTTCCCAACCCAAAACACGCGCCTCTACGGACTGCACGCGATGGCGCAGTGGCGTTTCGGTTGGCTTGCGGGCGGCGGAACGGAGACGGCGGAAGGGCAATGATGAAAAACACAGACCTGTGCGGAATCCCCGTGTGGAAATCATTTCTTCCGAGCTCTTCCTTTTTGCCGGTGGACCGGTGAATACACGCGTTTATTGGACGAAGGAGTGTGGGGACTAGCGAGAGGGAGGGTTGCCGTCAAAAGAAGGCGGAAAGAACTCGTTAATCGAAGCGGACACCCGCGGACGTTCAGGGCGGGCAGGAGGAGCGGCGGGCGCGCGTCCCCTCGACGGCGGCCGGCGGGATCGTCCAGTCGGTCTGCGTGCCGACGGTCGCCGTGCGCAGGAACGCGGGCTTGGCGCCGAACAGCGTGCTCGCGTCCGCCGGGCTGCAGAGGAGGCGGTTGGTCGTGTACTCGAACGACTCGAAGTGCTCCCGCGCCAGCCGCTGCACCTGCGGGTTCTCCACCTCCCTGCAACCGAGTGCAATAGACGAAAGAATTCGACCGATGGGGGGACTCACGCCAACAGCCGCGAACTCTGCTCCAGCGCCTTCGAGTTGTCGATGTCGATCGGGTTCATGAACGCCTGCTGCTCGATGGACCAGCGGAAGCTCTGCGGCGAGTGGTCGGAGGGCGTCGACTGCATCTTGAAGATGGACGGCGTGAGGTGCAGCCCGTGGAAGATCCCGTTGCTGAACGGGTTCTCGGCGCTGCAATCGACCGATAGAGGGAAGAAGCGGGCGGGCGACTCACCAGCCGACGTTCCGCTTCGGCGTCTTCATCGACGAGTCCATGGCGGCCGGCTGAAAAGAAAGACGAGCGACCGCGCGGCGATCAGTCCGAATGCGAAAGCCGCCCCACCGGCCGCCCAGCCGCCCAGCCGCCGCGTCCACTTTCGCCGCTCGTTTTCGGCGCTCTTGGCGTTCCGCCCGACGGTCCACTCGCCTTCCTTCTCGTCGGCTTTCGGGAAAGAAAGAGAAACTTGCAGTCTCCTCATGCAGATAGGTCGTTTCGATCGAAGAAGGAAATGTTGCCCGCGAGCAAACGTCAAAAGAATCTTTGATCATGCTCGTCTCGGCAGTTGGGCAGAGAGGTGATTGCATCATTTGAAAGGTAAACCCTACAGAACGAATGGACGAAACTGAAAGGAATCTCCCCAATCGACAACCAAATGCTGCTTGTCTGCTTCTGCTTGCCACATGTGTTTCGCCCTATCTTTGTGTTCCATTAGTCAATTAACTAATTAGTTGGACAACGGATGCGCTCTTCCTTTTGCATTCGCTGTGGCTGCCACAGCAGGCAACATCGGATTGATTGCATTCACTATTTGACTAGTGAGTGCGTGCTTGAAGGGTCTGCCCGTCGAATGGGTTGAAAGGACGTTCAATGCCGCCCGCTCGCATCAAAGCTGACCGCAGTCCCCACTCGCCGGTCGCGTCGCAGTCGCCGTTTTGCTCGTGAGTCATGACCTCGCGCGACTCCCCACCACGCGCCCTCCACGCCTCTCCGTTCGCGGCGATCGGACGAGGCGCCGCCACTCGTTTTCCGCTCGCCGCCCTCCGCCCGGCGCACTCGCCGGTCGGTCGGGCGAAAGAACGGAGGGCGGAGGCTTTCGGCGGGCGCAGTCGGCGGGAAGCTGCGAGGAGCGTCGCGTCCGCCCTTCCGTCCGCTCCGCTCGGCGCACGCACGCAGCGAGTGGCGGCGGGCGGGAAAGCGAGGGCCGCCGTCCGCCCCTCCGAGGCGACCGACCGACCGGCTGGCTGCAGCCTCGCTGCCCACTCGTCCCGCTGGGTCGTCGGGGTCCGTCGATTCGCACAGCCGCTGCCGCTCGCTCGCCCGCACTCGCCCCGCCACTCGCTCGCTGCCATCTCGGACGTCTTCTTCTTCTCTTGGCGGCTGCTCCCACTCGCCCGTCCGCCTGCCTGCCGCTGCCGCCCGTCTGCTCGTACAAAAAGCGCAGTCGCCCGTCCGCGTTTCGCCGCTTCGCTTTCGGATTTTCGGTCGGGCGCCGCCCGCATTTGCCGCCTTTTTCGTTCGCAACAGCGGAAAGTTTCGAGGCGGAGGGCCGGAGGCCGAAGATCCCCGTCGATACGCTCTTCGTTCTTCCGGCTGCTTCCACGATGTTCTCCGTGAGCCCGCCGGTCGGCAAGCTGAGCCGCCGATCGAAGGTCGGCCGCGACGACTACCGGCCGGAGAAGGCGAGTGGCCACTCGATTCTTCCGTCCACTCATCCCCACCGGTTTGCAGGTGGACTTCAACCTCAAGGCGGGCATCTGGACGCTCTCGCCGCTGGTCAAACGCTACGATTTCGTCGAGATTTTGGAGAATGGCGACAAGATCGGCCTCGTCCGTTGCATCCACTGCTCGGTCACGTGCAGCAAGAACAGCTTCAAGAAGATCAAGTACGTTCATTAGATGGAAGATTCCTTGACTGATCCCTTCTCTCGTTCCAGAACGCACTACTTCCGCGAACACGACCAGGGCGGCGAGCGGCCGCCGCAGGACGAGAACGAGGAGGATGCAGATGAGACGGACGGCCAGCTGGAGTCCCTGTCGATCGAGTCGATCCTCTCGCGCCTCACCGCCGGCCTCCCGAACGTCGACCTCGCGGAGCTGGCCAACGAGTTGCGGGAGCAGGAGCGGGAGGAGTCGCGGGACGAGTCCCGGGAGGTGACCCCGCCGCCTCCAGCCGCCCCGCCGGTCGTCGTCGAGCAGAAGAAGAAGGCGAAAAGCCCCTCGCCGGTCTCCTGCCCGCCGCCCCGAGCGCCCACTCCGCCCGCTCCCGTTGCGACCGCTTCCGCTGCTCCCGCCCCGACCGTCGAAGAGGAGACCTTGGGCATGATGGTCAACTCGACGTTCCGGTTCGTCCCCTTCTTTCTCGTCCATCCCACTCCTTTCGTTCGCTTGCAGGACGATCAGCAAACAGAACCGTCGGTTGGCAATCGAGTTCAAGTGCTCTTTGATGAAAATCATGTCCGAGTACGAGATGCGGATGCTGGACGGCGAGCGGAAGTGAACGGCCGCCCTTTCTCTCTCTCCATTGATTTCTCCTTCTCGCATTAAACATTCCGAATGTTCTCGACTTCTCGCTCTAATTACTGCGATGTTCGCTTCATCTCCTACGTATTTCTTCAATCTACCTCCCATTTGTTCTCTTAATTCTCCCCCGCTAATAAGAAGAAGATGTCCTCCCAACCGCCCGCCTTCGTTCCGTCCATCAAGCTGGAGAGCCCCGACCGCGCCCTCGCCGCCCTCCTGCTGGAGGAGGTGAAGTGCCGCCAGCTGGACGCCGAGCAGCCGAAGCAGGAGCCGAGCGACGAGCAGCCGTTGGACGACGCTCCCGCCGGGCCCCCCGAGTTCTTCGGCGAGCGGATCGACGAGACCTTCAGGTGCGCGCCCCTCAATCCTCCCTCCTTCTAGTACGGACCGCCGCTTTCAGCTCGCTGTGCTCGAGCGATCCCTTCGCCGCCGTCGAGTTCGAGGCGGACGTCCACCGGCTGCTCTCGGAATTCGAGTGGGTGCTCGCCGAAGACGAGGAGGCGGACGGGACGACGCCCGGACCGTCGGAGGACTCCTGCACCCTCAGTTGAACGTTCTCTGTTGTCATTAGAAGCAGCTACCTACTTCCTTCCTTCTCCCGCATACTCCAACCTCCTCAAAGATTTCTTTCGCTTAATGACCGCAATAGTTTATTCCCCTCCCTCTGATTTCTTTCCACCTGCGGGTCGGCAGACGATTCACTCAATAAACTCGCCCACCTCCGGACATCCCATCGTTTATTCGAGAGAAGAAAAAGTGAACAATGAAGAAAGAAGGGGAGATCCAACAAACTCAATACTTGTACTTGGTCGAATAGTCACGAGGCGACACGACCAAACCGCGGCCCTTGCGCGCGCCCCGGTAGACGGTTTCGATGATGTCGATCAGCTCCTGCGGCTCTTCAATCGGCCAATTGATTTTGTTGTTGTTGCCAGTGCCCAAATCGATCATAATGTGTTTGTTGCGGAAGAAGAACATCACTGTCACTGGATCGTAAAGCTCGTACATCGTATTGAAGTCGGGCGTCTCCGTCGTGTCCACCACGTAGATGACGGCGAACAGCTTCACCAGGTTCTGGATCTTGAACAGCGTCTAAAACAAAGGAATAAACCAGGAGAACAAGAAAGGATCGCTTACCTCGTCCATCCGCATGCAACTCGGGTCCCAGTCGTGCCCGAAGCGGATCACAACGACGCGATCCTCTTCCGAAAGGATCGCCTGGTCCACTTGCCAGCCGTTGTGCAAATGCGGCAGCAGGTACGACATTCCGGTGGCGAGAGCGAAGGAAAGCCTGAAAATCGATTAATTGAACGAAAGGCAGCGAGAAAAGGAGGAATTCGAGTGAATGCGCGTACTGAAGTCACGATTTAACGATTTACCGCAGAATCAAAGCAATTCCACACGAACAGCCGACCGAAACGGACCTTCTGGAGATTTCGCAACGATCGATGGCGGCAGCGGACGCGCCCGAAATTTCGCGAAAGGCGAGACGCCGCGTGTCGACTCTTCCGCTCGACCTCTTGTGAAGGTCAACCCTTCCGCAATTGCAGGCGGCGAGGAGGAGGCGGGTCGATTGGAGACGGTCCTTGCGGAAAGAACAAAAGAATGCAGCTTCCAGGCGGGTGTCCACGAAAGCGGCTGTTTATCGGCCACTCGAATCGACTCGTCGGTCGTCACAAAGCACACGGGAGCGGCACAAAACACGTGGGAAAAGCCGGCCGCTCGGACGTCAGCCGGCCGCCCAGCGGAAGGAGCAACAAGCGGCCGTTCATCCGCCGAAAGCCGCTCGAAGATCCCGATGGAAGCAATTGGAATCCTTGAGAACAAACAAAGGCAATCCTTGCAGTGTTCGGTGGTGCTCGAATTTCAATTGAAGGCGTTCGGCGGCTCGAATTCGTTCGGCTTTTTCGCAAAACGGACGCCCCGCCCGCCCGCTCGCCTGGCCGCTCGTTTGCCCGCTTCTTTTCGCTTCGCTTTGCGGCGGCGGGCGGCGACGGGCGGCTCGTTCTTGCAGAAAGAAAGCAGACGGACGAACGGCGGCCGAGCGGGCGGGGGAGGGCGGGATTGTTGTTCGTTCGGTTCGTTCGGAGGCGCCACTCCGTTCGACGGCTGACCGCCGAGTTCACTTCGTTGTTTACACTTCCTTCTTCGCCCCCTCATCCGCCCTTTGCTTTGCCCATTGTCCCTCGAATTCGTCGTTCGCGTTTGGCCGTCGACCGTCTGGTTTGTAACCGGCGGAGTGATCGGTGGAGTTTGTAGACGGGCGGCACAAAACTTCTTGTTGCATCTCATCACTTTCAGCAGCCGAACCCCGGCAGCGGCCCCATCGGCGATGCAAATCCGGCCGCTTCTCGATGCGATCGCCGCCGACTCGACGACCTCCGAAGCGGAGTGCTCGTCGCTGGTCGAGGCGGACGATCCCGACGACACAAACCCCGCTTCGGATGTGCGTATAAAACGGTGAATTCGCGTTCCGTTCTTATCGCCCCTTTTGTCCCTCCACTTCGCTCTCCGTTCCTCCAATCCGAGCGGGGCGGTACGGACGTTCCCGTTGGAGTCCGCTTGAAGCTTTCGTTGGACTACGCCGCTGCCTTTAAATTCGATTCGATTGCCGCCCGCATTCAATCCACTCGTTGCAGACGTCCCAAGAAGAAGAAGCGGAAGATGGGCAAGAAGAAGGTCGACGAGAAGAAGGGCGAGGAGGCCCAGCTCGACCCCGCCAGCCTCATGCAAATGGTTCGTTTCTTCTTTCGACTCTCCCGCTTGATCCCCACCGTTCAGATGCGCTACGCGACGAAATTCGATTGGTTCTTGCTGGTCGGCGGCGTCCTGCTGAGCGTCGTGGCCGGCGTCCTCTCGCCGCTCAGCTCGATCGTCTTCCAGGGCATCACGAACACACTCATGAAAGGGCAGGCGGAGTACGCGGAGGACCGCCTCGACTTGGACTGGTTCACCTCGTCGATGCTCTTCTACATCCAAATGTACTTCTACTTGGGCATCCTCGTGTTCGCCGTGGGCTACTTGGCTGTGAGTTCATTTCACTCGATCGTCTTCAAACACTCTTCGTTTAGACGGCCTGCTTCTTTACGCTCTGCGAACGGCAACTGCATCGAATTCGAAAGCGTTTCCTCCAGACGGTCCTCAATCAGGATCAGCCGTGGTTCGACAAGCACGAAGTGGGGAAGCTGACGCAGAAGATGAGCTCGTGAGTGTCCTTCCGCTCCCTTCGTTCACTCAACTGCCTGTTTGCAGCGGAATGGATCGAATCCAAGAGGGCAGTTCGGACAAGATCGCCGTCATCGTCCAGGCGATCGCGTGCCAGGTGGCCGGCATCGTGGTCGGCTTCATCCTCAGCTGGCAGATGTCCCTGATCATGATCTTCGTCGTCCCATTTGTTGTGTTGACCATCTGGGGCAGCGCCCGGGTACGTCGCCCACACATTTCTCCTTCATCTTCCTTCCTTTCAGTCCGTGAAACACGCCCTCCGAAAGCAGATGAACGCGTACGGGAGTGCGGGCGCCGTGGCCGAGGAGGTCCTTAGTGGGATCCGCACGGTGGCCGCCTTCAACGCCCAGACGTTCGAGATCGACCGCTACTCGAAGCACCTGGCTCGTGGCTGCCGGTCGGGCTTGCGGAAAGCCCTGTGGACTGCTCTCTTCTCCGGCCTCTACCTCATCATCCTCTTCGTTTCGATGGGATTGGCCTTCTGGTTCGGCGCCAACCTCGTGCTCGCCGGCCACGCGACGCCCGGCACCATATTTTCCGTATTTTGGGTTCGTTTACAACTGTCCGGACAGGTGCCAAACTTATTTTTTAGGCCGTCCTCATCGGTTCGTCTACCAGGCTTTCCACCACTCAATCGTTCGTGTTCTTGCAGGAGCTCTTCGCCTCGGACAGGCGGTTCCGCAAATGGGTGTGATCATGGGCGCGCGATTGGCGGCGGCGGACATCTTCAGCATCATCGATCGGGTTCGTCCACTCCGTTCAGCTTCCTCATCAACCCCCGCTTGCAGCAACCGGAGCTTGACTCGTCAAGCGATGCGGGCATCAAGCCGAAGCACGTGGAGGGGCGAATCGAGTTCACGAACCTCCACTTCGCGTACCCCACGCGACCGGAAGTGAAGATCCTCCGCGGCGTCTCGTTGAGTGTCCAGCCCGGCCAGACGATCGCTCTCGTGGGCCACTCGGGCTGCGGAAAGTCAACACTCGTCGGTCTCCTCCAACGTTTCTACGAGCAGGAGCAGGGATCCGTGAGTCCTCGGTTCCGCGATTAATCCACTTGCCGCCCTTTAGATCACAATAGACGGCCACCCCCTGCAGGACCTGAACGTGGAGTGGCTCCGGTCGACCATCGGAGTCGTCGCTCAAGAGCCGGCCGTCTTGTGAGTCCACTCGCTTCCCTCAAACAATCACCTCCGTTCTGCAGCGCCTGCTCGATCGAAGACAACCTGCGGATGGGCCGACCGGAGGTGACCACCGAGGAGATGGTCGAAGCGTGCCGGCAGGCGAACGCCGACGAGTTCATCCGAACGCTTCCGAACGGCTACGAGACGCGCATCGGCGAGGGCGGCGTTCGGTTGAGCGGTTCGTACTCCTCTCTTTAGTTTGAAGGGGACTCTTTCGATTGCAGGCGGCCAGAAACAACGGTTGGCGATCGCACGTGCTTTGATTCGAAAACCGCAGATCCTCCTGCTGGACGAGGCCACTTCCGTACGTCCTTGCACTCAATCCTCTCGTGTATTCCTCTCGTTGCAGGCCCTGGACACGGAAAGCGAAAAGAAGGTGCAGATGGCGTTGGACCGAGCGGCCAAGTCCCGCACGACGATCGCGATCGCCCACCGCCTGTTGACCATCCGGAACGCCGATCGGATCTTCGTCTTCGATCACGGCCTGATCGTGGAGGACGGAACGCACGACGAGCTCATGCAACGACCGCAGGGCGTCTACCGGCAGCTCGTCCAGGCTCAGGAGATCGAAAAGACCGGTGCGGAAGACGCGATCGTGGAGGACGAGGACGACGAACTCCACCCGCCCACTCCCCTCCGCTCCGTCCGCATCTCCTCCGAGGACTCCGCGAAGGCCGAAGAGGCGGCCGCCGAACGGGTGAACCGGGCGAGTCGTCGCATTCGCGAGTCGATGGCCTCCTCGCACTCCTTCTCGCCCGTTCCCATTGCTCCGGACGTTACCGAGTGAGTAGATCGACCGCATTCACCTCCAATCCTCTCGTTGCAGCAAGATGGAAGAAGCGGAGGAGGAGAAGGCCGAACAGGCCACACTGATGGACATCTGGCGCTTCTCGAAGCCCGAACACGCGCTCATTCTCACCGGCCTCGTGTTCACGCTCGCCCGCGGCTTTTCGGTTCGTTCCTGCCTTTTCCTCTCGATTCCTCTCGTTCTTGCAGACTCCCATCTTCTCGATCGTGTACGGCCGGCTGTTCAAATCGCTGAGTGCGGTCTTCGAGTCGGACATCTCGCGCGCCGATGTGGCGACGGCGAACATGCAGAACGCGCTCACTTTCTGCGGGCTGGGCCTCTTCGCGGGCATCACCACCTTCTTCTCCGGCCTGCTGTTCGGATGGTCCGGCGAGCAGATGACCCAACGACTGCGCAGCGAAGTGTTCCGCAATCTCCTTCGTCAAGATGGCGCGTATTTTGATGATCTCCGGCACGCGACCGGGAAGCTCACGGCACGTTTAAGTTCGGACGCCCCGAACGTGCAGGCGGCCGTCGACCAGCGGCTGGCCGAAGTGCTCCAGGGCCTTGTCGCTCTGTCCGCGGGGATTGCGATCGCCTTTTACTTTGGGTGGTCAATGGCTCCGATCGGTTGGTTCTTCTTTCAAGCACGAACAAGACAACCCATTCTTCCTGCAGGAGTGGCAACGGCCGTCTTCATTGTCGTCCTCCAGCTCCTCCTCACGGGCCACCTGAAGCGACGAGCCGCCAAGGACGTGGAGATCGCCGAAGAAGCGGCGCGCGTGGCCTCCGAGTCGATCTCCTACGTGCGGACCGTCCAGTCGCTCACTCTTCAGAAGCATCTGTTCGATCGCTTCTGCGAGGCGTCCGTCACGAGCCACCGCCGAGCGATCACTCGCGGACTCCTGCAGGCGAGTGGCTTCATCTCGCTCGTTCTCACTCACGTCTTCCCGTTCAGTCGCTGAACTACGGCCTCATGAGCGCGTTCGTGAACCTCAACTTCGGCATCGCCTACTCGTTCGGTCTTCTGCTGATCCGCGGCGGCTACACGACGCCCTTCGTGGTGTTCCAGGTGATCGAGGCGCTCAACATGGCCTCCATCTCGATCATGACTGCCGCGAATTACTTCCCCGAGTACCTCCGGTAAGAACGGCAGGTTAGAGCACAATGACCAACGTTTTGCTTCAGAGCACGCGTGTCTGCTGGCCTTATGTTCAGTATGATGCGGGCGGAGCCGGGGATTGATTCGATGGCCGAAGGAGGGAAGCGACCCGTAGGCGGCTTTTCGTTCTTTCTTGCATTCATCCCGGCTTGCAGGAGATCGTCGGCAACCTCGAGTTCAAGCGAATCCACTTCGCCTACCCGACCACCCCGAACCGCCCCATCATGAGCGACTTCAGCGTGACGGCGAAGAACGGCGAAACCCTCGCGCTTGTTGGGCCGTCCGGATGCGTTCGTTCCCCCTTTCTGCTGCTTTTGATCCACTCCACTGTTTGCAGGGCAAGTCGACGACCATCCAGCTGCTCGAGCGCTACTACGACGTGCTCGCCGGCCAGGTGCTGATCGACGGCGTGGATGTGCGCGAAATCAATCTCCGACATCTCCGCTCCCAAATGGCGCTCGTCGGACAGGAGCCAACGCTCTTCGACCTCACGATCGGGCAGAACGTCGCGTACGGGCTGGAGAACGCGACGCCCGAGCAGATCGTCGAGGCGGCAAGTGCCGATCGTTCTGCTCGAGTGATTGACGGGATTTCAGGCCAAATTGGCGAACATCCACGACTTCGTCGAGAGTCTGCCGCGCAAGTACGAGACGCCGGTGGGGGCGCGCGGCGGGCAGCTTTCTGGCGGCCAGAAGCAACGTTCGTTTCATCCTTTTGCCCCCATTTACTCATCCATCTCTTCGTTTGTTGCAGGCATCGCAATCGCCCGTTCAATTATTCGCAACCCAAAAATCCTCCTCCTCGACGAGGCCACTTCCGCGCTGGACACGGAGAGCGAACGAGTGAGTTTGTTTAACTTCCTTGCTCACCTCGCCTTCCTCCTTTCAGATCGTGCAGGAGGCGCTGGATCGTGCGCGGGCCGGCCGCACGTGCATCACGATCGCCCACCGACTGTTCGTTCACTCCATCCAACCACACACTCACTCGCTCGCATGTTTCAGTTCGACCATCCAACACGCGGACTCGATCGCCGTCGTGCGCAACGGCCGGGTGGTGGAGCAGGGCACCCACGGGCAGCTGCTCGGCCGCAAAGGCCTCTACCATCGCCTCGTTCAGAAGCAGTCGGCTTGAATGCGGGAGACGATCGTCTACGAGTGTTCCCTTTCTTGTTCTTTCGGTTGTTCCTATTTATTTCCCACACTTCGTGTCGCATAATTGAGCGAACTGTTGAGATTACTCGCCATCCACTTCACTTATTAACTCTTGTACACTCACTTTGTTGCTGGTTAATAAACGAACGGTTGGATCAATGCGGTCAGTCACGAGCATCAGGCGGCCACAAACAAGATTGAGCGAAGCGATAAACTCGACCGCCGATTCCCCGCCCATTCAACAGTCTTCTCTTCGCTCGATTGAATCGAAGGCTCATCTTCTCGCTGCTTATTCACGCGCTCGCCGATCATGAGGACGAGCGAGCGGGCGGGTGGCGGCGTGAATAATCGAGCAACAAGGCGGGCGGGCGAGCGGGTAGGCGGGATGAACTCGAACGAAAAGAAGAAGGAGGAGGCCACGAGTTCTCCCTCTTCGCCCTCCTCCTCGCTCGATGAGATGAGGTGTGAAATCGTTTCGACCTTCGGCTCCTCACAATTTGTGGGTTTTTCGCTCGTTTGCGCGCGAACGGCGGGAATTTGGGGCGCGGCGATTAGCGGCCGCCTTTTTGCACTTCGCGCTCTTCATCGTTGCAGGCAGTCCCCGATCAGAGCGGAGCGGATGGCGACAGCCGCAGACGAGGAGACGATCGAGCGGTTGGTGGATTTGCGGTCAGTCCTTCACTCCAATTACTCGCGATTCCTCTCGCTTTCAGGCAGGACGTCGACGAGCTGCGCCTTCTGCTGGTCGCCTTCCACTCGGCGGCCGAAGAGCACGCGGAGAACGTCGCCTTCCTGCAGCGCTGCGAGGCGGTCGGGCGGCAGCTGGGCCACGAGCACAAGACGCACACCGAGGAGCTGCGGTCGATCAATCAGGACATCAACCACTTGGAGGACCTCCTGAAAGATCAGACGACCGGCTTTGCCCACCGCCGGGCCGAATTGGGCCGCCGGTTGGGCGAATTCCGCGCCGACCTCCACGCGGCCAACCGCTCGGTCGAGGCGGCCGGCGTGGAGGCGAAGCGCGAGGGCGTGGACGAGGCGGCCGATTGGTTTCCCCAATGGTTCGCCCTTCTTTTCTCTCGTTGACCACTCTTTTGTTTGCTCGTTCGTTTGCAGGACCTCCGAACTGACCGCCGAGTTCGCGCCTCCGATCGTCGCCGCCGGCTTCTCGCCGTTGGAGTTGCCGCCGCTCTTCCGCCATCTCGCCGCCTCCTTCCGCCGGCCGCCGCATTCCGCCGGTGGGCGCAACGAGATGGGCAACAAGGTGAAGGTTCGAAGAAGAAAGAAGATCCTCTTGTTGATCTCCCCGTCGCTTGCAGGACTGCGGAAATTGCGGCCGCGAAATTCACCGCAACGCGCCCACCTGCCCGTTCTGCAAGACGAAGAGCGTCTCCAAAAACGCGCGCAAACCGAAGAAGCGGCTCGGAGGCGGCGGCAAGAGCGAGAAGCTTTGAACTCGAGATCGAATTGACGCGATCGTTGTGGTTTGCGGGTGCTTCGAGGAATAAACTTCGAGATTGGTTTCCAGTAGAATGCGGTCGACAGCTCCCCGGGATGTTTCTAACAATTAGCACAAAAAATGATTGGGCAGCGTACAGTAAGCAAAAAACCAACTAGATCTCTCTCTTCCGCCCGCTTTCCTTCCAAGCAAAGCTATTATTCTTTGATTGTCAACAAGCTCCAAAATGCACTTCGGTAGAATCATCACCACCTGTCTGCAGCCAGATAACCGCCTCCATTGTTCGCAATACGCAGTCGCAGCAACAACGAGCTGCAGGCGAGGCCCGTCTGCACGTCCATTTTCAACAATCACCACTCCTTAATGAATGTACTTTGATCTCCAACATTCCTTTGTTTGCTGCGACTTTCGACATTCCATTCTCCTTCTGCTTCCACTCACAACAGGTGATTACCGTAATCAGATTCCTTTTTTCCCGAGTTCTCATCCGCTTTCTTCCACGCAGACGGGCGCTGGAACCCGCCGACTGGCGGCCGTCGAGCAGCGCGGGCGCAAAAAAACGAGTGCGCGCAGCGCCGCCCGCCACTCGGCGCCGAAGAGTGCGGGGCGGGCGGAGAGCGAAGACGACGAGCGGGCGGTCGGAGAGAGCGCGGTGCGGCGAGAGACGGGGCCGCGTGCACGCAGACGACGGCCGTCGTGCGCACAAATGCGCCCCGGACTCCGCCGCCCGTCGGGTTTTGAAAGCGCGTGTTTGACGTCCGCTCTCCCCTCGCCCTCCCTCCATTCGATTCGTCGTGTCGGGCGCAAGTGGAAGGAGGCAGCCGGCGAGCGAGTGGGGCGACCGGCGACGGGTGGCGGTCGTCCTCGCCGGCGCTTCGCCCGCCGCCTCGCTCGCCGTCGTTTGCGGGCCGAGCGCGGACGAGGCGGGCTGGCGGGTCGCAGGGGGCGAGTGGGGAGAAAATAAATCGAAAGACGGGCGCCGGCCGGTGAACGCGGGGAGCGAGAAAAATTCGCGTTTCGGCGGTTGGCGGCGGCGGGCTTCGGGGGCTCGAAGCTCCCATCTTTTTGCCGCGCTTTTGGCCGCCCGATCGACGACGGCGGCGGGCGGCGCGGGGCGAAAAAAGGCGGCCGACGGCGGCGGGCGGAAATCGACGAGATTTTCGGACACGCGAATCGCGAAGGCGGGAAACCGAGACGACAATATCCGCGCGTGGATTCCTGCGATCCAACCTTCGCGGTCTCCAATCACTCCGAGCTTCTTTCGAGTAACCTCCTTAAAAGTACGGTGGCTTCTGGAGATCTCCACCGAAATTTCGAGTCGCTTTCTCCTGCAGCAAACCAATAACTGTTCCGTCCAATCCACTTGTCCTTGCAAACGATCCCCGCAATCAATTGACTCCCAATTATTCCCGCAAAAAGAATCGCGAATGTTTCGAATGGCTCGCCGCTTCCGGCGCTCCCCGCGGGTTACGGTCGGGCGGCTTTCGCGGGCGTGCGGGCGGCGAGCCGAGGGGGCGGGGACTCCGCACGCGTCCTTCCGTTCGGCCACCGCGTCCATTGATCCCGTCGACTGCAGGTGGTCGCCGAATGCCGCGCAAGAAGCCGGCGAAGATCTCCGAAGGCGAACGTCTGACCGCTCCCGCTCCCTCGGAAATGGCGCACTCGGGCGAAGAGGTGGCGCAGGGCGGCGCCTCCATCGCCAACCACGAGCTCTTCATCACGCGCATCGAGAACACGATGGCGGGCATCGAGGAGTCGAAGCTCACCGCCGACCCGCGCTACCAGCAGCTGGACGTGTTGAAGCAGAAGCTCCAAGGTGCGCTCTCCGTCTCAATCCTTGACCTTCTTCGTGTTCAGGCGAACCGATCACCCTGCGGAAGGACGGCGGCGAGAACGGAGCGGCGGCCGAACGCCCGCCGGTGGAGAAGCGGCCGCTCAGCGCAGCGCAGCTGCAGAAATTTCGCGCGCAGATCGCCGTCTACCAGAAGCTCGCTTCGAACGAACCGGTCCCCTCGAACATGATGTCGACGGCCACCCACTCGAACCTGCCGCCCGCCTACGAGTTCACGAAGAAGCTGGACGACGGCGAGGAGCTCCCGTACGACCTCATGAAGGTTCTCGCCCTCCACCTGCAGCGCACCTCCAACCGCCAATCGACCGTCCCCACGCCCGTCGGCATCGACCCGCAGGCGATCGCCAAGGAGCGCGAGAATCGGTTCGTTCACTTCTTCTTCCTTCTTCTATTCGTTCCTTTCGTTCGTTCGCTTGCAGCGTGAACAACCGAATCCTTCATCGAATGCGGCTGCTCGAGAACCTGCCGGCGAACATCAGCGAGCACTTGCGCATCAAAGCGGAGATCGAACTTCGCTCTCTTCGTTTGCTGAACCTCCAGCAGCTGGTGCGCAGCGAGGTGACCGCCTACCTAAAGCGGGACACGACGCTCGAGACGGCCCTCAATCCGTTCGCCTACCGCCGCACCAAACGCCACAATCTGCGCGAGGCGCGCGTGATGGAGCGGCTGGAGAAGCAGCAGCAGCAGGAGCAGAAGCGACGATTGCGGCAGAAACACGAGGATCTCCTGAAGACGATTGCGCAGGCCTCGCGCGACTTCAAGGTTCGTACTCTTCGTTCTTCCTCTTTGTTTCATTCGTGTCTTCAGGAATTCCATCGGAACAATCAGCTGAAGCTCGGCAAGATGCGCAAGGCGATCATCACGTACCACTCGAACAGCGAGCGCGAGAGGAAGAAGGAGGAGGCGCGCAAGGAGAAGGAGCGCATGACGAAGCTCATCGAAGAGGACGAGGCCGGCTACCGGCAGTTGCTCGACGAGAAGAAGGATCAGCGCCTCGTGTTTCTGCTCGAACAGACGGACACGTTCGTCGAGTCGCTTACCGGCCTCGTGCGGCAGCATCAGGTGCGTGCATCCCTCTTCTTTCCATCACCTCCTTTTGTTTGAAGCAAGTGGAGAAGAAGCGGAAGCGGGACGAGCGCAAGGAGGCCCGCAAGGCGCTGGAGATGGAGAACGCCGAGACGGACGTCGTGCGCGTGCTCGTCCGCAACTCGGCCACCGGCGAGGTCCTCACCGGCGATCAGGCGCCCCGCGCCGAGGAGTTGGACACCTGGATGGAGTGCGTACACAATTCTTTGCTTCTATTGATTCGATCGCTTGCAGATTGCATCCCGGCTACGAGATCCTCTCGCGCGACGCCGGCTCGGACATGGAGGACGACGACGACGACGGCAAGACGGTCACGAAGGACGACCAGGAGGACGACGAGTTCGAGGGCCTGGACGAGGAGCAGCGCAACAAGCGGATCATCGAGAAGGCGCGCAACGAGCAGGACGAGTACTCCAACAACAAGGAGGAGCAGGACTACTACGCCACCGCCCACCGCATCCGCGAGAAGATCGTCAAGCAGCACTCGTCGTTGGGCGGCGGCAACGCCACGCTCCAGCTGAAGCCTTACCAGGTGCACTTGGCTCTCATTCCCCCAGTCATCCTTCTCGTTGTTGCAGCTGAAAGGACTGGAGTGGATGGTCTCGCTCTACAACAACAATTTGAACGGGATCCTCGCCGACGAGATGGTGTGTTTCTTTCTGCTTTCTTCTTTCAATTTCCTCGTCGTTTGTAGGGTCTGGGAAAGACAATTCAGACTGTTGCACTCGTGACGTACCTGATGGAAGTCAAGAAGGTCAACGGGCCGTACCTGATCATCGTTCCGTTGTCGTGAGTTCCAACACGCAAGTGAGCTCTTCAAATTCCCGTTCGGTGTGCAGCACGATCTCGAACTGGACGCTGGAGCTGGAGAAGTGGGCGCCGCACGTGGTGAAGATCGTCTACAAGGGCGACCGGGAGATGCGCAAGCGGATGGAGGGCAAAATCAAGCGCGGCGAATTCAACGTCCTCCTCACCACTTACGACTACGTCCTGAAGGAGAAGGGCCTACTCGGCAAGATCCGCTGGAAGTACATGATCATCGACGAGGGCCATCGCATGAAGAACCACAACTGCAAGCTCACGTTGACCCTGAACGCCTACTTCACGGCCCAGCACCGCCTGCTGCTCACCGGCACGCCGCTCCAAAACAAACTGCCCGAGCTTTGGGTGAGTGCGCGAGGATCAGTCGGGGATTACTCGAGTATTTGCAGGCCCTCCTCAACTTCCTCCTGCCGACCATCTTCAGTTCGTGCGGCACTTTCGAGCAATGGTGCGTTCAACGATTGGATTGCACTCGTTTCATTGTGTTCGTGCCTTAAGGTTCAACGCGCCGTTCGCGACCACCGGCGAGAAGGTGGAGCTGAACCAGGAGGAGACGATGCTGATCATCCGCCGTCTGCACAAGGTCCTCCGGCCGTTCCTGCTGCGCCGCCTGAAGAAGGAGGTGGAGGCCGAGTTGCCCGACAAGACCGAATAGTGAGCGGCCGAAAGCGGTGCTTGTTAATTGGAATGTTTGCAGCGTTATCAAGTGCGACATGAGCGCGTTGCAGCGGATCGTCTACCGGCACTTGCAGAAGGGCCTCCTCATCGACTCGTCTCAAGTACGCCCGCCTTCCTGCCTTCGCTTGATGCTCGTGGATTGCAGGAGAACGGCCGCTCGCTCCAAAACACGATGGCCCAACTGCGAAAGCTCGCCAACCATCCGTTCCTCTTCCCTGCGATCGAGGACGACTGCCGAAAGCACTGGAAGGTGCCCCAGATCGGCGGCAAGCACCTGTACCGCGTGTCCGGCAAGCTGGAGCTGCTCGACCGCATCCTGCCGAAGCTGAAGGCGACCGGTCACCGCATCCTGATGTTCTCGCAGATGACCAAGCTGATGGACATCATGGAGGACTACTTCCTGTACAAACGTGAGAAATACGGGTCATTTACTCCTTCTATTTTCTTTTGTTGTTCAGAGTACAAGTACATGCGGCTGGACGGCTCGACGAAGCACGAGGATCGCGGCAGCATGCTCAAAGAGTTCAACAAACCGAACTCCGAGTACTTCCTCTTCATTCTGTCCACGCGTGCCGGTGGCCTCGGCCTGAATCTCCAGACTGCGGACACGGTGATCATCATCGACAGCGATTGGAATCCGTTTATGGATGTGAGTTCTGTACATGCGAAGTTCGTCGGTTAACCCCCTGAACGTATTGTAGATGCAAGCAATGGACCGTGCGCATCGCATCGGGCAACAGCGAGAAGTGCGCGTTCTTCGACTCGTGACCGTCAACTCCATCGAAGAGAAGATCCTTGGCGCCGCTCGCTACAAGCTGGACGTCGACGAGAAGGTCATCCAAGCGGGCATGTTCGACCAAAAGTCCACCGGCTCCGAGCGCAAGCAGATGCTCGAGCAGATCATTCGGCAGGAGACGGAGGACGACAACGAGGACGAGGTGCCCGAGGACGAGACGATCAACCAAATGGTCGCCCGCTCCGAGGAGGAGTTCGAGATCTTCCAGGTTTGTTCCTCTCTTCTCCCCGCTTAATCGACTGGCTTTCAGCGGATGGACATCGATCGTCGCCGAATGGAGGCCTCGGAGGACCAACGGAAGCCCCGCCTGCTCGAGGAGTCCGAAGTGCCCCAGTCGATCATCAATCAGTCGAAGAAGTTCACCGAGGAGGAGGAGAAGGTCGCTTCCGGCAGTCGCGCATTCGATGTGCCGATGGAGGGCGGCCGTCGTAAACGTCGCGAAGTCAACTACGCTAAGTGAGTCCCCCGCCGTCCTTCTTCGATTGCTCGTCCATTCGATTGCAGGACCTGATGAGCGATCGCGAGTGGCTCAAGTCCATCGACGAGGAGTTCATCGAGGAGGAGGACGACGACGAGCCCCAACCTAAGAAGAAGCGCCGCTCGCAGAAGGCGGTGCGCACGCCTCGGCACGGAGAGCGCGAGGACTCGTGAGTCGCCCAACGTTCGGCCGCCCTTCGGATTGATCTTCCCGCCTATTTATTTGTTCTCTACCCGTAATTTATGTCGCACTCCCCCACTTGGTTCTTCTCGTCTCTTTTGTTTCTCGTCGCATTTCTAATCCACCCACCCACCCAACCCTCAGTCGATAACCACACACGTTCGAGCACTTTGTTTCTCTCTCTCCACTCGACATCAGTTGCAAATAAACCGATCCCAAATGCACGAGTTGTCGGGGCTATTCGGCGACGATTGAGGGGCGATGACAAACCGGCCGGGCAGCGGACGGAGAGCAGAGTACGTTCTGCTTTATGCTCTGTGCTCTCTGCCGTTGTTTTGTGTCCTCTGCTTCTGCATTGTGATCTTCAAAGGCCGCCGCTTGGTTCTGCGTCTGCAGACGGGAGAAATGTTTAAGATTTCGTTAGCTCTTTTTCGTTCGAGGATCGTGAGCAACAAATTGCAGTCGTCAACAGATGCTCACGCAAGCCAAAAAAATCCTCTTCTCGCACGAACGACGCATCGGAATGCGGTGATCTCGTTCTGCGCGTGGAGCCGCCAATCACGCGCCAAACGAGATGTTCTTCTCGAGCGCAAGGAATGCGATCACTTCCGACTGGCGACGGCGGCATCCTTCGGAGGAATTCGGGTCGTTCATTCGATCGACGATCTTCACGATCGCCTTGTTAACTGAAGTTAACGGCGGCGACCGTGAGAGGCGGTCGGTGACTGTCGGTTCGGCGACTCCTGACCGAGAACTATTCTCGTGCTTCCTGCTTTGATCACATTCCGATTGTGTGAGCACAGGACATAACTGTTGTTTGTAGTTTGTTTGAAGCGGCGCCCAATTTCGAGTCGCATAAAATCCGGTAGGCAAAACAAATCGGTGCAAATATTTGGCCCAAAAAATACGAGACAATCGAGTCGAACGCCGCCGCCCTCCGATTTCCAGTGCAAGGCGAAAACACTCACAAGCAGACAAGGGCGGGTGTTTTGCAGTCTCGTTTGCAGCGAATTCCAAGCCGCCCGCTCCAGCCGCCCCCTCCCGCCCGCTTGCACGTGAACGAAAGGACGGCCGCTCGCTCGTTCACGTGCCGCTCGCAATCGGACGTTCCGTGCGGGTGTTCCCCCGATTGCGAGCGAGTGACGTCCTCCGGAGGGGGCGGGGCGGCGAGCGGCGGGCGGAAGGGGCGGCCGCCCGCCGTCCGTCGGGATCGTCGACCAGCCGCTCGCCCCGCGCATCGCAAACAAACAAAAAACACTCACGGATTCCCGCCGGCGTATAAAACCGACGGATTTGCGAGTCTTTGAGCAGTTTTCACCGCGAACACCGTTCCATTCACTCACTCCTCACCTTCTACAAGATGCGAGCGGAGGAGAACCTCATCGATAAGCCGCGCCCCCGCCTCTCCTCCGTCTCGTGGTCCCGCTTCTTCGGCTTCTTCCTCCGCTCGAACACGAAAAACAACTCGGCCGCCGTGTTGTACGTCTCCGACTACCAGCTCAAGTGTGATCATTTCGCTCGTGTTGCGGTAAGCGAGCGGAAGGAGCTGAAGATGGCTGATGCTCTCTGATCCGTGCCCCTCCTTCCCAAATTGTTCACCCACTCGTCTGCTTGCAGCTCCTAAGCCGTCGCTCACTGGCCGCTCTCCGCCACTTTCTCGACCGCTCGTCGTTCGTCGAGTCGAACGCGTTCGGCGTGCGGAACTTCGAGTTTCGCTTCAACGACGAAATCGGCCCGAAATTCGTGGACGCGACCGCCTTTCGCCTCCTCCGCGCCATCCGGCCGCTCTCGTTCGCCGTTGAGGGCGTGTTCAAGGCCGCCGATCCCCAGCGAATG
>JAMPIO010000036.1:600000-855420 GCA_024699865.1 Aphelenchoides fujianensis | reverse complement strand
CTGCCGTCTTCCTTCTTTTGGTTGTTGCCACTTTTCATCACGCATGTGCGCGATCTTCGCACGAACTCGACAACGTGAGGATTGATCTCCAAGCACAAAAACTCTCATGCGAACAGTGCGTAAGAACCCTGTTACAAACGGAATCAAGTAACCAAAGTCTTCAATGGGTGGACAGAAGTCGAGGTTTCGATCACGCCTGCCATTTCTTGTGTTTGTTGCAATCCCTCGACGAGAACTGTATGTCGAAACCTACGTGCAGTCATACAACGTTCAGAAAGCAAGTACAAGCAGGCCGAAGAGAACAACGAGCAGAAAGAGCCGTGGAAGCGGAATCCCGACGAGAAACTCGCCGCCGACCGAGGCGGGTGTGGCGGAATGCCAAGCGTCGATGATTTTGCGAAATGGAGGGAATTTCGGCACCATTTACCGCCGGCAAGTGTCTGCAATCAGCTCTCCGTCTACCTGCTCCCCTCGTCTCTCAATCCCACGACCGAAATGTTCGCTCCAGAAGACATGGGCGGCCAGCGGGCGGTCGAGGCGGCCACCCGACGCTCCCTCATGGACTTGTTCAAATTCGTCTCGATTGCGGTGGTCATCGAAGTCGGTGAGTGAAGGCTGGTGTTTACGCGGCTTCAACTGATCCTTCTCCGTCTTCAGGTGCCTTCGCCGCCTACCGCTTCGGATACGAGAGCGTTCTGGCGTGAGAAGCGACCGTCCACCTTGCGGGAGATCCCTTGCTTTCGTTCTTGTTTTTAGGATTCTGATGATTGTTGTTTGTTTGGGCAGAAGTGCGGATAAAATGATTCTTTCGACTTCTGACCGCAGTTCCGTTGGGTCCAAACGTTTGAACACGTTGAGAATACCTGTGGTTATGGGAAGCTCGCAGCATTTTATTCCGCTCGCCCTTTTGTTCAGGTCGAGCCCCGCAATGTTCGCGACGTCCAACGGCACGCTGCAGGCGTGGTTGACGCACAACCTGCCGCTCTTTCGGATCCAACGCCGCTCCACCGGCCGCGTGGCGGCGGCGGCAAACGTGAAGATCGACGGCAATCAGCTGTGCCACTTGTACCGGTCGGTCTTCGGCGATGTGTCCGAGAACGAGATGTCGCAGATCGTCCAAGGTGATCCGGCTTTCGTTTCTCTTTTGAATCCAATGGTTTGCAGGTGCGAATCGCTTCTTGCGACGTCGCCAAGTGGGTATTTCGGCCAACCCGCTGTTCCCGTCGGCGCCCGGCTTGTTGGCCGCTCCCGCCCTGCACATCGGTTCGTCCTTCGGTTCCGCTCCATCAGTTGTTGCCATCGGTTTAGACGTTCAAACGCGCACCTTCCGCACACGCGCCGGCAACACGCCGGGCATCGGGCGGACGAGACCAAGCCGGACGCCTCGCCCTTCTCCTTCGGCAAGATTCTCTCCGGCATTGTGGGCAAGGACTCTTCGGTTCGTCCGCCCCCTTCTCATCGATCATTCCGTCTTTCGTGAATTGCAGCCCTCAAATCTGGGCAAGGCGGAGCAGGAGAAGCTGAATCACTACCGCGAGGAGCTGAAGAAGCTGCCCGAAGATCAGCAGAAGCCCTATCTCGAGGGTTCGTCCGTTCACTCTGCTTCTGTCCACTTACTGCTCGATGTCTTCAGGATTTTCCCAGGGCCTCCTGATCTCGAAGAACACCGGCGGACAGGCGGCGCCGCCCCGCAAGCTCTCGATCCTGCCCCGCATTTACGTCGCCGTGATCATCGCGATCATCATCGCCTTCTGGACCGGAAGTGAGTTCTTTTCCGGTGGTTGGGCGGGACTCCCCCTTCTTCTAAACCAACTGCTTGTGTTTTCTTGTACAGTGTTACGTGTTCGAGTAGGTGACCGCCCCATCGGCTCGTTGATCTTCTCCACCGGCGACGAGGTGAAGCCGGAGGACGTGACCGTCACGTTCGACGACGTGCGAGGAGTGAGTCCTCCCTCACTTCTTTTTTATGTCTTCTGTTCGTCGTTCAGATGGACGAGGCCAAGGCGGAGGTGGAGGAGATCGTGAACTACCTGCGGGACACGGAGAAGTACAGCAAGTTGGGCGGTCGCCTGCCGAAGGGCGTCCTGATGGTCGGGCCGCCCGGCACGGGCAAAACGCTGCTCGCTCGGGCGATCGCCGGCGAGGCCCAAGTTCCCTTCTTCCACACGTCCGGCTCCGAGTTCGACGAGGTGCTGGTCGGGCAGGGAGCGCGTCGAGTTCGCGATCTCTTTGGTGAGCACACTCCTTTAATCGTTTGATCAATTCGTTGGTGTTCAGAACGCGCGAAGGCCCGCGCGCCGTGCATCGTGTTCATCGACGAGATCGATTCGGTCGGCTCGAAGCGGGTCTCCAATTCGATCCACCCGTTCGCCAACCAAACGATCAACCAGGTGGGAAATTGGCTCTCGTCTTATGTTCATTCTTCTGCTTGCAGCTTCTGAGCGAAATGGACGGCTTCAATCAGAACCAAGGGATCATTGTGATCGGAGCGACCAATCGGTGGGTCCTCCTTCAATCGACTTCTTCTCACTGCAGTGTGTGATTGCAGACTGGAGGACTTGGACAAGGCCCTGCTTCGTCCCGGCCGTTTCGACGTGCGCGTGACGGTCACGAAGCCGGACCTGGACGGCCGCAAGGACATCTTTCGGTGGGCAATCATTCTTCTTTCCCGGTGTTTACCTTCGCTCTCGTCTACAGGCTCTACCTCGGCCGCGTGATCCACGAGAAGCTGAACGTGGACGTGCTGGCCAAGGGCACGACCGGCTTCACTGGCGCCGACATCGAGAACATGGTCAACCAGGCGGCGTTGAAGGCGGCGACCGAGGGCTGCTCGCGCGTGTTGATGCGCCACCTGGACGATGCGAAGGATCGCGTGCTGATGGGCCCCGCCCGCCTGAAGGGCCGCTTCCCCGACGAGGAGACCAACCGCTGCACCGCCTACCACGAGGCCGGCCACACGCTCGTCGCCATGTACACGAAACACTCGACGCCCGTCCACAAGGTGACGATCATTCCGCGCGGTCAGTCGATGGGCCACGTACGTTCGAATCAACGGCGATAAGTCCATTCATTTTTTTTTGTTTTAGACCGCCCTGTTGCCCGAAAAGGACACGTACCAGGTGAATCGCGTCCAAATGTTGGCCCAGCTGGACGTGATGATGGGCGGACGGGTGGCCGAGGAGCTGGTGTTCGGCGACGAGAAGGTGACCACCGGGGCGGCGGACGACCTGAAGCGCGCCACCGAGCTGGCCACGAGCATGGTCAAGCACTTCGGGATGAGCGACAAACTCGGCCTCCGCGACTTCTCCGCCACCGACGACTCGAACAGCCTGATCACGGTCAACGACCTCAGTCCGCAGACCAACGAGCTCATCGACCAGGAGATCGCCCGCCTGCTCCGCGAGTCCTACACTCGAGCGAAAAAGATTCTGACCGAGAAGGCGGTGAGTGCTCCCGTGTTCTCCTTCTTGATCCGCTGCTCGTTTCAGAAGGAACACCAACTCTTGGCGGAGGCCCTGCTGGAGTACGAGACGCTCTCGGCCGAAGAAGTGCGCCACTTGTTCCAAACGGGCGCCGTCGAGCGGCCCAACCTCACGCCCGCCCTCGGCCAAACCGAACTGATGCCGAAGAAGCGGCGACGGGAGACGAAGGCGAAGATCGTGCACATCAACGTGGACTAATTCTGCGACGACCACCAAGTTCCTTCCGTTTTTATCCCGGCTGATTTCATTCATGTAGTTGAGTAAAATTCTTATTCGTTTCCTTGATGGGTGCATTTGGTTCAATTAGGGGGATCGTAAGTAGTCGTTTGCGTAGGAATTTGTTGAATTTTATGTTACGAACAGCGGAGAATAAACTCGTCTTGTTCACTTGCCTCCTCCTTCTCGTTATGTTGTATTCTTTATTGTGAAAGAACGGCGGTGGGTCGAGTCGAAAACGATTGGTCAACTGTCCAACGAAGAGGAAAGAATAGAAGTTCTCGGGATAAAAAACGCGGAAGATGAGGAGGAGCGTAGAAATCGGGGGGCTTCGAGTGGTGCGAACAAAACGGAGACGATCGGCGCGGTGCTGGCAAAAAAAAGTCGATCGTTTTGGCACGAGTGGAGGGTTTGGCAAACGGAACGAAGAATACAGAAAACACATCGGAGATTACGATCCATTCGAACAAAAACGGAAAAGAAAGAAGCACTGAATTGTTTACACTCACGAAGATCAAGAAGGTTTTTTCATTGAAATGGCAGCCTAAAGAGTGCAACAAGAGGAGAGGAGAGGAACGGAGAGACCAGGGAAAGAAAGAGTGCACTGATTGCGGTCGAATTAGAAACTCCTAAACACAAACAAACTTTAGAGCATTCGGACCCGTTGGGAAGACTTCATGATAATGAAGAAGAATAGAAAACTCTAAACAAACGAGGGCGGACACACGCGACCGAGATGCGCAATGTGCACATGGAGGAATCTAATCGACGAACGGAACAAGAATAAAAGAGACTACGAAACGCTTGAAAGAAAAGGGAAATATGTCCTGTACGAGCAGACGTCTGTAAGCAGTGCACGAGCAGTGGTTGATGAATGAGGAGTGATCAAAAGAGGGGGCAACAACGAAAAACGGCGATGTCCATCCATGGCGCAAGTTGTTGGTGGTCGAGCGCATGTGCGGAAGTTCGAGGAAGAGGCAGCAAGAAAGGAGCAACGAGAATCCCGTTCGAAACACCGATACCACCGGTTGAGTTGGGCTCCGACCGTTTAAGGTGCTTCCGACCGATTGACTGGCGGCGAGCGAGCGGACGACGCGGAGCAGAACGACGAACGACACGAATGGGGGCGAATCACACGAACGTGAAATATCCATCACTCTTCCTCCGCTTCTTCCCCCTCGTCGGGTTGGCGCCGTGCTCGAACTGCGGCTTGCCTCTGTAACTGAAACACCCGATCAATTAGTGCCGACATCTCGGTGGGGGCGTGTGCTTTTGCCGCGTGGGCATGAAAAAAGGACAGGCTGAGACGAAATCTACGAATTGCCCGAAGTTACGATTGCGGGGCGGTGATTTTGAGAAAAATTCGTCTAACTACTCGAAAATTCAGTCGTTCTAACTCGACAAGTGCTCTCTCTTCGTCGTATCTCTGATTGTCGTCGTCTGTACACAACCGGAAACACAACCATCACCCTCGGCCGACCGTTTGCGGAAAGTTGGAAACCAAAAGGAAAGCGTTTCCGCTCGAAACGTGCCCGAATCAAACCGCCGGCCGAAGGGAGGTCGTGTGTGGAGGCAAGAGCGCAAGTGAGTAAGCGGTGGTTAGAAGGAGGAAGTTCCAAAAGTAGGTGGATTATGGAGTGCGAAAGTCGGCATTTCGGCTCGCGCCAAGGACCGCACAATCACCGGACTGAACCAAACACCAGGACGTGGTGGTGGGCGTGTTTTTGGCCGAAATGTGCGGCGAGCTGCGAGGTTCGTAGAACGGAGAAAACTGCGCGGCTTTTGTGCTCGTTTCATGCGGAGGCGACAGCCGACAGGTGTGTTTTGGATCGTGAAAGCGTGATGGAAAGTAAGCGTTGGGTTAGCGAAGAAAAGAAGCGTTAATCGGAAACGGCAGTGCGAAATTCGACTCAAAATTTCCTCGTTTTGCCTTGAAATCGATGCTTTTCGTTCCAAAAAGAACCCGTCGGTTCGCAGCACTTGCTGGGCGGATGGGAGAGTGAGTAGAAGAGAGCGAGAGAATAGTTGGACAGACGGACAGACAGAGGACTAAGAGAGGAACTTGCCTAGTTCGCAACACTGAGGCCCCCACAAGCTCCTCTTACTGGTGCTGCTGGGAGTAGGAATTGGAGTTCGCGTACCTAGATTGTCCGAGGAACCACGTCTTGAAGTTGGCCTCCATTTTGGACGGGCTCTGACTGACGCCGCCCTCGAACATCTCGATCGGACTCTTGCGCACGTGGTCGTTGAAGTTCTGCCACAGGGCGACGATCAACTCGGTGGCCATGATGTCGCCCGCGTGTGCACTGATCATCCGCATGCAGAAGACGCCGTCGAAGCCGAGGAACTTGTGCACGAACTTCTTCACCGATTGCCGATCGATGGCGAGGTCGGTGGCTCGGAGGTATTTTCGCACGAATTTCATGTGCTGAAAACGAGGCAATCATACGTTTTGATCCCCTCCAATCTCTCACTTGTCCGGGAAAGAAGGAGATCAGAAGCCAGTGGGCAAGCGAGAACACGGAGACCATCGAGACCATGAAGAACCAGAACCACAGGAACAGGAAGATCTTCTCGTTGAACCTAAACTCTCCACTGATTTCTCTGCCCATCGGACGAGTCACTTGCATGTTGATCATGAGGACGCACTGAACGGTGTGGTGGTGCACGTTGCCGAGCACTCGCACCTGCAAGTGATACAATCACGGAAATTCTTCCTCGTTTGCACTCACTTCGAAGTCGCACATCGTGACTCGCGGGAAGTTGCCGCTTACGCCCCACTCCCGGCCGTTCAGCAGGTCCTTGAGGATGTGGAAACCGTAGAAGATGTTGTCCGTCCCAAGAAACAAGTTCAACAAAAAGATTTGTACAACGACGTTGGCTAAGTAGAGCAGTTTGATGAAAATGTAGAGGCAGGTAACGTAGGAGCTCCACCGTTTGCCCACGCAAAAGAAACTCGAAAAGTCTGTGACCTGAAGGCGGGCAACGATTAGGAAAGCGCAGTGACGACCCGTTGACTCATTACTTCGCGCTGGATCTCTAAGGCATCTTCCATGTGACCCGCAATGGTTTGCACCGTCGCCGCCCGCGCGTCCGCGTCCATCATGCGCGCATCGCAGGCCATTTGAGTGAGGCTTTGGACGTTGATTCCTGAACACAAAAAAAGTAAGTAGAAGGAGCTGTAAGGAGAGTGAAGTACCTGAATGCCAATGCAGCAGCCCCCTCCACATGAGGCAAGGAATGTGGAACATGAGGGCTTCGAGGGCGAGCACGAAAGGCACCCACTGATAATAAGAGACTTGTCGTGCCCTGAACCTGAACAAGTGGCCACTGATCGACTGCTGCTCGTGGGTTGCGGGTTACCGTTGATTGCTGTACTCCAGAGGAAATGCACTTGTTAATGGCAGGTAGTATGTTGATTCGACCCAACAGTAGTTCTCCGTGTATTGCTCCCACGCGTCCGTAAACTGAGCGGGCACCCAACATTGTATTGGATAACCTAAAAAACAGGAAAGGATTAGAAATGCCGTACGCCATCGATCGACTGCTTACCGACGTACTGTTTCGCGGAGACGATGATGGCAAACGCGAAGATGATTGCTGATGTGTAGTGGTAGTTGAGTTTGTCCACAAAGTCATCATCCACCCGCGGATGAAGACCCTTGAAGATGGCAGCGAGATAGTAGAGGAACATCCCAGCACCGTCGCGCTGAAAACGAACGGATGTTGCAGAACAAGAATTGAGGTAGGAATATGACTTCCGAAAGCAACCACTTCGTGCGCAGGGGCAATTGAAAGAGAACTCACATGTTCGGACTACGAACAGGTCGGTTGTCTAAGCCTTCGGCGGCTTCCGATGGACAGGCCGTGGATCAATCGACGCGTTCGGCGAGGTGTCGAATCCAAAGCCGGGCGGTAAGTCTCATCGCCTGCCCGTGCGCACGCGGCGTGTTTCGATGAGCTCTAAAAGGGGAGAATGCATCAGAAAAAGAAGGAGTAGGAGGACCCGCGTAGAGCACGTTCAGATGCGCAAAAAATCGCGAGTGGAAGGCAATCGATAAATTAGGTGCCGGGGGACAAGAAATGCAGTAAGATGAATTGACGGAGGAGACCAGAAGAAAAAACGCGGCCATTAAATCCAACAGTTAAGGCTTCAAGTTCGCAAGAGAGAAGCGAAGTGCGGATTCCGCTCCTTTTACACTCGCTTCGTCGTTCCCCCCGCCGCCCGCCGTTTCCGATGACAGTTCGACCTCCGACCGCCCGACCGACCGGCAAGCGGCGGACACTCGCTGATACCCGGCCGGGATTCCCATTAGGACATCCGTTGCTTCGCATTTACTTCGCTTCTGTTCTCGTTATCATGTCCGCCGCGCACGATGAAAGGCGACAGGAGACGCACGACGAAAATGGGCCCACGGACGGGACGGAAGAAACGGAGAAGTTGGAATAGAAAAACGAAGTAAATTCATTTCGGCCCGGGCTGGAGACGACCGTCCGCCCGCCCGCTAATGTTCTACGGGGAGCGCCGATTTCGAGGCGGCCGTCTTCGGGCGTCCGCCCTACCGTCCGCTTGCTTCGGGACTTCGCGGAAACGAGCGGATCGATGGCCCCGAACCACACAAATGGGAAAACGAAGGGGTCGTCTTCAAACGTGGTCCAATCATTTGCCGACGTAACGCTCTTCTTCCGCCTAATCCTGTTGGGGGGTTTCTTTGCGGATACGCGGAGTTCCAAATTGAATCCAACTTGCCGCCCATTCGAGCACCCATTCGCCGCCCGCCTATATCTATCGTGAAAAGTTGCAAAAACGGGGATCCGAACGACTTGCAGGCATTTGTTGTAGGAAACAACAAATCCTCAAATATCTCTACAGAAATCAGGAAATGGCAATTGAACAACGAGTAGCAAAGAAGACTGAGTTCAACTAAGTGCGTCTACCGAAAGCAAGGAAGCCGAAGAGGAACAGAAGCATTTAGTCGCTTACAACGACTGGCCGCCTTCCAATTCCGAACAATCGCCGCTTAAAGACGATATTTGCGGATGCCCGCGACAAGACGGCCCAAAGGAACTTGTTCTCTTGGACGTTGAATGCAGGGCCGAAAATCTAAGCGATGATGTCGGTGGAGTTTCGGCGGCGAGGCCGCAAATCGAGAGCGTTTTGTTCGTGGGACGTCGAGTGCGATGAGGCGGCAAGGCGGACGGTCTGGCGAAAATCGTGGCGCACGTTTCGCAAGTCGCCCGATTTCCCCGCCGCCGCCCGTCGACGAGCCGGCGACTCGTACCGAGCGGCTCGTCGGAACGTGTGCCGAGGATTGCGGCACGCTGAAGAGGAGCGACGAAAACTCACGCCGCTTCGGCTAATCGGCGCGAATTTGAACGGCTACCGAGAACCGAGTGGCGAAAAAGAGCAACAAACTGAAAAAGGAGCGAGGAGAACGTGAATAGAACAGCCTTCAATCATAGCCAGAAGGAATCAGTCGGATAGGTGGGAAAGATTCCGTAGCCCTCTTTTGATTAAAACCAACGGCAAACAGATGTCAACATAGAACGAAGCATCGGCCTTCTGCACTTCTTTCTTCGAGGGGATTTAGATGTCGGCGAAACGCCGCGCGAGTCTCCACTCAACACCCGCCGGCTGGGCGGTCGGTGGGCTCAAGGCGCACAAGTCAGAAGTCGCCGATTTGACAATGGCCAGCGGCCGGCCGCTAAGCCGTCGACACTCGAGCAGCGAACTCGACGGCCTGGTTCGGCTGTGCGGAAGACGGCGGGGGAAGGCGAGAGCGGCGACGGGGAAGGCGGAGGTTCGTTCGGGAGCGGCCCGAAGACGTCGCCGGCGCGGCTTCGACCCCGTGCCCTTCTTCTATAAACTCAATTATCCCGAGTGTCGAAAATCCCGGACACGTCGCCAAGAGTCTTTCGGTCGTTTGCCCCGACCATCCCGCGCCCTCTCCGTCCGCCCGTCCGTCGGCACGCCGTCGAATGGGAGGCGGAGAAGTTGGAAGCCGCATCATCGCTACAGAAGGCCCGAATCGCCGCCTCTTCGCCGCCACTCGCCGCCCGACCGGCCGGCCGGGGTCGCATCAAAGGCGTCCGCGCGCGCGGACGCGCGAGAATCCTCGCCATTGTTGATTTGGCCGCCGGTCTGTAGGGTCGCGCTGGCCGGCCGGCTCGTCCAAATTGACTTTGTCAGCGGTCGTCTGCAGGCCGTGCTGCTTTATTCGCGTCTTGCGGAATGAATGCCCGTGATGAAAAGTCGGAGAGCGCGCCGCGGATTCGAGGAGGGCGCGGAGGAAAGTTGCGCAAAAATTAGTTCAATCAGTTGGGTCGGGCGCGTGCCATCCGCCGGCCGGCCAGCTTGCGGCATTCGACCGCTCGCTCGGCGGATGAAACCAAACGATATGCCAGATGGACGCGCAAGTGCGAAAAGAAAATACCGTAAGGATGATCACACTCGCCAGTAGATGAATAACCGCTTAAGTGCAATAAATAATAAGCAAGAAAAGAAATCAAAGCTGGCGTCCAATCCGCCCGCCAGCATTCGATTCGGCGGCCAGGTTTCGGGTCAAAAAAGCGGCCCTCCACGCCGCCGCTTCTGCCAGCAATCTCATGGACTCGAGTGCAACAATTAGAGCGGGCGGAATGAGGACGAAAAATGAGGAGGACGGCGAGAGATCAGTTGCTCGCACGATTCCACAGACGCCCATTATGCCCGCTAATGAGAACTCGGGGGGCACGAGCCGGCCACCGGGAATCATCAATTCGGAGATCAAAAGCGGGTCGTCTTTTTGAGTCTTCCACTCGACCGGCGGACACGTCACGTGTCGGAACGGCGGAAGAACACTTGTAACACGAGGCACGAACAAGAATTCCGAGCATTTTTTAACGCTTAAGACTTCTAACAAGTTTGCGGAAGGGAAGCGAACGTTTTGGAGTTCGACTGCACGACTATTCGCATCTAGATCGCGCATTACGATCTCGTGCAGGTCCTTGCACGCGAAGAATCAAGCACTCAAGCAAGTGCCAATTGATGCCAACAGCTCATTCCATTAATCGCGCGTTAACGACGAAATAACGAACAAATGGAATGGCGGCCGGGTAGTGGGATCGACGAGCAAGCGGAATGGGCGGCGATTTATGTCCAATTTTTATGGTCATCGCTCGGCTGCGTCGAGCGGCCACGAAGACGGCCGGTCGGACGGCGAGAGCCGCCGGGTGACAAGTCAGCGAAGTTCGGTGGTTGACCCCGACGGGCGCCGGAAGGCAAGAACGAGGGAGGCGCCCTAATGGAATAACAGCTGCGTTTGGGGATGACCGGCGCCCGGTCACTTCGGTTATTTATGGCCGGTCGAGAGAGCAACAAGTCGCTGTTGATTCGGCCGCTGGCCGGCCGGCGCGCCGCCGCCGCACACGCACTCGCCGCTGCGGACAGCTGCGATTTTGTAACAAAATGCAATCCGTCCGCATTGTTGTCGTCGGCCCCAACGGAAGCGAACAAGTTCGTCGTTGCATTGATAGTGGCCAGTGCGGGATGAGCCCGACGGACGGGCGAGAAATTAACGGCCGACGGGGCCCCGTCGAAAGCGGAGATCCGCGGCGGTCAAACGGCCGGCCGGTCGGCTTTGTTCGAGCGGCCGGCGTTCTCGCTCACGCTTCAATTTGGGCGTTTGATTCCGGGCGCGGGCGGAAATCCCTGGAAACGGGCGGTGTAATCGGCAACGACGACGACTTCTATGCGCTTCTTTTATTCCCGAAGTTGAGCGCATTCACAAGCACTCTGCTCTTCGGTGGTCATTCCCGCGGTGCTGCCGGTCGACACGCGCCGGGCAGGCCGTCAGAAACAACTGCTTTCGAGCCGACCGAATAATCAAATTGACACCGCGCCGCCGGTCGGACGTCATTCGCACTCCAAATCCAAACCCTCCGTCCAATCATGACAATGCAGGACGGAGGAGGCATTCGGCAAACGCTCCCTCTCGCACGCAATCCGTCATCCTCAACGAGTGGCCGCCGGAGATCAACGCTTGTCACAATGCGGGCTCGATTTTCGCACCTCCGATCAACCGAAAAGCGAGCGAATTCCGATTGGAAGGATCTTGCAAAAGAATTGTTGCAATGAGATCACTCGCTGGCCAAAAGCTTGCATTCCAGTAGAAGCAGATCCCCAATTATTCGAATACAGACATCCGTAATGTGTGTGTGGACAACGGCCGAAAGTTTCATTCGGCCCTTTCGGCGTCCTTCTCTCTTTGCTTCGTGCAACACAATGCAAATGAATGAATTAGGTTTTTCCTTTCGCTGGGCCCGCTTCGTCTTCTTCGCGCCTCCGACGGGCTTCGCGAACTCGGCGCCCGGAGAAGAAAGGCGAGGACGGTCTGGGAAAATCGAGTTGAGAAGGCGAGAAGTGAAGAGAAAAGCAATGAATGAATGGGGCGGCCGGGGAAAACACTCCAATTGGCCCACAGCCATTCACCAGCCGCCCGGCCGCCCGCCCGTCCAACCATTCTGTACGATTGGAACTTTTCAAGTGCGAGAAGCCGGCCGGAAACCACAAGTGCGAAAGAAATGAGTCAAACGAAGAAGAAAGAGAAGCGAACTCGATTCACGTCGCCTCGGCAAAAGAAATGCGCGCGTCCCACAAGGCGTGAGTGAAGGAGGCAACGATCACAACGACGAGGCAGACGGAAATAGACGAACACCAAACGAAGTCACTTATCACCACTTCGATTCGCGCATCTCTCATGCGTTGTACCGTAAGCACATAACAAACACACCCGAAATTGGTCTCGTTAGGCAGGCAAACAGGACTGCAAAAAGAAGAACACGTGAAACAGACGAAAAAATTAGGACGCTACTTCTTTAAGCCACCACAAACGCCCACAAGAACAAGCAAACAAGATGCCTGCACGAGCAGTCCACGTGTTCAAAGGCGCACTCATCCAATTAAGAAGAAGCAGCCAGTGGAAAACGAAACCATTGGGTGTGTGGGAGAGCGAAGAAGAACGTAGGGAGTGACCTTTGATTGCTGAGAAGCGTTCATCCCTCGTCGAAGTAATCCACAAATTCGTACGCGGCTTTTAATTAAATTTGAAGATTAGCCCTCGATGTAGGCGGTCGCCTTGTTTGTCCTTTTAATTCGCCTCCTTGCAGGCATCGTTGCCCCCTCTTCTCCGTGCCGTCATCCGTCAATCAACTCGCGTTTCTCTGCGCTTCCACAACTCTGGTGAGACACAAAGTCCACCCTCGTTGTTTAAAGAAAACAGAAGCTGTGTTAAACCAACGGTCGTCTTTTGAATCGAATCACGAAGCGGAAGTTCAAGCGGAAGATGCAACGGCCGATCGAAACGCCCATCCAACAGTTCGCTCCGCACGACGGAATGCTCGCAACGACCTAAACGGAAATCACATTTAGGAGCTGCAATCGGTCGACTGGCTGCAGGCGGGAACACAAGTTCAACTGTTCGCAACAAAGCAGAATGATGGCTGTGAAAAGGAATGAACGGTTGCAAGTGTTGAACGACAACAAATAAAGAAAGAAGAAGGATAAGCGCAAAGGTGTGGCTGCAGACACGTAGCGGAAACAATCAGCGCGACGGTTGGGAGCAGCCGACGAAAGTGGGCGGGCGATCGAGCGGCGGGCGCCGATTGGTCGTCGCCGACGAACCGCCGCTCGTTTCGCGTCGACAATCGCCGGAAACCGACCGTCGAATTCGAATCCGCGAACACAATCGAGAGGAAAGCGAGCGGACGACCGCAGAGGGCGAGAGACGTCGACTGTTTTTTGCACTTGTCCCCCGTCGAACGTGTCAAAACGGAAGCAAACCGAAAGGAACGCGCAAACGAAACGGTCGGCGGCCGCGAAATAGTCGTGAATTCTGTCAGGCGAAAAATCGGCAACGTTCTTTCGTCTGCGCGTTCACTTCTTCCTTGCACTGGGCGGGCGGGCGGCCGAAGAAATAAGCGGGATTAAAATGACAGGAGTCGTCAATGGCCTGCCAAAACAACACACACAATAACGAGTAGTCGGCGGGGGGAGTGTGTTCGCGTTTGACGAAGAATTATTCCCGCAGGACAACATTAAGGGCAAAAAAGAAAAAAGGATTGTAATACGAGTATAATGAACGAAGGGGCGGCCGGCGGGAATCAAAAAGCGGGACTCGTTTCGGATGCAAAAACTGCCTAATTGGTTGACGACTGCCGACGGCGCCCAGTCGGATGGATGGCAACCCGCTTTGATGAGGATAACAACCGCTTCCGAGTGACCTTAAGCACGTGAGGGCCCACCGTCGGCTTTCCGGTTGCTACCGACCGAACGTGGACACTCACTCACGATTAATGGCCGAAATTTATGAACTCCGCATTCGACGAACGAAACGAAGAAGACGCGCTCGCGAAGAAACCGACGATAAGCCGCCGAATTTTCTTATTGTTCGCTTGTTGCAGCGGGATGGAATGAAACGACCGAACGGAGACAACGACGGAACGAAGAGGAAAGTTTACATCGTGCTCGTCAGCCGGCCCCGATGGTCGCAATAAGACGCGCCAGAATGGAGTCATCTTCGGGCTGGCGGCAGAAACCAGAAATCGCATGAAATATTCAGGACAGCAGCAGGAGCGGAGGGTCACGCCAACAATAAAAACATACGCCACGGAGCCTGCCGACAATCGACCGGATTTTGGATTCTGCAGCTCGAATGTTTCGACCGGCGACTCCCTTCGGCGAGCGGGCATTTCGCGCATCCTCGCGACTCGTCCATCGACCACAACCGCCCGCCCTCATCGACGCCCCGCCCGGCAGAAGAAGTTTGGACGTTCGACGGGAAACTTTGGAAGCCGACGGCGGCAAGCAATAAAATAGAGAAGCGCTTAATTAAATAAACGCAACTGCCGCACACGCGCGTTTCTCCGCTCTCGCTATCGCACAGTAAGCAGAAGAAGAGGACGGAGAGGCAGCGGACGAAGCGAAGGCCGCGAAGGAGAAGAAGACGAACAAAAAAGAAGCCGAAGAAGGGGACGCCGAAGACGTCGAGAAGCCTAAAAAAGCCCGAGCCGAAGAGGTGCGACAAAAAGCAACAGGCCTTTGCGGCAACTTTTCGTTCGCCTTTCCGCTCCCCACTTGGCCGGACGGGCGGTTTTTGCGCCCTCTTCCGGGCCCACTTTTCTTCCACTTCAACTCTCGTGTGCGGTAAAGTGGAAAGTTTGGCGACGATGCCGGAAAATTTCGTTTCTTTGCGGCCGCCCCTCTTCAACACTCTTCCGGCCGACTCAACACCAGCGATCCCTTCCCCGGCCGGCCCGCCGTCCGCTCCGTCCGTCCCGCCGCTCGCCCGCATCGTTCCCGAGCACCAAAAACGTTTGAAACCAAATAAGAAGCCGGCCGTCGCTGAAGGTGTCGATGCATTTGCAAGACGAACTCGACAGAAGACCTTCGAGTTCGCTTGGGTGGGGGACGAGAACACCTGGCCAGCAAGAGCATCGAAATGTGCAACGTGAATCCGCTGCTTGAAGACGGCGAAACAAGTTGGAGATTTACGAAATCGAATTCTCGAATTGGCGACTTCGAGCGGCCGTCGACGTCACGCGAACAAGCGACCAGTGGGCGCGCGCATTCTTCTCGTCATCCGCCGCAACAAACCATTCGGCGTAAGCCAGAAAGCAGCGAGAAGAAAGGAAGACGGCGAAAAGAAGCGAGAATCAGCGGCGGCGTCCCTCATTTCGGCGTCAATGCGGCCGGAAAGCGGCCGGCAACGAGCGGAAGACGTTTGGCCTCGAAGATTTGATTTCAGTTTTGCATCAGAAGGACGGGGGAGGGGCAGAAGAACGGAGAAAGCGAAGATAAACACGACCAAACAATCTCCAAATGATTGACTCTCGATTGCGCGGATAAAGAAGCTCTTTTCGAATGAGATGAAGACCAAGAGGAAGGCGAACGGCGTTCTTCTCCGCCCAGTGAATGCCCCGAATGGTCACTTTTATTCGGCACTTCCGCTCCTTCCCACACACACAGGTGCAATTACCAAACAACAATGGCGGGCCGTGAACACGCGAGGGCCAAAGTTGGCGGTGGCCAAAAGAATGACCACCGCTCAGCACGACGAAAACCGAACGACCTGCGTGATGGAGCAGAAAGGAAGAAATAGACAGAAGAACATTCCGATGACCATGCCGGACGAACGGGCTCCAAATACCTGCGGCGAGTGTGCACCGAGGGCAGTCGAGAAGTCATCGCACCTCTTGCCAAAAATCATAGACGAGAGCGGGCACGGGCAGCGGAAAAAACGAAGAAAATACACGAGCGTTCTTCTCCACTCGCCGCTTCCCGCCCGCCCATATCCATGCACCGCGTTGTCGGCTTGCCGACGGACACACGAGCGGCGTCCCCAAAATACGAGAGCGGACCTCCTGAATGTGCATTTAGCGCGTCCGTCGGCCCAGACACTTGAAATTCGCGGGCGTCGCGGACGGCCCCGGCGATGGCGCGACGACGACGGAAAACGAAGCTGCGGCGCGGTCGTGGTGGTCGCGGAATCAAAGGCAACTGCCGGAAAGTAGTGCTCATTTTACGGAAAACGAACGAAATGTGCCCGTGTGTATTGGGCCGCTTTTTGTCGTGTTTCTGCCGCCTCGTTCCCGTTGTCCATTTTACGCCCCAACAACGCCCTCCAACCAATCTGTCCGCCGGCCAGCTCGTGGACGTAATTTGTGGGGGGCCGGTTGATGGAAGACGAATGAGCACCTCGTTTACGGCCCTCGTGTGCATGAACGTACGAATCGAAAGCCCGTACGGCACTGATTTCTTGAGAGGTGCTCGCAGAAATGAGTACAAAACGTGCTGGAGGTCGTTTGAGACAAGAACTGAACACTGCCGACGACGTCATTCAAGAGGACTGCCCGATGGTCGTTGGCGATTGACGTTCGAAGGCACTCGAAAGCGGAATGCGCGCAGAAATGTTCGTAGAAGTCGACAGTCAGTTGAAGTTTGCGCGTAATCGTCGTTGAAATCCACGCTTTGAAAAGAGAAGCCGTGGGTTCGAGGAGCGGCCACCTCTTCAACACGAGCAAGGCGGAAGTACACTGGATGCAAGCGGCATAACCGAAAATAAGCGCCTTCACACGACCGTCAATCCGCCGAAATCGTTCGTGGACGTCAATCACAGAACATAAGCAGTTTGAACTGCGAACAGCTTTTCGATGACTACCCACTCCCCGTCGGTCTCGAACAAGAAGCAGACGCGGAGTTGTGGAACGTGTAGACGGGAGAAAACCTGACGATTGGGCGTGTAACCAAAGCGGATTAACCCCCAACGGAATGCAGACCGCCAATTAAAACCGCTTGGCCACGTCCCAACGGATGCAATGATGATTGGCCGTAGACATCACTCACTCGGTTATTAGACGCGTTTACTAATGATACAAGGAACACGAAAAAGATCGCTAATTGATCGCAAGTGTCCACTTTTACGATCACCAGCAGAAACAAGCCATAATGAGGGACCGCGGGAAGTGTAAACAAAAGGCAATAATCTCTGAATGCAGCATCAAGCCGCCCTGCTGCCGGGCTGGTAATTGGGTAAAGACAACAAATGGGCAACATCAGCGGATAATTGCGCCACTCAAGAATAGAAGTGTCCCTTGCTTCACGCCCTTCCAAATTAAATCTTGAAGCGTCGAGTAGACTCTTGCGTTCGACCCAAAATGGCGCGTGATGTCAAAAGGGCGGAGTTCCAATGGAAAAGAGCGTTAAACCGGACAAAGGCCGATGAAAGGATTGGCGGCGAATCTACCGGAAATGAGCGAATTTTGACGCTGCTTCGAGACGGCGGCGGCAAGCAGGTGAAAATGGAGATGCGGGAGCATTAATCAGGAGTAAGGGCACGGACTAAGAAGCCGCCAGTCTGGTAAGTAAGAGCGAATAGATCAAACCGACAAGTAGGGGCTGCTAACTCGTGTTCACTGGTCTTACTCGATGAGTACGACGGGTGCCGAGACTCACGTACAGCGGATTTGGTCGTCCAGTCAGTCTACCGGCTGCAGACTTCTTTTTATACCTTGGTGGGGGTATTATCGTGAGTCCAAAGTGAGCGAAGTGCACACGACCGTTCCGCAAGTTCAAAAAAGCAGCTAATCGGCGGCCTCCCTTTGATTTTGCACGAGAAAACGAGTCGGATTTGCGAGCAACGGGCGGCATTCGGGACGCCGGGCTTGACGAGCAGAGAGCAGAGGACCGACTTTCGGCAAACGTCACGCATCAACTCGGCCCGCTAATCACCGACTACCCGAAATAACCGCAGAAGTTCCAAAAGAAGCGTGCAGCGGGGATAAAAAGGCAAGAATGCCGAGCGGCATGGACAAAGAGTGAATGCCCGAAAAAGCAGCAGTCATCTCCACAACCACCTTTGCAGACATCAAAGAAGAGTGGAGAAGCAAGATCCCGAAAGTGAAGAGCATGCTCAGGGTCACAATTCTCTCAAACGATAATGTAATTGGCGAACACGTAAATTCAATTATGGCAATTATTCGATCTAATTGAAAGCAAGAAGTTCTCTACTGCTCTCGGGCGCAAGTGAAAGAACTTGAGAATGCACTCGCAGCGAGTGTTTCCTGTCTCCGCAACAAGTGTTAGTGAACGAACGTGAAGAAGACGCCGCCGAAGAAGCAAGAAGAACTACTGAACAGATGGACGTGGAAATGCCAACATGCCAAAAAGCCGCCAAAACGAGACGCTTGTAGTGGAAGAGCGGCGCCAAAAAAGAGAGCAGTCCGGGCTATGCTTAGAGACGGGAGAAGACCGAAAAAGGGGGGAGCAGATTGCCAGCGGCCGTGGCCGTTTCGCAGTTTCCGCCCGCAGTTGTTGAGGGTCAGTTAAGCGCGTCCAAAATCCCACGCAGCAAGTCAAAAAACGGGCCTCTCTTCGCGCTCTCCATTCGGCTTTAATCTGATTGGAATGCTGCGGAATTCCTCTTGCTGCAAGGAGGCAAGGCAACGGAATTCGCGGCCAAAATCTTCCGTTGAAATGCCGATTCGTAGGAGTCGAGTGAACGACTCATCGCTCACACTGCCCGGCTATAATCGGGTGTGGCTTCAGGAATGGAACAACGCACTCATTAGGCCATAAGACTGTTCCTGCAGAGTAAACTACATACTCGTACAGAAAAACAGCAATGCACTGCCTGTACTCACGAACTGAAACGATTCGGAGGACGAAACGAATGAAAACACGAAAAAAGAAGACGCTCCTTCTAATCCGCCGCCCATTCGAGAACCACAAACTGAAAACTCCCTTTTGTCTCCGAGTGTTGAATACGACGCGCGACATTGTCGCTTGCTCATTTGCGGTCTTCCCCTCGCTCGCCGTTATTGGCGGCGGACGATTGTTTCCGCAATCCGATAAGCTGCCCTGCCGACGGCCGGTCGGGTTTTATCTTCCCGCTCCTTCTCCCGCTCACACGCACCACGCACTAAATAGCGGATGTCCTAAAGCGAGACCGACGGGCCTTCGGCAACAACTGAAACAATGGAAGAAACGAACGGATATCCGCATTGCTCTGATCGACGTCCGACTGTTTCCTTTGTTCGTCTACACTTAATTAGAATGTGCGACCTATGGTGTGTCTGTTAGTCCCACTTGACAAGTGGACGAGCCCTTCGATTAGCCCCCAAGTCTCACGACACCTTCAGTTGAGAAAGGTGGCAAAGCGCTGTCAACCAATGATCTTCTTTTCTTCGCGACACCGCTGCTCTTGTGTGAGTTGCGTTTGTCTTGAAATGAATTCGCTTCCCGGTTGGCCCGTGCGGTTAAGGTGAATCGGACGAAAAAACAGCGATGGTTTAAACCGACGAATATTCCCTCCGTTCGCCACAAATCGATCGCCGGCGCGTGGATCGCTCGAAAAAGGCCCGTGGGGAGGGGCGTCGAGCGGGCCTCCGTTGGCAGCAAACGGAGATGCGGAAGGAGTGACCGCGGGCGCGTTCGGATGCAATTTCTCCGCGACTTCTCCAATTAGCGGTTCGATCTCTCCGAATCAACGAAGGACGAGTGATGTCGATTCTTTTTCGCCTCTCCGATTATCCAAGTTGCAGTAATTCGAGAAGGTTGCCTGTCTTACTGTGGGGTGTTGATTCGAGAGCCTCGATCGCGGATTTCCGGCCACCCGCAATCAATCCGAGTTGCTGGAGACTCGGCTGATTGCCTGAATCTACCTGCAAAACCCTTTCCGTTCGCCCGTCTGCCGGCCGGCCACTCGTAAACAGTCGGCGCTTGACGAACCGCCCGCATTTCCGCGTCCCGACCGGACCACCCGGCGCGTCCTCGCAATCCTCCCCGCCGTTTCGCGCCCGGCGCCCGTCCGTCTTTCAGGCGTCGGCAGCGGCGCGATGAGGAACTTCGTTCCTTTCCGTCCTGCTCCTGCTTCTTTCGAGTAACCGATTCGCATCTGTCGATCTGATCGCGCGTTCCGATCCAACTTCTCACCCCCTTGCGGAAAGTACCCTCCAGTTACGCGCCCGATTTGCATCCGGCCGACCTGATGCGAGTTTCGGTTGCTCGCCGTTCGGCGGTCGGATCGGAAGGAGTTCAAATGTTCCTTTCCGATTTCGAGCAGTTGCACGCATCGGTCGGTCGGTCGGTCGGCCGCTCGATCGAACGTGTGACTGCAGGGTTGGGGGTGTTTCGGAATCGCCGCCTAAGTCCGCTTACACTCTGTTTTTGGCAAAATTTCCGATTTCGCCTCCAATGAGTGGATGGCGGAAGTGAAAGCTGTAGTCCACATTGTGCCCCCGTTTTTCTCGTGGATCATCTGCGTGTTCATCCTCCCCTGCTCCCACCAATCATCCGTCCTTCTTGCAGCACACACGCCTTCGCCAGTGCGGAACGAGCGAAGATGCCGCCCAAGCGCCAGAAATCCAAGAAGAACGCCGGACCGTTGTATCTCGTCGAGGCCATCCTCGGGAAGCGGCAGAAGCAGGGCACTTCCGCGCGCAAGGGCCGCGTGAACTACGAGTACCTCATCAAGTGGCTCCACTACCCGAAGACCGCGAACACGTGGGAACCCTACAATCTAATTGTGAGTGTTTACCATTCATTTGGTTGCACTTCCGTTCGATTTCAGAAGAATCTCGACATTCTTCCCGCGTTCGAGGCCCAGTGGCAGCAAGATCAACTCGTGGCGCGCCCCGCCCAGATCTCCGCTCGCATGACCGTCGATCCGAACGTCCAGCCCGAGCGTGCTGCCGACCGCGGCAACCAGTCGCAGAACCCCGTGGAGCCGATGGTCGAGACGCGCGCCGAGACGATCGCCCGGGAGCTGCTCAAATGCCCGCAGGTTCTGTTCTACGACCTGAAGGCGGTGAGTCCCCCGCCTCGTGTGCGTTCCATTCATCTCTCGCCTTCCAGCTGTGTCCCGAGTTCGGCCGCCTGCCCGTCCACATTTGGAACACCTCGGCGTTCAGCAAGGTCATCGTGGTGATCACGGACTCGCCGGAGATCGACGAGAACATGCCGCCCCGCTCGTTCGTGTGCAGCAAGGAGCTGCATGAGGGCTGGGCCATGGTCTACGCGAAGGCGGACGGTCGAGAGCTCGCCCGGTATTTCCGCCAGGAACTTCTAAACTTTGAGTCTCTGAGCGACGTGGTGGCGGAGATCGCTCTCTTCGGCTCCGAGAGCGCCCTCGTGCTCCTCAGCCAGCAGGACTGTGAGTTTCTTCCCCCCTCAACCCTCCGTTCACTCCTCTCGTTTAGACGACCAACACGCGTACTTGGCGACCGAGGCGACTATCATCGTCTGAACTGGATGAAGCCTCTGTTCTCGGTACTAACTCGCGTAAACCGTTTATCATTTGTCTCTCGAACGTCACAATAAATCACTGATATCTCCTCTCGGTTTTCGAATAATTCTCGCAACTCCTTCATTCCGATGATCCTCACTTCCGCTCTACGGACCGACGATCTTCTGGTTGAATTACGATGTTTACCAGCCGCTGTTGACTTCGCTGCGCGCCGTCCTCAGCCGGAGGTGTTCGATTTTGAGCGAAACAAGCGATGGTCGGGCGTTTCAAGGTGGTCAGCCGTCCACACGCATTCGAATCCGCCGGCAATCCACAAAACGCCGAAGCAGAAAGCGCTCCATGGAAACCCGGAGAGTGGGCGCGTGCCCGCGGGCCGTGTGGTCATTTTTGTGTTCCGCCCGCTTATTACGTGCGTCTGGACAGCCGGCCGTCTAGCTCTTTCGCCCGCTCGCCAAAGATTGCGCATTCATTACTTCTTGAGGCCGAACGGAAGCCATGAATCAGCGAACACGAGATGAATGAACGGCGCAGGTTGCGGACATCTCTCTTCTTACTGTTTTGTCTGAGTGAATGTAAGTGTCGAAAGGTTGCAGGGACCAGTTCACAAGTAGTTGATTGCAGGCCGATGTTTCGCTTCCTCGGCAGAAGAAAAGGACGACGTTCTGGTTGTTGCCGGTCCGTTCTTCACGAGCTTGTCCCGTACATTCGTTTTTTTGCAGACGTCGCTGTAACGGAATTTTCACAAGAAGACGTGCCGAACTTCGAGGAGAAGATGGCGGGCTTGTTTTGCGCGATGTTCGAGCGGGCGACCACCGAACGCTTGGGCCAAACGGCGCCTCGTTTTGATCGACTCACGTTCAACTTCTCCATTGATTTGTGCTCGCTGAAGGTAGACAAACGATGATTTGGACGCTTTTGTTAGTTGCTTCCAGGTTGAAGAAGTCCGACCGTTCCAATCGCACGTCCAAATCCTGTTTACCGTCAGCTACAACGGAAAACCCGTGGACTCCACTGTAAAGCCTGATTCAATGCGTTGGATTTCAACGTGTGCCCGTTTGCAGATTGCATCAAAAGAGATCGCCCGGTTGACCTACTCGCATCTTTCGGCGGCGGTTGGAGCTCCGATTGTTTCCATTCATCGTAATTTTCTCTTAACGCTCAAGATTTCCTCGCTTATTGCAGCCTTGGACCAATTGGATCCCAATCAAAGCATTCAATGGTGGATCATCTGTGAGTGGAGAGCAGAAGCCCACCATTAGTCTCCGTTCAGTCATAATCATCGGATCGTCTATCTTCTTGTGCATTTCTGCATGGTGCGCGATGTTCGCCTACTACAACACTTGCGGGCGACCGATGGGCCCTCCGGGCAGTGCCTATCGCAAAGAAGATTCAACAATCGAAGGGCCGCTTTCCGCTCCAACAGAACCGCCGAGCAGGACGGAGAAGCGGCCAAAAGAGACTCCGACCCCGCCACTCATCGAGTAAGAAGAAGCCAGTTAACCGCTTGCATTCGAGTCGTTTAGTGTGCCGGCAATGGAAGCGCAATCGCCGACAGAAGCACCGGACGGAGTCGTCGTTGAGCAGCCGCCAGATGTTCCGACTGAGGAGAAGGTTCCAAGAGAAGCCGCGGAAAAGAAGGGGGAGGTGTCGCCGATGTCCCCCAACTTCATCCCCGCTCCACCCACTCCCGCGAAGCTACCGTCTTCTGAAGACATCAGTCGGCCGGTCATTTCAACGCCATTCCCAATTGCCGATCCCTGGTCCCCGTACTACGCGGGCGATCGAGTCGCCGCCATCCGATTGCAGGTGAGTTTCAAACAAAACAGAAACAGAGGCTTCTTGCCATCACAAAGCCCGTCGATGGTTTTTATTACCCAAAGGTCGGCCAAACCAATTACGTGCTTGCACTCGGGTCCCAACTTCTCGCCCGTCCAATTGGATTTCGTCTCCCAATTTTGATTACGGCAACGAAGGAGTGAAGTTTGATGCAATCAACCCCTTCACTTCGTGTTCAAAAAAGAAATGGGCCTTCGGACGACGGAATACGACAGGTTTTTGCTCGTTAGGGAAGCGGGAAGTACGTTTCGTTTCCAAGAATCCCCCGCCTTGCGTAAGAGAGGAGATCACGTGGAAGTTGCGGTCCAGACGTGGAGACACGAATTACGCGGAAAGTCGCTCAAAAAGACGCAATACAAATGGCAAAGCATCAAAATTCACTCGTTTGTAGTCGGTGATTCCAAATGAATCCCCTCGGTTCGTGTGATGACCGGCGGTTGATCGCGAGCTGCCCACAAGTCGAGTGGCGTCGAGTGTACAAAGCACAAAGACAATTTCCCTTAACGTATTTCTCCAGCCAACTCCTCCGTCTTCTACAGTTGGAGCCAGAGGGAAAGGGCACTCACACTTGCCATCAGCTAAAGATTGAGTTAAACAACAGCAAAAAGCTACAAAAAGATCGTTGACGTGTGGAACACGAATCGCAGCCGATCGGTACCGCGTGACGTCTGTGCACTTCAAACTTCCGTTTCGCGTGCCTTCAAAAGTTTCTAATTTCGTTCGAAGTTGCAACACAAAGAGAAATGCAAGCATTCCGTGACCATTCTTCAATTTTTTACCCTTCCCTGTGCACATCATGCAACCAACGAATTTGCAGACATCTAAGCCAACAAAGAGGGTTTAATTTTACAAGAGAAGTCCCTGGCTGGTTAATCAGATGAGTGGGGGATCGTATGTTTCAACCCTTGTTCTTGATCTTCGACCGCAAGAAACAAACACCCGGCTAAACCCAACAAAGCTGCACGTCCGTGGGCGAATCCAAACAGTGCAATAATGCAGATGAAATGAAATCACTTTTAATCAATGGAATTCACCCGTTTATTTCAGGAAGCCCGCTCCGGCCATCCGCAGCCCGCTTATCCAATCGAAAACGACGTCCTCAACTTGCGGATGTCTCAATGATCCAATGGGTTCCTCTATTGTTGTTATGTGCGGCATTCCATTAAATTATTTCATTCGCATTGGCAGGAGTTGAACCCCGCAAAGACGTTAGGGCATTTTGCTGGCCGGACACTTGCAATGATTGAGATGAACGTCTTCCATTCTCGTTTCTCCAACCCGAATGACACAAAGTCCAGACGATCCGTGGACGATTGCTACATTATTTTGTGCTCCGTCCAGTGCTAAATGCACTCTTTCATCACACGAATGATTTCAAATCGCATCACTTCGATTCGGGTCACTCCTAGAAATCGGCTTTGTCTTCATTGTGTTAAGTTCGAGTGGCACGCGATCCGTTTCCAACGTGAGAATCGAAAATACTCGAACACACGACAAAGCCGCTTGCAACACGCACGAGCAGATCGACCCGCTTTGGCCCCGCCCCCACCGCCCCGAGCGCCCGACCAGACGGCCGGCCGGCTTTTGTGCTCGCGGAGGGTGAGGGCGGAGTTCTCGTTTGGGAGTCCCAAATGGGGAGAACGGTGGCCATCGGCCGTGTCGTTCATTGCCACCTTGCTTTCGGTTGTGGAGGTGCACGACTTTTGAAATCGAAGACGAACCAACGAGAAACCCTTGTCTTCTCCCGGTGTACGAATGCATACCATGTTTTGATTCGCTTCTGCTCCGGTAGGACTTCTTGTCACAACTTTGTTTTGCTGAAGTTGTGGCGGGTTTCATTCGTAGTCGGCTGCTCCACTTGTTTCGTTTATTTTGCACTTTCCGTCCATCTTATGTGCGTCTTTTGACTTCTGACTCGCCCGTCCATCAAACGAAGTAAAAGTGCAGCGGTTGGTCTTCTGCCCTTTTCAACTTTTTGCTTCGATTACGCAAGCCGAGAGCTCCAATCGGTGACAACTTGTAGTCATTTCCGATTTGCGAAATCTCGCCGGCACTCCCGTTTTGGACGAGATTTTCGTTCGTGCAACGGCCGGAGCAGTCCGTGTGCTGGAGTGTGCTGTGGACTACAATCCGTGAGGAATGCTGCTTGAGGGAAGATGGAATGAAGATCGAATGTCAACCGCCGCCCTCACACCTCCGGCTGACATTCTTGTTTTGCATTCCGTTCTATTGAACTCAATCGGAGCCAAATTGAATGCCCGCACGAGGAGAAAAACCAACTGCCGAGTAATCAGTCATCGGAGGTTTGGGCAAAATTAAGTTCCTTTCATACTTCCCGCCCGGCAGAACCCAAATGACATTTGAGTGGACGGGCGGGCGAAGAACCCGTGCCCTCGCCGCCCGATGGCTTCGTTTATTCAATTTTATGCCAAAAACAACTCCGAGAAATGCAACACGAGACGGCCGAACGGACGGAAGTTGTGGAGAAAAGGGCAACACGAAGGATAAGCGTTCCTTTGACTCATGTGTTTCCAGAAGCCGTGCTTGTTTTGAGCAGAGATTCAATGAGATTTTTGTTGCCGTCTATCTCACTTACCGCAAGTACTTGCCCTCAAAAATACGGCACGATTAACCAACTGTTGTTCTTTGTGATCGTCCAACTACTCGTTACTCAGCGATCAACACATCGAACACCGAGGGGATTAAAAGATGTTCGAAGTAATCGAATTAGTTTCGGTTGGATGCGCGAAAAGAATACTCGCATGGATTAACGGAGGATTCGCGCGGTTCGTCGATCGTTGAGCAGAATGTTTGTTTGTCTCTTGATCCTTGCGATGAGCTTCTTCCTACTTCAGCCATCCACTGTTGTTACTCATTGCTGCTGCATTCTGTGGAAGTTTTGGATCGGAGAGAGCTCGAAGTTCGCGTGTACTTCTGACAACACGTGCTCGAACGTTTGCCGTTTGCATCCTCTTTGTTCTTGCGGCCAATCAGAAATGTTTGTAGAAGTGGCTACTCAGGAATTCCATTACACGAGTACTTCTACCGAATCACCGTTTGCGTCGCGTACTCGTCCGTGTTCGAGTCCAATCGCTCGCATTTCCAATGAGTTCATTGACGTTGATGAGGAGCGAGCTCGAGCGAGAGACACAAACAAGATTCACCTGTTCGCTTCGAAGCAGAGGTTTCGATTAGCCGCCGGGAAGTGGCCTGATTTCCATCATCTCGAACTCCCTTCCGTATTCCGTCGTGTGTGTGCGGCTCTTGAGCGAGTATAAAAGGCGGAGAGAGACGGCAACAACAGCAGTCCTTCCGACGAGCTCCAACACTTCTTTTCCTACAGTATTCTCCTTTGTTTTGCTCCGACCGCTGCGGGCTGCAGACAAACGGGTGAACAAATCGAATGTCCTCTTTCTTTGAGTCATTAACCGCCCGAAAGATTAATCCGCCGCTGTGTCCGCAGACCCGCAGTGTCGTCCGATTTTACGTCAGTCGACGGACTTCCTTTCACCGTACTGCCGGTATTTTTGGTCGTTGCGAGAGAAAACAAAAGAATCCAGTCGATGGGCGGTTCCGCAACGTCTGTACGAGACCGCTCTTCTTCGAATGTGCTGAGATTTGTGATGTCGAAGGAATACACTCGTTTCCTACTTGCCTACTTTGCTCGTTGCATCGGGGATGGCGTTTGGTTTTGCGGCGAGAAGCCCCGTGTTATTGCGCGTACTTGAAGAGCTTCAGATCCCGTCATTTCTCTCTTTTGTTTCAACCAGTCGCGTCTACTCACGCCATTGTGCTCTACTGGATGCGATTAATCACCACCTTCTTACAGCTTCTCCTTACGCCCATTGAACGCTCTTGTGCCACATCTTCTAATCGATAGGAAGAACCATACCGCCGATCGTTCTGTCAGATCGCTTCTGCACAAGCTCCCAATGGTCCGACTATCGCTCGACACGTGTGCCCTTCGTCTCCTCAACGTCTTCTTCCTTCTGCTGGTCGTCTGCGAAATGATCGCCGGAACGGTCCTGTGCGCCCAGAAAGTGAGTAGCTTCTGTTCTACTCAACGCTCAACGGAATGCTTGCAGGATTCGAGGGATTGCGATCACTCCCTTTCCGCCGCCGACCTTCGAGTTCTCTTCCCCGTTCACCACCGAGTCCAGAAGAAACGGACGTTCTCGTTTTATTGTAAGTTGCCTTCCGCTCGTCTCGATCTCGTACGGAAGCCAAAAGAGGACTTCTGGAAGAAGTTGCGGAATAACAACCGGTGCATTCGAATTTGGACCCTCCTTCCTCCGTTCTAGTCCGCGTTTTAATTACGACTAACAGCGGGCAAGAAGCAGGGGATTTATTTTCGGCCTGTCGCCGATTGACCGGTGCAAATTGAACGACGAGCAAGCGGAGTGTGTTCTTCAGCTTCTCGATTAACACGACGAAAATACCCCCTGCTTTTCCGCCAATTAATTCATTCGAGTAATTGGCTACAAGATCCACAAAAATCAATTTTACAATTTCCGGAACACCCAATCATCTCTTGTCTTCTTTCAGCCAACACCAGCCGACGATCGTTGGCCCCGCGGCCCTGCCGATGGAAGCTGTGCGGAACTCATGGCGGCGGCTACGCCCAGCGAAGGCTATGAGGCGGGATTTCACGAGTGCTGCATGTACAAAGCTTTCTTCTTGTTATCTATTGAAGTAAACTACTTATTGAAAGAGCAGTCGGCATCAGATAGAGTACACAAGTGAAAGATTGCAATGAATTAGAGCGCTTGTTATTCGAATTTGATTGGCCGAAGTAGCGAACCGTTAATTGGGTCGATGGGAAGGATTAAGAAGCTGCTGTTTACTTAAAGATTCTCCACCGCTTCTTCCAATTATCCAACGGATTTTCAGTTCAAATTGCGGGCCATTCGATGGAAGAGACGAGCGTTAAGCGCGCAATGAGCAAGCAGGCGAACAGAAAGAAGTCCCGCCAACCAATCCGCCGGCCAGCCCACGGACACGCCAAAACAACGCGGTGGCCATGTGATTTACGGTCGGTGGAGGAGTGAAGTGGAGGCAGGATCATCCAATGGAGAAGGGAGGTGTGTTAATCCAAAACGAGCACAAATCTCCACCCGCACGGCCAACAACATCCGGGCAATCTTTCGGTCTGCGGGTTGCGAGCACTTCCTTGTGGTGGGTGGGAGGAGGGATGTGCACCAAGGGGATTTGTCTGTTGCCAATTAAACGCCTTTATTCGAAAAAGTAATCCGTATTAAATGAATTGGAGATTAGATGAAAGACCGCTTGAACTAAAATAATCTTCTCGACGGGCAGAAATGAAAAGAAGACCGTTTCGAATGACCTCGGCTTGCTGTGTGTTGTACGAACAAGAGCAAGAATACTCGAGTCGTTTAGCAGCCAGCGGTCACTTCGCCCAACGCCTTCTTGATGCCCGTCATGTCTCGGTCGAGGAAGGCGTACTTCTCTTGACTGGCCATCTTCTGCAATTCATTCCGATCAATGAGAAACGCCCGATGACCGCTGTGAAATCCCTTACCTTGAACTCGGCTCGATTCAGTGGGAACTCCTTTGCGGAGGGCACGAGGAAGACGGTCGCCTTGGACTTCAAGCTCGACAGATCTGAAAGTAGCGAGAGTGGATTGTTTACACGAGAAGGGGGTAATCAATCAGAATGATTGAGTGCACAACCACTTCTTTCCGTCTTCCTGACTGTTTGTCAAAACAGAAGGAAGGAAGCGCCTTCGTTCCGATGGAAGGTTTACACTGGAAGAAGAACCCAAACCTTTTTCCGAGTCATCCCGAATGAAGCCGTCCGTGATCACGACAATCAGCGTTTTGTGATCGGCGCCGCCGTGGAGCATCTCCTGGACTTGCTTCAATGCATTCACGATGTACGTGGTGCCCCCGGTGGATCGGATCGTGTGCAGACCGCGACGGAATTCTTCCGTCGAGTTGTGCTCGCTGTAAAAAGAACGCGTGAATCTCATGACAGCCGATTCCTTCCGCAATTGACGACCTCTCGGCTGTTCGTCTTCGTCAAACCATCCGTTTGCGCAGTCTTCATTAAACTTCGGCGCGCTCGGCAATCGATCAAACCGCTTAAACCGTTTGGTTCAGGTGTTTTTTCGCCTCTTTGCACAAAACTGCACTCAAACTTTGGACGAAAAGGACGCTCAAGACGAACACCCAATATTTCTGCCCTTTGAAGCGAGCAAACGAAAACTCACCCCATCGGAATGACCACTTTGGAGCGATGGTTGCCGCTGAACCGCACGACGCCGTAGTGGAGGGAATGCCGCCCATTGGTCAGAATGTCATAGATCTCCACTGCCGCATCGCACATCTGCTCGAAGGCCGCGTTGACGGACGAGGAAACGTCGAGCACGAACACGACGTCCAGAATACACGACCCTTTCTTGTTGGAGGGAACGTCCGTGAACTCCTCCGGTTTGCGCGGAGGTTTCGACTTGTCGATCTTCGGGCTGGGCTTCTTGGACGTCTCGTTCTTCTTCTTGTTCGCATCTCCGTTGGGTTTGCCCGCGTTCTTCTTGCTGGGCTTCTCCTCGGACTTCTTCTTCTCCGACGGCTTCGGTTTGGGCGTCGTCTTCAACGGAGTGGTCGTCGTCGATGGCTTGGATGCCGTCGTGGTCGTCGTGCTGGAGGTGGTGGAAGGAACAGACTTCGTTGTCGAAGGAGGCGTCTTCGTTGTGGATGGAGGAGTTGGCCGAGACGTTGATGCAGCGGTCGTGAGTTTCTGCGTCTTTTGAGTAGCGGCAGTGGTGGCAGGCTTCTGAGTTGTCGACGGTACCGTTGTGGACTTCTGGGTGGTTGGCTTGGGCGGCGGTGGCGTGGGCTTCGCGTTCTCCTCGATTTCGTAGCCGTTACCTCCGTCCTCCTTCTTGTTCTGCTCTTCCTTTTTCGGTGGGGCAGCGAGCGGCTCGACGGGCGGCTTGGCAGACGGCGGGGCGATGGTGGATGTCGGCGGAGGGACTGCAAAAAGATATTTGTTCGCTTCGATCTCGAGTTCAACTGATTACCCGGCGGTTTTGTTGCGGGAGCCGCGCACAATTCGAGAGCCTTGACGAGCGGATCGATGGACTCGGGGCCGACGAACACGCGTTCAGGGGAGCCCGCAATCAGCAACAGTTCCGCCCTGGAATCAAGAATTGACTGCGTAATGCCCGACGATGGGTGTTCGAAACGAGTACGGTTGGGGACATCTGTAACTACAAAACACGCCCCTGGCCTCCATTCACGACGGTAATCCTCTCCCTCGAAAACAAATGCTCGTTGTTTTGAGCTCGAAATATAGGCGAGATTATCCCGAGCACGCGTTCTCTTTAGTTTGCTCTTTTCTTCGGCCGTTGTTGTCGTCCCCGTTTTACTCACTCCCATTCACTCGTCGACGTCATCCGCCGCTATTGTTCGCCGAGGACTCACTTTTGATACGACTGGCCGACGGAGACGGCGAACGTTCGCAGGCTGGGGATCTTTTGCAGTTCGGCCGTCTGGTTGGTCACCCGATCGAAGGAGAAGCCGTCCGTGATCACGACGAGGTTGGCGAGCCCCGATCGCCGTTTCTCCAGCTCTTGGATGGCGGCGGTGAGTGCGGCGCCCGTCATCGTGACTCCGTTGTGGAAAGGAATGTCTGCAAAGAAGGTCCATTGCCCTCAAGGCCGCCGAACACTCACTGTTCGCCAGAGCCGCAATGGCGGCCTTCGTCTGCGGACTGTGGAAGCCGTGCAGCTTGGAGTGACGATAGCGACTGCTGTACACGATCAACGCCACGCGGTTCTGCTCGGGGTCCAGCTGGTTGAGGAGTTTCTGGACAAACTCCTTCTCCTGAGCGAAGATGCTCGCAACGGAGCCCGTGGAATCAACAAGGAAGAGGGTGTTCGATTGGCAGCCTGAAGCTTCAATGCGTACACGAAAACAGGATTGAAGGACGTACTCGGTCCTGCTAAGCCATTGCAAAGTGCAAATGATCCAAGGATCAGAAAAACGAACGATAGCAGCCGCTGAAAAACCAACTCGTGCTTGAAATTAAGCGATCGGGACTAATGAACTTACCATTTGGCAGAGGCACCGAGCGATTGTTTCAATCTGCGTGCAGTCGAACGTCCAGGTCAAAGGTCCAACGAAAGGAATTCGACTTCTAAACGATGCGCTCGATGATTGCGGGAAGTTCGGACGTCAATCACGGAGCGGAGTTTAAAAACCGTTCGGTTTCGCCGATTGACCTTCGAAAGGGTTCGAACTTTTTTCTCACCTCGCTTGTCGCGCTCTCCTCCGGAACTTCCTTGAAAGACGGGGGGAGGATGCAGGGGACGACTGTTAAGATGAAAGTGAGAGTAATTGAGTGTGACTTTAAAATCGTGTGGATCACTCGGCGGTATGAACCAGAGAAAGAAGGTGGAACGTGTTTAATGCGCGTCCTGAAAATGAGACCAACAGTTAACGAAAGTTCATGAGTGCGGAAGAGCGGAAATGGCGGAAGATCGCGTGGAGGAAACCGAAAGGAACACGAGTGTCCGCAACGGCGGCGAACTGATAGCCGCCGTCCATCCCGCCGATCGCCGTGCGTGGACGTGCCTGCGGGCGAGGGGCAAACTCGAAGGTCACTTGCGGTTGCAAACGAACGACGTGAAAGCGACGCCGATCGTGGTGTCCTTGGAGTTGCACGAGATCGATTGCTTACAATGGTTGATCTTAAGAACATTCCTTCCTTTCACGCATTCTGTTTGCAGGTGTTCATTCCGAGGGGGCACGTGCCAAACGATGACCGTAAATCGTTGCCCTAACGATGTTTTCACTTCGAATCAATCGAAAGCACGAGGTCTCGTGCGCTCAGCTGACGCTCAATGGGTGAGAATTCGGGCACAATCAAAAGAATTCACTCCAGCCATCACTCCTCGTCGATGGACGTAAGGTGGCGAGATGCCAACAGAAATTAGTCCGATTGCACGTGTTTCCTGCCCACACACAACGAACGACGTCGGAAACGTGCGCGAGTGTTCGCTACTTTGCACCGCTTGGGCCTTTCCTTTCATCGTGAACGCCGTAGTGCCGACGGGCATTGATCCAAGCGAAGATTCCGAACATCCCCCGTCGAAAACGCGAGTGGTTTGTGGCCCTCAATGCGCAACGACCGGGAAGATGACGTCACGAAAGAAACGAACAGGCGGAATAAGCAAACGGAGGGAAACCACTCTAAAGCGGACGAAAATGGACAAATTTGCATCAACGAAGTCGACGAGTTTCGTTCGGTCCGACCGGCAGTCAATTGCTCTGCAGCTCGCGACAGCCGCCGCTTGTGTCCTTCCCGCTCTCCCGTCCCTCCCGCCGCCGACACGATGCGCCGCTCCCGCCTGTCTCGTCGTTCGAACTCCGAACCCGCGATGAACACCCGCAAGGTCAAGAAGGCCCGCCGTTCGAAGACGCCGGATCCGAAGTCCACGGCGCGCCGCACCTCGGAGTGCTCGTCGTCCCTCTCCCAGTGTAAGTCCATCCCCTCCCTCCACCCACTCATTGCCCTCCTCGTTGCAGTCAGTCAGTATTGGACCGACTACCCGTCCTACCTGAACTGGGGCGGAGAGTCGACCAGCGAGATGCTCACCGCCTCCCCGTCGCCGCCGGCCCGCAAGGAGAAGCGCGTCAAGAAGCGCGCCGAGACGTCGGAGAAGTCGGCGCGCAAGCGGGACAAGTCAGCCGAGCGGAAGTCGACGCGCCAAGATCCTCAACCGTCGGGCCCCAAGGCGGCCCCCAAGGTCCCCAAACGCGACATGAGTATGGTCGCGAAGAAGCGCACCGGCAAGCCGCACATCTGTTGCGACCACGGGCAGCCCTGTCGCAAGGGCAAGCAGGAAGCCGAGGCGAAGGCGAAGGTGAGTGGCCGACGGAAGTGCGGGGACCTCAGGAACGACCGATTTCAGCGCCAAAGCGAAAGTGACTCGCAGGAGGCCGCCGCGCCCTACGAGAACCTCGAGATTCTCGACAACCCGCCGCAGAGCCTGGAGCCGCCGCGCGAGCCGACCCTCGGCGACGGCCTGGTCGAGCACGACGGCTACATCATGCTGAACTCGCTGCGCGCCGAGGCGTCGGCCGCCAAGGACGAGCCCAAGACCGCTCGCCCCAAGAAGGAGCCGCGCATCAAGAAGGAGCCCCGCTCGAACGACGCCCGCAAGGAGGAGCCGCGCGTCGTGCAGGAGCCCCACTCCACGGACCGCTCCAAGGACGCCCGCAAGAAGGACCGCTCCAAGAAGATCACGTCGAAGAAGGCCGGCTCCACCAAGGACAAGAAGAAGCGCGGCCAGTACCAGTCGCTGGCGGACCTGGACGACTACGACTTCAACTGAGCGAGCGGCCCGCCATCTCCCCACGTGTCTTCCCTCTTCCCTCCTTCCTTCCCCTCCCGTTGCTTTCCGCCCGTGTACGAGCATAAACTTCGATGCTTCGAGGTCGATCGGATGTTTGCGTTCTGGGATAGCAATGATTCCGAGTAGATTCGTTCTCCTTATGGTTAAAACCACCGCTTGTCTCGCGGTAAGGCGATTTGGCGGAGGATTGCGAAAATCCGGCGCGAAAGCGGACGATGCAGGTGGACGCACTGCGGCGTGCGTTCTTCTCCTCCAGCCGGAGGGTCGATGACGGCTGTACGTAGGTTGGGCGCACACGCCCCGCCGCCGTCATCCGCCCGTCCTGCCCGCACACGCGATAAAAGGCCGCCGACGCACCCCCGCCGCCACCAGTCGCAAGACCCCCACGTTCGTCGTCGTTGTTCCTCTTCCTTCAATCCACGACTCTCCATTCCGATGGCGCCGAAACCGGCCGGATCCAAGGGCAAGAAGGCGGTGAAGGCCGTGAAGACGAAGACGGACAAGAAGCGCAAGCGTGGACGCAAGGAATCCTACGCGTAAGTCTCGTTTTTCGTTGATTTCCACCGAAAATCTCGAAATTATCGATTTTTGCGAAATCCCTCGATTTTCTTCATTGTCCGCTCATTTCCCGGCTTGTTTTCAGTGTCTACATCTACCGCGTGCTCAAGCAGGTGCATCCAGACACTGGCATCTCATCCAAAGCTATGTCAATCATGAACTCATTCGTCAACGACGTTTTCGAGCGCATCGCCGGCGAGGCGTCCCGCTTGGCGACCGTGAGCCCCTTTTCCTTCAATCTTTTGACTCCTCTCTCGCTTTCAGTACAACAAGAAGTCCACCATCTCGTCTCGCGAGGTCCAGACGTCCGTCCGCCTGATCCTGCCGGGCGAGTTGGCGAAGCACGCCGTCTCCGAGGGCACGAAGGCCGTCACGAAGTACACGTCCGCCAAGTAGACGGCTCCCGCCGCCCGCTGCCGGTGTCTTCGGCCGATGAACTCCCTCCCACTTCTCCCACTTCTCATCCAACACTTCTTTAACCTTTAACTCTCCCCGCTCCCTTCCTGGAGCTCTGTTTGCAATTCCTCTTTATCGATTGGTTTGGTGTGTCCATTAAACCGGGATGATTGGAAGTTTCGGCTCATTCGATCAACAGAAAGAAGCGGATAGAAGTGAATGGGCGGAGGATGGACGTTAACCGAGTAAAGACGAACGACTGGATGTGACCGCCGTCGGCGAGACAAGAACGGACGCCCGGTCGCTCGTCGATCCACCTGCGGGCTTTCTTTTCCTCGTACTTTGTCTTGTTCCGCACCTGTTTGGTTGGAAAGGAAGTCGCGAAAGCTAATCGACTGGTCATCGTTCTTGTGTTTCGAAGAAACGAGACGGAAGACTCGTTCGGTCAGCCGAACAGGCACGAGTTTCAGTTGGGATTTCGACACGGGCCGCCGGATTGCGAGAAATGTTTATTTACGTGCACACGGGCACAAAAGAAATTAAAGGGAGATTACGCGAAGGAGAACGAGAGAGGGAAAGCGGCAATATCTTTGGACAACACGCGGAACTTGAGCTCAAATGAAGGAAGGAAGGCATTACGACGAAGGAATCGGGGCAAGAACATTCCCTAGAGAGACTACATCAAAGAGAAACAAAGGAGCATAATGGAAGAGAAGAGGGAAGTTCGGAAGGAGCAAGACGGAGGGGAGGGATCGCAGTACCCGCCACGATCGGCGTCGCTCAGGACTGACGGTTCAGGAAGCTGGACGTCTGCACGAAGTACGGCGGCGGCGGCGTCCGCTGCTCGTAGATCCAGCTGAAGAACGTCCGGTCGGTGAGCAGCTCGCGGTACGCGTTCGCCGCGTTCACGACCGACTCCGCTTGGATCTGGCGGAAGGTTTCGCGCGACACGGAGCGCGCCAACATCGAGCGGTCCTCGATCTTGTAGTAGCGCGAGTAGATCCACGCAAGGACCTGCAGCGAGGGGCATGGTTGAAGGAGGAGGACTGAGTGAGGGCGACTTACTTGATGCGTGCCCACATCCTCGTCCTGCTGCTCGTTCGACGAGTGCTGCAACCGAAGAGGACGGTGAGTTCACCTTCCGCCGGACACAAGCGAACGAACCTGGCCCGACGAGTTCTCGCCCTCCTTGTCCTCGTTGTCCGACGGCCCGTCTCCGATCCAGAACTTGATCATTTCGCTCGGTTTTTGATGCTGGAAGCAAACGGGAGTGAATTCCGCACTTTTGGGCGGCGGGGGCGGGAGGAGCACGAGCGAAATGATCGAATGCACGACGGTGGCCAGAAAGCGGAAGCGACCGCGTTTCCCACGCCGATCGCAGCGAAATGAACGGGCGGAATTCGGAGACGAACAGAAGCACGAGACGTCATTTTTGCAATCAGACGGGCGGCCCGCCCGAAGATCCCCGCCGCCGCCTTTCCCGCACGCCGCCCGCCCGTCCTTTTTCGGCTGTTTTTGGGCGGCCGCAGCGCCCGGCCGGCGAACGCCCGCCCGCCCACCGCACACGAAGCGGAGATCGCCGCCGAACACGCGCGAATTTCAACCGACTGGAATTCGCGCCTACGGTACGCGAATTCCGCAGATTGCCGGCCGAGCGGCCACCTCGAAATCAATCAACGGACGAAGCGGACGGACGCGAGAACCGAGAGCGAACGGCCGACCACCCACGACGGGGGAATGATCGTCGGTCGAAAAATGCTCGCCGGAGATCGGCGGCCGTCTTCCCACCATCCAGCCGGCAGATCTTCGGCGTTCGGTTCGCGGAGAGGCGGCAGGAACGGGCGAAATGACGCCATTGGACGCGCAATCAGTCTGCGAACACCTCGCCCGCCCGACCGCCGCCCTCCCCAACCGACCGACTGGCCGGCCGGCGTTGAGAAGATTTTTGTTGATCGGAGTGGAGGGCGCGTGCGGGAAGAAACGCCCAAGCACATGGGAAGAACGGTGCCTGTTGATGCCGCAAATCACTTGTTGCCGCAACATGTGGACGACTTGAAATCGGGGGCGGCTGTTTACAGGAAGAACCGTCTGCTTCCCGCCGATGACTCACGGGTCGTCTCGCGCAACGGGAGAAACAAGCCGCCCTTTTGTTTCTCGGTGCCTGATTGGCGAATGCATGATCGAGAGAGGGCTTCTTCTTCCTTCCGCGAGTGCCCACACCGAAGGACCGTTGCGCGGGAAGCGGAGGTCATTTGGGGTGCGGATGGACGCGCGACCCGCGGGCATGATTGGAGGGGAGCCGCTTTCCCTCGCAAATGAACACACGGAGTCCCTCACAATCAAGGAAGACCACCCTCTCGGTTCATCTCCACACTAGAATTCGAAATGCGAAGCAGCAAAGCAGGCGGCGGAGGAGCGAGGCGGCCACTTTCGTTCCAACCTCCGTTCGCACTGATTTCTGCGGGTCGGGGGATCGCCGTCGTTGATTGAAGGCGGACGTCCTCATCGCCGCCCGCCGTCCCGCCGCGGGCGGGTGTCCGAACGCGAGAGATAGCGGCGGGAAGCGCAGGAACGGCGGAGGTTCCGCTTTGTCGTCCTCCCACCGATAACGCACACTTCCGCCTTGTTCCAATGCTGAGCCGGCAGTCATCGGCCTCGTGCAAAACCCAAAGGTCGTCCGTTCGGAGTCGAGCGGGTGGCAAGAATGCAGGAAAGCGGGCGTGAGTCATCGACCCACCGTCCTTTCCGGTGAACTGTTGGGTTGCATCCTCGTGATAAGAATTCGATTGTTCACCTGCACCCTGGTGTTCTTTCGGATCATTCGAGTGGGAGCAAGCAACCAAATAATCACGACATGCAATTAAACGGACGTGTTGTTCGTTATGATCTCCTGCTCCGGCGTCTTTTTGACAGGCCGATCCGATTGACAACCACTCAAGTTGTGGTTAAGCACGGGCACACGGCGGGCGGCCAGCGATTTCTTTCGTTTTTCGCCCTCCGTCCCCGTCGTTTGCAAGTGGATTTTATCGAAATAAAACGAAGACAAGCGTTTTCCATTGGGCAATCGTTGTTCTTTCAATCGATCCGAGTGTGCAGAAGCAGAAGGGCATCCCGGTGCATCAAAAGCCACTTCTCTCTTTTCCCAAGCGATCGCAATCGCCGGCCGCCTGCGCACTTTGTCCCCGCCGTCGCATTTGCGCCCGCCGTCCACGATCGACGGCCGGCCACTTTTGCCCCCGTGAATCGAAGGCGGAAAGTTGATGGACGAAGCGGGCAGCAGGTGAATGGGGCGTGGACGATCCCGCCTGCTTTCAACTTCAGTCCATTAGTCGATCGAAACGAGCGATGAGTGCGTATAAAAACAGGCACCAACGATCGCCGTCCTTGTTTCGGCCCCATCACTTCCCGTTCGTGTCCATCGTTTACCCTCTTATCCACTCTTCCATCCTTCTCCTTTGACGATTGAATACTTTCATCTGCGTTCTTCAGCTCATTACTTTCGTGTAAAGCTCTGATCAACCGTTCTCCACCTGCAATCCTCCAACTCCGCTCGGGTTTTGCAATCGGGTGAACTTTCGAACTCCACCGATCGCCGCTTTTCGTCGGCGATTCGCAAGATGCGCGAAAAGGGCCGCCACCTTTCGGACATCCGTGCAAATTCCGCGTGGTTCGCATTCCGTCGGCCCGAGGGAAGCGGCGGGAAGGTGGGAGACGGGCCGGCGGGAGTGAGTGAGTGAGTCGATGGCGAAACAGAAGACCGGGATTGAACGAGAGCGACGGCCTCTCGAGTGTCAACTTTCAGAAATTCAATACCTACTTTGCAATAAACGCCGGCGGCCAAGGGAAGCGGCGGGTGGGTAGGCCGACAAGAGCCTGCCGGGTAGATTTGTCGAGCGGGTTGTCCGTTTCGTGGGTCGACTTGAGCAACGCCCAGCGCCCTAACGGCGATCTTAAACGCCAATCGGCTCTGGGTGTGAGTGGAACGAAAACATGACCTTCAGGTTATGGCTCTGCTCGATGTGTTTGCTTTGAAAACGGTAGCTTTTCAAGCAGTCTCTAAGTTCCGTGTTGATTGATCTCTAAATCCATCCCCATGTTCCTTTTGCTGCCCACAATGTTCTCTATCCATGCGTATTCGCCTAATTGTTCCTGCCGACGCCCACGGAAGAATGCAGAAGCAATATCTGAGACGTTGGTTGGTGTGACGACCCTCGACGACCATCCAGCGTTTTTGGTATCCCTTTTGCCTCTTGCCTGCTCCGTCCATTCACTACGATCTACGATTCGACTACTCGAGACACGGAGGCGGTAAGTGGGTGGGCAGAAGGCGGGCGGGTGATCTCATTCCGGGTTCCGGGCGCCTCCGCTCAACGTCACGATACGAAGACGCGATGATCGGCGGAAAGATGCCGAATGGCCGCTGATTCAAGGCCGCCGTTGTTGCATTTCCGCAAGGGCCGAAGGAAGCGGCCGGCGCACAAAATTTGCACCCGAAAAATGCGGGGAATGTGGGCGAATCCGAGGGACGGTCCGTCATCGCAGGCGGGCGGCTGGCGGTAGAGGCCGCAAGATTCGTCGTTTGTCGGTTTGTTTTCGACGTCCGCAAAATTCGCAGAAGCGAAGACTTCCTCGCAATCGGCTGCTGGGGTTTCCGCCTTCGGTCCGGCGAACGGGTGATTTCGACGGCGAGAAGCGGGATTTCCGGCCGCCTAGTCGTTCCTCTTGTCGTCAATCAACACGACCCGCAGTCGACTTCCAAAACGAGGCCAAAAGTCGGTTGTTAGCGGCCGCTTTGTGCGAAAACGAACGGCTGGAGGCCGCAGATTTCGTTCCAGCGGGTCCCAATCCTCCGAGCGTTCCGTTCGAGAACGTTCGGCTTGCAACCAAGCAGTCCGTTTGAAGACATCGATGGGATTTCGGGATGCTTCCACTTGGTTCCACAAACATTCGAGGCTTCAATTCGATTGCCCTTCCTCCATTTGGATTTTGTTTGCTCGTTTGATCGTTGGTGTCCGTCGATGAGCAGAAATCTTCACGAATTTCGGCCGGTCGCTCGTCCCCAGAGCAGGAAATAACCGCGTTCGTTTCGCTTCGGTGGAGACGAACGAAAAGGTCGCCGTTCCCCGTCCGAAACTCTGTAGTTCGCGTTGGACTTCGCACTTGGGCACTCCTTTTGCGTGTTCGTTCCGTTGCGAGCGCCCAAATTGGCAACAAATTGGAGCTGCGGGAAGTGAGGTGCGTGTGGAAATGCGGGAATAACAAGTTCGCTCTCCGTTCGTTCATCCCCAGCGGGCGACGTCCGAATTCCTCGTGCTTTTGGACTCCAAATCGCCGTGTTTTGACCGTTCTTTTCGTCCACCCGCCTTTCATCGGGGCCATTCGGGCGGAATACCGCGTGTACCAGAATTTCTGACAACTGATCAAACGCGCGGGCGGTTTCGGCCGCAAGTCGCGCCTGTCTGGCCGAAATGCGCGAGCTGATTTGCTCGCTTTTCGGCTGTTTCTTGTTCAAGAACTCGTTGAAATCGAGCGATTCGGTGCCTTTCCTAACCAGTCGTGGACCAACCATCAGCAAGCAACAACCGGAACGGTCGCGCAGCTGCGGAACCGATCCAAAAGCGCGGTTTTTGCGAGAAAACCGAATTTCACGCGGGGATCCGTTAAAACTGCCCAAATCGATTGAAATTTTACTGAGTTGGTCAATCGAAAATTGCGGATTCGATGCAGACTGTTGTTCGCCAAGATTTGTGCGATTTGGGCGGGTGACAAGCGTCTAGACGGTCAGAAATGACCAAAACCAGCTCGCTCAATTCCGCCAGACAGGCGCGGCTCGCGGCCGAGACCGCCCGCGCGTTTGACCCGTTGACAGAAATTCTGGTACACGCGGTACAGAAACAGTAGAGCGAACGTCAATGAACGCCGTGCTTTCCTTTTGATCATCCGCTTTCATTGAGAAGATTGACCGACGAAAGAGCCTCAAAATGACGCCAATTGCTCGGCCATGTTTCTGCTCCTCCCAACTGGGCGGAGGGTGGAGCGAGCGGCGACGAAAATTGAATAAAAGCCCACTGGCCGCCGCAATTGCGCGCATCTGGGCGGGGATTTAAAGAAGCCGGGCCGCTTGTGGATCGTGTGTTTCACCGCCGCATTCCTCGTCCATTTTCGGCTTTAGTTCGTTCTTAGGACGGTTTGACTCGTGTCTTCGTTCTTGTTCATTAGATGAGAGCATGCATTTCCGGAGCGAGACGGGCGCCCAAATTGATGTTCGGCGGCGAGTCGGTCGGGGGCGGCGGAGCCACAAATTGGCTTTTGGGGCCAAATTACGGGGAAATTGGCCGCCCGGAGAGCAATTCCATCTGTTCGGGTGCACGAGTGACGTCTTGAGTCCGTTCGGATGCCCTCCAAAGAGGCGCGTGTTCATTTGTTTCGTCGGCCAATTGAACGAACGGATGTCCGCTCTAATGCAGAAGAACGACGAAAATTGGGAACGTTTTTGGGTCGAGCGAACGGCTCCGGTGGGGCGCGTGTTTTGGAGTTTACGGTCGAATTCCAATTGCTTTCTTATCTCCGCGAATCCGTTCCGCTCGCGGCGAAGATGTTCGCGGGAGATAATCGCTTGTGTTCTCGTGATCGTGCGCGGATTGTTCGTTCCGATGGTCGTCAAATCCAAACAACGAACGGAGTGTACGGTGGTTCGCTCTGTTGCCTAAACGCGTTACTATCGAGGTCGCCCACGTGTTGGCGAGTTGCCCAAACGAGCGGCGAGGAGGACGGACGAAATTCAAAGTTCGAAAATCGTTTTTCACTCCGCCCGCTTCGCGCCGAATGTTTCTCCCGATTTCCCCAACCGCCCGACCGAACATGCCCGCTCGGCACGCCGTCTCCAACGTCGCGATGCCCCACCGGATTCGCCAAGTGCAAAGCATTTTGACGTCCTCGCCGTGGCCCCGCTCCAAATCGGTGCTCCCCGGAGAGCGGGCGATCCCCCGCGCCTTGCGCGCAATCCTCCCGTCCAGCGGGTGAACTTCGACTCGCAAGTGGGCGCCCTCCGTTCCGAAACGTCCGTCATCGATGAACGACGTGAAAAACGCCCGCCGCGGTCCGCTGGGAGCGTTCCAACGGCCGTGGGCGATGGGCGGACGTGCGAAGTTACTGAACGAGGCGCGCGGGAGCTGCCCGACGGCCGTTCATCTCTGGTCTCATTGGGCGGCGGCGAAACGAGAGCCGCGAATTCCAACACACAACTTGGAGGTTGCTGGGGTCAAGAACCGCGCAAGTCCGAGTGGAAAAGAACGCTGGACGGGCGGGCGAGCGAGGGATTCGGTTGCGTGTTCATCTGCCCGCCCGCTCTGCGGAATTCTTGATTCAGCGCCCGCCCTCCGGCCATGTTCCGCTCCTCATTCCCGACTTTCGTTCATCCGTCCGGCCGGCCACGAATAGAACAAAACGAAACAAACCAGAAGGAGGCGTGCGCGGCCGGCTTCTTTTTATTTCGTCCCGTTTATTCGGCGAGGTGTTTATTTCGTGTGGTTTACGCGTTCGATGGGCGAACTCTCGGAACGGTTTATCCCCGTCAATTATCCCCCAGTTTTCTTCTCCGAATTGTCAAAAACTTCCGGCCGGGGAGTCAATCAAAAAAGCGGTCGGCCCCAATTCCAAGAGAGAGTTTCAATCCACGCCCACATGTGCGTAACGGAGGGGCGTGAATGAACGTGTGTCAAGGAGGAGCGAACGATTAGCCGTCCATCCATCACGTTGCCCCGTGCCCGCCCCGCTCATCCATCTCAATTGTTTGCGATGAACTCCCGGATGCCTCGCGTCAAATTGATCGGCCTTTCGTTTTTGCTCCTCCATTCTTGAGCTCGTCCGTCCACGGTTTGGAGCACTTCTTGTCGTTCACTGCTTGCTGAACCCTCACTTCCAATCTCCTTAATCGAGTTCCTCTACTTGTGGGCGTGACGTGCGCGTGGGCGAGCGGGAGTCCGAAGCAAAGCATCCGTTTAGGAAATTACTTTTCGACAGCGACACTCGAGTTTGCCCTTCACTACGTTCTCTTTCGAGCCCAAGGGGTCTTCTGCATTCTTGGCACCCTCCAACACTTCTGATTGTGGGAATGGCTGCTTCGTTCATCTGCCGTCGCTACGTCTTGAACGACCACGGTAAGCTATTTTCATAGGAAAGTGTCAATCATCTTTCCGTTCAGACCTTTCGGATGCCTTCGACATGCTGGACATGGACCGCGACGGCGAGCTGAGTCGCGCCGAAGTGGCCGCCCTTTTGCGCACGATCAAAGTGGAGCCCGACCGCAACGAACTCAACCTGATTTTCGACGAGATCGGCGTCAAAAGTGGGTAGTCGACCGCTGCACGTGGAAAGAAGTCCTGAGCGCTTGCAGACACGGGGAAGATCCGCAAGACGGACTTCTTGGAGTACATGAAGTGCCCGATGATTCACCAGATCACTGTGCGCGAATTGGAGCAACAATTCCGGCAGTACGACCGCGATAACGATGGTTCGATCAACCTAGGTAAGTTCTTCTCCTTGCTCTCCTTTCCAAACCTTCATTGCTTGCAGACGAGCTCGGACAAATCCTCTCGTCGACGGCGGGCATCAGCGACAAAAACATCGTCCGCCACGTGTTCCAGACCACGGATTCGGACAACGACGGGCTGATCAACTTCGACCAATTCCTCGAGCTGATGCGGTCTTGAACTTTGATTCAGCAATCTGATCGAAACTCCACGCATTCCTTCCACTTCTTATTTGTTTCATGGACACGAGTCGTCTTCTTTTGTTCTTTTCATCATCTCCGCCCTTCTTTCAGCCACCGTTTCTGTTCATGCTCTTCTTTTGGCATCTACCCGGATTCTGTTGCCTGTTTGATTGCGTGTGTTTTGTCTCTCCGCCCGCCGCTCGGCCGGCCGCAGATGGTGTTTCTCTTCTTTGTGTTCGTTTCTTAATTATTTATCGCTCGTACCGCCCATTCATTGGAATTAACTCCTTTATTTCGAGAATAAAGACAACAAACAGACGAGCGAAAGGATGAAAAAACGGGTAATTCGAAGGAGCCAGCGACAACATATAAGAGCCTCGATTTACGAACTTCTGCAAAAATTGTGTCAGGGGGGGGGGTGACACTTTTTTTGCAGACCCGGCCAAAATCGTGTACACGAACCGGGCCTCTGTCAAAAATCGTTACGATTTCTGACAGCCGGAAGTTTCCCGTTCAAAAAGCGCGCAGACTGCCGAATTTCCGTTCGCGTTTTTGGCGTCTGTCAAAAATCGTTACGATTTTTGACAGCCGTCCGATTCGCGTTCACGGACCAAAAAAAGTCATTTTTGTGTACGCAATTTTGACCGTTTTCCACTGTCACATTCGCGTTCGAGGGGGCAAATCTGTCCGAAATCGTAACGATTTTTGACAGACGCCAAAGTTCGAACGGAAATTCGGCAGGTCGCTCATTTCCGGAACACAAAACTCGCGGCGGTCAAAATTGTGAACGCGGATCGGGCGGCTGTCAAAAATCGTAGCGATTTTTGACAGACGCCAAAAACGTGAACCGACATCCGGCAATCCGCCGATTTGCGTTACGTTTCCAGAGCAGGTCTGCAAAAAAAGTGTCACCCCCCCCTGACACTATTTTTGCAGAAGTTCGTAAATCGAGGCTCTTATATAAACGTTTTGTTCACGCATCAACCGACACAAGACACAAAAATGAACATAAACCGTGAGTCGCCGGCGGTCTCACGCCTCCTTGCCTTCGCTTGACTTCGCGAACTCTCACGTGTGTCCGGCAGCTGGAGATGGTGAAGAAGGCGCCCTACTGCCACTACCTGCGGCCGCCCATCGACTGCTTCCAAACGCTGGAGTTCAACAAGTTCGACGTGATCTGCGCCGTCGGCTACCAGTACGCGTCGGACAAGTTCAACGAGCTCGTCCAGAACAACCCGAACATCAAGGCCGTGATGAACCCGGACAAGCTCCGCTCGCTCACCAAACAGCGCGTCCGCCGACGGGAACGCGCCCAATCGATGCGCAACTCGTTCACCGACCTCGCCGCCCAGATCTCCCGCATTCCGCGCAAGGCCCGCGGCTCCATGACGGACGTGAGTGTGTTCGACGAGGACTGGCACGACGGTGAGTGTGCGGCGGATGGAAGCGGCCGTGACGTGCCTGCTTTCAGACTCCTCCGACGGCTCCTACGACGACATGAGCGAGGAGGACATGATCGAGGACGAGGAACTGGAGATCACCACTCGCATGTCGACCCCCCGCTTGGACAAGGAATGAACACACGACTAATCTTCTCGTTCTTTTTGTTCATTCCCCCTTCTACACGTGTAGAATTGCTCAACGTGATCGTAATAAGGGCTCGAATTCCTTCTTGTTCTTCTGCCTTTCATCCGATCCAATCTCATCACTCCACCGTTCCATCTCCACTCCTTTCCCTTCTCTATTGAGAACTTCTAACTGGACTGAACGTAGCGATCTCCTTCTCTCGCTTACTCGAAGTAGTCCTGCATCGATTAGGGCCCGCTTCAGAAGCAATAATCCCTCTTTGTTGTCCTTCTTTCCTTTCAACTCAACGGAATGCTGTCGTATGATGAAAGACGTGTAAGAATGGAATCTCCTTGTTGTTCTTCCGAAATTCTCGCTCAATTCTTTACCGGTAGCTTTTGACTAACTCTTACTCGTCCGTGGTTCACGTTCTTCTCGTCAAACAAACGACTCGTTTCACACCCGACTTGTGAGGAAGAAAACGGCTGAAAGGGAGAATGGAGCACCAACTCGAAATTTGGGGTAGCTCCTGTTCGTTGTTGTTGTTTGTCAGTGCGGCGGCGCCTCGGCGATCGGCGCTCATTTCGGTGGATTGCGGCCAGTGCGGACGAGCGGTCGCAAAGGAGAGACCGCCGCCGTTTCGGTTCCATTTCTTTTGTTTCCCGAGCCGAAGTCACGATGAGCCGCGAGTGCTCGCTGCGGACGCAGTGGGACATGGCGAGTTCATCCAAACACGCCACCCATTTCTTTACCTCCTGGTTGCACAAGACGAAGGCGGAGAAGGCCGAGGAGGCCCGGAAGACCGTGATCGACGGGATCCGCAAGCAGCTCCTCTCGGACCATCCGGACGACTTCGAGCTCCACGCCACCTACGAGCGGTCGGCCGCCAAATTCGTCGCGGCCGAGAAGGCGGACGAGCAGCTGACCGACTTCCTCTTCGGCCAGGACAACGAGCAACATTCGTCCGACGACTTCAAGGGCGTGATGGGCGAGCAGCCGCACAAGAAGTCCGTCGTGAACGTCGAGCGCTCCGTCTACTGCAGCTGTAAGTGTCGGCCGGAACGCCCACTCTTCGTCCCGCTGTGCTCGCCTTCTTCCACCAGCCGCTCATTTCGTTCGTTGCAGACCCGTGCCACGAGACGCCTGCCCCCGTCACCTCTTTGCACTCCTCGGACGGCGGCCTCTACGCGAGTGACGTCGAGGATCCGTTTAACGAGGCCTTCCGCGAGAGCACGATCAAACTCCCCAAAAGAAACGCCGGTGAGTCCGAACCCCTCGCTTTCTGTCTATCATTTCTTCTTGCAGCTGCACCGTGATGTAAGGACCAGAGAAGCCTTGGTTCGCTTCGTTTCGTCGATTGGTACACGAATAAACGGAATGCGATCAGAAAAGTCAGACGATACGAGAAGCGAGATGCCTTAAAGCAAGTGGAGTAAAAGGAACACCGGCCAGAACTCCGCAGGAAGACCACAACGAAGCACAGCAAGAATACTCTTACGGTCATCTTCATTGCACGAACAGAAGGGAAGCGTCAACCAGAAGTTTCCACTGCTTCACTCGAATGATCGAGCGGGTGATTCGCCGTCCTCCGCCCACTGCGGGTCACGCGTGCACGTGATCGTCGGCCGCTGCTCGAGCAGTCCCCGACGTCACTCGATTTGTCGTTCGCCGTTGGTTATCAGCGGGGGGTGCAATTTAAACACTTGTGGACGTGAACCCGGAGCCTGAAACGACTGATCCGCGACGTTTGATTTTCATTAACCCCGCCGAACGGGTGATAGCGTCAGGAAGAGGCAAACAAGCGAGGAGCCGAGACCGCAGAAAGTGATCCCGGACTGTCGAATCAACAATTCACGTCATGCACAAGGCGACGATCGGGGGTGCAGCCTTTCATCGGCAGTACCCACGGATCCGTATAAAAGCGAGGGGATCGGACGAGTGGTCATCAAGCGACAAGCGAAATGAAGACCCTCCTCTCCCTCGTCCTCCTCCTCGCCCTGGTCGCCGCCTGTCTGGCGGCGCTGTCCGTCGATCCGGACTCAAAGGACGTGAAGGGCCGCCGCCTGGTGGGCAAACGCCTCCGCCGCAATGCCGCCGACATCCGCGCCTTCCACCAGCGCCAGTGGGCGGCCAAGAAGCACAAGCACTACGTCCCCTACTACCCCGCCGAGCCCATCAGCACCTTCGTCTATATCGGAGAGTCAAGTGCGTTTTTCCGTCCCCTTTCCCTCCAATATCTTTTCTCTTCAGTGCAACTCTTCGTCGTGGCGCTGGAGAACGGGGTGGACTCGGCTTTCGTGCTGGACGCATCCTACCCGTGGATCCTCGACGGCCAAACGACCTACGATCCCGCGTGAGTGGCTGTAGACAAAGCGTTTGTTCACGTGCCTCTTTGCAGGAACTCAAGCGGCCTCGAGCGCGGCTACTTCCTCGGACACACCGGTGACATCGGAGTCTACGGAGACGCCTACACTGATGTTGTTGAAGTGAGAACAAGAAGGGAACATCAGCAAGAACTTCTCCCTCCTTCTTTCAGTTCTTCTACCCCGTGAACCAAACCTTTGGTTCAATCAGGGGCACGTAAGGCGGCGAGGTGGAGGACCCGCTTTTCCTCGAGATCAGCGGTGTCTTCGGATTAGCGTGGTGAGTTGAGGAGAGCGATGAAGTGATTGCTTTCTTTGACACGGCAGGGATCCCAGCAAGAAAGACGAGGTGAGCGCTCGCTTCTTCTCCGTTCATCCCCTTTTTTCTTTCAGCCCGTGACCGCCGACTCGGCGCCCATCTTTAACGTGTTCGCTGCCGAGCCCGAGCTGCCTCGTCACTTCACGCAGTACTTGGCCGGCGACATACTGGGCGAGTGGGACTTCTCGACCACGACCTTCGGCGGCGATCTAGATTACCTCTGCAATTCGCAGCCGGTGGCCTCAGCGGCCCTTTCTTACGACCAGGCGGCTCAATCGCTCAGCTTCCAAGTGGACTCCGTGAGCATCGGCGGCAAGAGCGCGCCCGGAGCGGCCGCCAAGCTGGACACCGGGTGAGTCGAAGGAGCGACAGGGGACTCATCTGGCCGGATGTTCAGACTGCCGACCATCCTGCTGCCCTGGGAGGCGTTCATCATCTTCTACGACCAGCTGAACCCCAACTACGACTTCAGCCTGGGCGTGTACACGACCGCCTGCGTGAACGCGTTCCTCTTCGACGACCTCGTGATCGTGGTCAACGGCGTGGAGCTGCGCGTGCCCGCCTACAATTACGTGGCCGACGTTCGTTCCAAATGACAGTTCTGTCCTCACCGCCTCCTTTCAGATCCAACTGAACGACGGGACGTGCGTGCTCTCGTTCGACTACACGAACGACTTCTCCACGCCCTACGCGTTCGGCGTCCCGCTCCACCTCTCCTACTGCGTGCGTCACGACATCGACAACTCGCAGATCTCCTTCCTGGACGCCGTCCAGCCGCAGGAGCCCACCAGCGTCTCTCCTTAAAGTGTTCGAGAGATGTGGTTTGAGTGAATCAGTGGAATAAACAAGCAGGCAATCAATTCGCTGCGCACTCGTTCCCCTCGACCATCACACACAACATCGTTTATTCCAATCGAAACACACGAACAGATGGCGGGAGTGGACGGCGGCCTCACGCTTCCTCGCCCTCGCTGGACGTCGCGAACTCGCTGGCGGCCGACGAAGTGCGGTCGCTGAAGGCGAAGCTTCCGCTGGAGGACGGGGCGGCCGGGCGGAGGTGCGGGTACTGCGCCTCGACCACGTTGGAGCGGCGGCGGCGCTCGGGCGAGCGGACGCCGCGAAGGTGGGCAACCGAGTAGACCTGCAACGGCCGGTGGAGTGGAGAAGAGAACAGACTCCAGGGGGACTCACCGGCGGCACGTACTCGTCCTCGCCCGGGTGCAGGAAGTGGCAGCGGCGGCCGAACACACAGAAGCCCCGGGCCCGCATGTTCCAGCAGGGGCGGCTCTTGTACGCGGCGTGCTCCTTCTCCCGCTCGCTGCAAGCCGGCGCTCACTCCCCGCTCGCCCGCCCGCCCACTCACGTGAGCGGCAGCAACTCGGCCTCGTCGTGGGCGTGCCGGCAGAGCGGTCCGTAGCGGCAGCTCTTCAGGAGGATCCACTCGAGGCACAGCACGCGCTTCTCCTTCGGCACGAGCACCGGCCTGCAAGCGAGGGTTGGGACAGCGGAGAGGGGACTCACGGGCGGCCTCCCTGCACCTCCGACTTCTTCGGCGGCGACTCGCGGCGATCCATCGAGCGGTCGAGCGGGCGGAACTCGAAAGAAGGCGGCCGATCTCGCGGCTGAACGAACAACCGAATGACGAGCAGGTCGCCGTTTTGCCCACGCGTCGAATTGGCATCGATCGCCATTTCTTTCGGATGGACGAGAGTGCGGCCGGCCGTTTCGCAGGTGAAGGAGGGACTCATCAGGCGAACAACACCGCGTGCTCAAGCTTCTCTTTTGCTCAGTCTTTAGTGGATTCTCTTCCCTCGATTGGAATCACAAGACCTCAGTTCGATCCATGGCAGCAGAAAGAAGGCGGGTGATTGAGTAGAAGGACGATCCACAGCAACCAAATGGACATAAGAAGCCGTTTATCCGTTCGCACGTCAAGGAAAAGGAAGAACTCCTCATCGAAAGGGCCGCAGGTGGTCGACTCATTTGTCCACAACGGCCGTCTTCTCTTCCTCCAGCCGGCGGATGTACCGACAGAGCGCCTTCATGCCCACGATTGAATCGCGATGGCGACGCTCGAATTCGGCTTCTTTCTGCGCCCACTCCAATTCGCGCGCCGCCAGCTTCGCCTCGAGCTGCAGAGCGGAGGGTTGATCGAAGAAGTGGTCGGAACTTACCTTCTCGATCAGCGCCTGCTTCTCGTCCGCGTGCTGAACGGGAGCAGTGAACGGAGCGGCGAGTTCGGCGTCGCGGTGCTCCAAAGCGGCCAGTGTTTTCTCGAGCTGCCGTCCCTTCTCGGCCATCTCGCGCACCTTCGCCTTGAAGGGCGCCGGGAGGCGAGTCGAGTCAATCAGGCGCTGGAATTCCTCAGCGTCTTCCTGCAACGGGCAAACGGAGGGAATGAAAGGATAGGAAAGATTGAAAAGATCGTACGCGGACGCACTGGGCGACGAAGTGGAGCAGCCGCTCACTGCCGGGCGACCTGAAAACAAGCGGGGACATCGGAAAAGATCGAAAGAAACGAACGAAATCGAGAGCTCGGGCGTCTCGTCGATCGTGTCCAGTTTGCTCGTGGACTGCTTGTTGGGCTTCATGGTCGACGAGGAGATAACCGAAAAGAAGGAGTTGAAGGAGAGTGCAAACGAGCCACCGGCTACTCACTTGGCTGGAGAGCGATCGAAATGAGCGATCGCTTGCCGAAAAGGCGAAAAGATTCCAGCCGATACAAACGAGATGACCGCCAGTCCAATGAGCAGTGCTTTCGAGCACAATGCTTCGTTCCTTACGACGAGCAAAAATCCTCCACATGACGGCTTCATCCGCATCTCCAGTCAACTGTGCATTGTCTGATTTCCATCGATGTTGGTGTGGAAACGACCGACAGTAGGCAGCCGTCTGTCGCTAGTTCCACGCGAACCGATTGACGGCGGCGACCTTTTGATAAGGGGATTGACATTCGGCTCAATCCTCTTCTGCCGCAGTGTTTTTGGCCGGCTTTTAGCTTAAAATCGATGGATTCCTGTTCGGTGTGCTGTTTAAACTGCTGCCTCTTCTTAATTCATCACTCATCAGGGAGCCCTCCTTCACTACGGCCTCCCATGGCTTTCGGCTCTGTTTGCAGTGTGCCGGCCGCAGTTGGGCCCGCGGTCATCGGCCGGCTGCTAATTTATGACAACAAGATTCGGCCGGCGGCGTGCGTGTGCGACGTTTTGATGTCCCGCGCGGTCGTCGAAAACATCTCTTCAATCAACGAGTAGCGAGTGATGTGTTGACGGCGAAGTGAATCGATTTTCCTCGTTATCGACTTTCCATTCCGCTTCGCTCTCCGCCGCTTTCTGTTCTAAACAACATTCCGCTTCTTCTACTCGCAAAACATCCCCCTTCTACGAGGTGTTCTTTTCTTTAATCTAAAATGGAGCCCCAATCGTCTTCGCCGAAAGCTTCGGAGTCCGGTTTCTCGAATCCCAACAGTCTTCGGTTGAAAATCGCCGCTTCCTTGTCGCAAAACGGCGACCAGTCAGCCGGCTCGAATGCAACTCCCAGTCGGTGCATGTGCGTGTCCAAACTTCTCGACGAGATCACGCTGCTGTGGAAGAAGAAGGCGAGCTATGGTTGGTCCACCTTCTCCTCGAATTTTCGCTCGTATCCACGGTTTTCAGGCGATGAGCCACCGGCCAACTTCCAGCCGCAGAAGTTCAGCCAGCTGTTCGTGGAGCACATCCTCGGCTCCCTGCACTGCACCACGAAGGAATGCAAGGCCAATCACGACGACATGCTGTGGTACGTGCCCGTCTCCAAGGCGAACTCGGCGGTGTTGGCCGGAAGCGGCGTGAGTTCCCGAACGGGCTTCTATTTTGTTGATCTCTTGCCGTTCTTGCAGCAAATTCTCCAAGTTTTCCGTCGGCAGAGCAAGAACAAGCCGACGCCCGGCGATCGGAACATCAACTGGGAGGAGACCGTCTGCTTGAACGTCATCCTGCAGCAGGTTTGTTTGTTTCTCGCACTCTTTCCGTGGAACTTTGATTTCAGTTTGATTATTTCGTGACGTGTGCCGTTTGCATCAAGAACATGCCGCACAATCTGCAGATCTTGCGGAAGAACTGCCAGGTGAGTTCTCCATCCCTTCATCCTCTCGTTCACCTCGTCCGTTCCAGCGCGTGTACCCGTCGCCTTCTCGTCGCCGGATGGACATCAAGGGCGACTGCGAGGAGATGACCTACCCGAAGCTCTACTTCTCCATCGACGACTACGAGCGCGTGTTCAACGACGTGATCGTGGGCGAAGGGGAGTGCGTGTGCGTCGAGTTGATCGCGCGGGATCGCTTTCGGGACAAGCAGGCGGTCGTCTTCCTCGGCTCGATTCGCTTCGACGTGCTGCAGAAGCTGTACGACTCACGAGTAGGTTCTTCTTCATTTGTTCCTCGTTTTATTTGCGGCTTCAGGGCTCGAACACGTGGAATTGGGCGCAAAAGCTGGTCACTTCGTCGTATCGGCGGCACGAGTTCGTGAAGATGCGCGGACCGCACGGAAAGGGCTTCGCGGAGATGGCCGTCGCGCGTGTCGCGAGCTGCGGATTCGAGACGCCGATGAGCGAGCACGGCTTCGACATGACCGCCAGCCTGGACGCCGACCTGAACAATCAGCGGCGAATGAGCGACACGAACATCTTCGGCCGCCTGATGTACAAGCGGACGGCCATCACGCCCGGACCGTCCGGCCCGACCTCCTTCCAGCCGAGCCAACGCAACCGCAGGTGGCAGAGCGACGCGGACAGCGTGAATCAGGACTCCGAGTTCGATGCCCGAAGTGTGACCGGAGGTAATCCCTTCGGCCGAGTGATTTCCATCGAACGATCCGCCTGTTTGCAGCCGAGACCGCCACTTCGGCGAACATGGGCAGCAGCTGGTCCATCAAGGGGTTCGGGAGTGCGTTGAATTGGCTGCGGGACAAGAAGGAGGCCCCCGCCCTGAACGCCTACCTCACGTACGTGACCCTCCCGTGGCGCTCCATTCTGGAAGGTGAGGACTCGATCAACTAAAGCCTCTCCATCGTTCTCTTGCAGACATGCTCCTTAACCACCCGCGCAAACCGATCCTGACCTTCGACCTCGACCTGCTGAACCAATCCACTTCGTAATGCCGACGATCTTCCCCGTTTTCGATGGCGTCTCTTTCGTCCGCAATCCCTCTCATCCGTTTCTTCCAGAACAAACAGAATCCAGTCATTTCTCTCGACTATCATTCCGTTCACCGTTTTATCACTTCCGATCCCTCCGCAATCCACTTCCAATCACGTCGATCTTTCTTCCTCTCTTTGCCGTTGATTTCTTTCCGTTCTTCGGTTAATTCGAATAAACATTTCTTCTTTTGGGAACGCAAGACAATTGAAGGAAAGGGGACGAACGGACGAGTAGGAAACAACGTAAATCAACCTCGTAACTCGCAATAACGTCCGGTACATCAGGAATTGCGATTCGATGAGAATCCAGCAAGAAATGGGCGGTTTCAAACGAGATCTTCGTTCGATTTCATCAGTTGAGAACGGAGGAAACGGCGAGAAACGGCGTGCTTCGCAAGCCGCTCGAATGATCGCTGGGTTCTACAGCGACTACAACGAAGGATGAGAATTGGCGAGCGTCGATCCCACGGGCGGCGGCGCGGCCGTCCGGCGACGCCGCCGTCTGCTTCGGGCGTTCGGGCGGGTACGATCGCCGCCGATTTCTTTCGCGTGCCGTGCGAAATCTTGTCGCTTTCAATTCCGCTTGATTTCCATTTCCGACTCATCCTTTTTGCTTTCAGCTCACGCCTTCTACCGCTTCAATCGTGATGTCGCCTCTGCGTTACGCCGTTATTGATTGTGAGTGCGCGATTTCTTCCACTTGTGGGGATCTCATGGCGATAGAGTGGGAGGGCGCTGGGAGGCCGGTCGAGAGTCCAGCACGCGCAATTCCCGCGAAACGCGGAAGGGTCGTTCGAAAAGCCGCGCCAAGGAATTCCGCTCGGGATCCGACGGCCGTTGGAACGGCAGTTGATTTGCTGCGGGCTTGGTTCGCCTCGACCTACAACTTGCTCGTTTTCCCACCGATTCTTTCAGTTTCGCGTGCACTCCGGCTTTCGATCGACGAGGAAAATTCCTTCCCTCACATTTTCGCCCCGAAAAATGCGAATTTCGGTTGCTTTTGTGCGGAGTTTCGAAGTGATGACAATCGCGGGCCAAATACACTGGTTATTTCAAATCACGTGCAATTTCCGACTTTTAATTCCTTCTGCGTAGATTCTTTCGCATGAAAGCAGTTGAAAAATCGCAGAAAATCGTGAATTAGTCGTGAATTTTCGCTCCAAACGATCGTCACCGCTTTTCGTTGCAGGGCGCTACGGAGCACGCCGGAATCCGAGGATGACGACGCCGTCCGGCCCGGCCACCGTCTTCCCGACGCTCGTGCGCAGTAGCCACGGCTCGGAGACGAACAGTCCGGCGCCCACCCCCAAGATCTCCTCCGCCTCGATTCCGGTGTGCGCGAAAGGACACCAGTACCGAACGTTCCCGCGGCCCCGCTGCAACTCCTGCATTACCGCCCGTCTCGAGGACCCGATGCTCGCTGTGAGGCAGCCGAACGGAGCCCTCGTTCGCCCGCCGGGCACTCGCCTGCTGCTCCACCGCCCCGTGGGCCCGCAGACGGTGGTCTCGCTTCGTGCCCAGCCGCCGCCTGTCCCGCCGCAGTCGAACGGCATCCCGCCGAACATCACGTTGGTCCGTCCGCAGCCCGCCTCGAACGTGGCCCAACTCCCGACGGGTGTTTCTCTCGTGCCGCCGCCCCGTCGGGCAGTCCTCCGCCCGCCGCCCGTCGAGAAGCCCGCCGAAACGGAGAATTCGGCCGATTCGACGGACGTCGAGAACTCGCTCCTCGTCTTCCCGCACCTGCCCACCTACAAGGTGAAACACGTGAGTTCAATCTTGGAGTTGAATGTCGGTTGATTGGTCTCCATTCAGGTCCTCTTCGGCCCGAGCAGCCTCCGCCCGGACGTCCGCGAGGGCGACTGCGAAGTGTTCCAGGCGAAGATGCGCGTTCCGCCCGAGTTCGTTCGAGATCTCCGCACGAACCGCCTGGACGTCCAACTGCGCGTGTTCGCGATGAAGCCGGACGGGCCGGAGATCGCCTTTCCGGCCTTCTGCGAGGTCACCTTCAACGGCTTTCTGGTCGGCTTGAACGTGAGTTCCCCTTCTTTCCCCTTGATTGGATTTGTTCTCATGTTCAGGGACGTCTGAGTGCGACGACGATCAAGCGCTCCACTCTCGACGCGCCGCTGACGGTCACCGGGAAGTTCAACATGACGAGCCTGAACACGCTGAAAATCCGGTGGAAGCGCACGAACCGCATCCCATACTATGTGCTCGGCGTGCTCGTCCGCAAGCAGGGCGTGAACGAGCTGCTCGCCGAGGTCCAACAGAGCGAGGTGCCGAAGAAGCAGACGGACGAGCTCATCCGCAAGGCCTTCCCGCAGGACGACGACGTTCGCGTGGACACGGTCCGCATTCCGTTGACTTGCCCGGTGAGTCCAACCGCTTGGAGAATTGAGTGGAATGTTCGTTCGATTTCAGTGCAGCTCCACGCGCATCTCCACGCCGGCGCGCTCGTCGAAATGCGAACACCTGCGTTGCTTCGACCTCAAGAATTTCATCTTGCTGAACGAGAAGCGGAACGTCTGGAAGTGCCCCGTGTGCTGCAAGGAGGCGCCGTTGAACACCGTGATGGTCGACAAGTGAGTACCTTGTGGTCCTTCTTCTTATTTCGTGTCAATTGCAGGATGTTCGTGGACATCCTGAAGGAGATGAGCGACCGGCCGAACGAGGACGTCGAGTTCTTCCCCGACGGCACGTGGCGCGTGTTCCAGGCGGCCGAGTCGAACGGCGAGCAGCGGAACGGGAAGGCGGCTCGCGACAAGAAGAGCCCGCCGATCCAGGCCGCCCTCCCGTCGGCGAATGTCGAGATCCTCGACGGGGACGCCGACTCGAAACGCCAGCCGTCGCCCTTCGGTGTGTCGAAGGCGAACCCGCAGGAGGTGATCACGCTGGACGAGGAGGAGCCCCCGATGCCGACCACCATCAACGTCCCGCCCGCGAAGATCATCCGCGTCGAAGTGCCGCCGCCGGTCCTCGAGCCCTCCGTCCCGCCGCCGCCGAGTGCGCGCGGATCGCAGAAGCGCAAGTCGGCGACCGTCCGCTGCGAGTCGCCCAGCTTCAAGATGCTGCGCATCGAGTGCGTGGACGAGAACGGCCACATCTCGGAGCCCGAAGTCCCGGAAGTCGTGCCCACGCCCTCGCCGCCGCCACCGCCTCCGCGCACCACTCGTTGTGGCCGCGTCACTCGAAGCAGCACCTGCAGCAGCACTCGCAAGAGCACGCGCCGTTGATTGAGCGCCTTTCCGTCCGTTGATCCCACTGCCCGTCCCCGTCGCATTTTAACGTTGATTAGCGAGCCCATTCCTCTCTGCCCGAAGAAACGTTGTTTTGTTTTTTGTTTGGAGTTCGTTCGTTGTGGTTTTGCTCAGTTTAGTCCCGTGGCCGCCCCCACACCTTTAACTCGTGATCTTCTCTTCGCGTAGCGCAAACAGTAGAACGCTTTTGTCACAAAACCCCCCGCCCTCTTCTCGTCTTTAGTTCCCTCTTTAGTAGACGCCCAAACGTGTGATTCAATAAACGCATCCATTCGCACCTGATGGCCACTTCCCATAGAAAGACGAACGAAGGAGCAAAGAGAGGAAGTCCAAGTTCTGCCTCAGCCCGATCGTCCTCGAGACGTCGGGACTGCCTTCCTTTCATAAATATTCGGCCGTTTGTTTCTTGAATGTTCCTGAGTACTCAACCGAATCAATGCCGAGAGGTTTATGCCCGCATTGGGGAAGGATTCATAACAGGCGAACGGATAAGCGAGTGGTTTGCGATGCGCGGCCTCTGCCGTTTTTATTCGTGAGTGAAAGATCAACAGCAAAGATTAGAGACGAGATGAAGGGGGGTAAGGAGGCAATACATAAACGAGACACAACCTTGCTATCAGAACTCGACGAGAGTAATGAAGCATCAACTACGGCAACAGGACAAAATCGGAGGGAATACGTTTGAAATAAAGGACAAAACGATAAATAATCACAAAAGAATCACGTAGTCGAACATCAGGAAGGAGACGGAAGTGTGTGGACGTCGGAGAGCATCGGCTTACGAGGTCTTGTTCTTCATGTACCTGCAGAAGGGGATTAGTCGAAGGTTCTCTTTGGTTTCGGCACTCACTCGTCGAGCTCACGGTCGAGCTCCTCGGCGGTCAGCTTCTGCTTCTTGGGCGAGCGGCCGCCGCCGCCACCGCCGACGCGACGTCCGCCCGTGGCCCGGCCGCCGTTGTCGCTGCGACGACGTCCGTCTCCGCCGCCGCCGCCTCCGCTGCGGCTGACGCGCTCCGTGATGCGCGAGCCGCCGCCGCCGCCCTCGTGCATGATCACCGAGCTGACGGTGCGGCCTGTGCAACGGAGAGCAATGAGAACTAGACGATTGAAAGTGCGGCTTACCGTCGATTTTGCAACGGTTGAACTCCTCGTGCAGACGCTGGATGTCGCGGCTCGGGCCGCGCACCTCGGCCGTGCCCAGCGAGTTGCCGCGGTCGTCGTGGTGCAGCACGACGCTCTTCAGGCTCTTGTAGTTGGCGAACAACTCCTGCAACGAGTGGATTGAAGGACGGGAGAGCGAAAGAGGCCAACGAACCCGCAACTCATCCTGCGTGATGTGGAACGGAATGTTGGAGAAGCGGCACACGGCGGTGCTGGATCCCTGCGACGAACGACCGCCGCCGCCGCCGCCGCCGCTGCGGCCGCCGCCTCCGCCGTTGGCGAGCTCGAAGAACTTGTCGTGGCCCCACTGCTTGGATTTCTGGAAGTTCCACGCATCAGTCGACTGATCGATGCGGTCGGAAGGGCGGGGACGGAAGTTGGTGGCTGGAGGCGATCCCACGACGATGTCCGTCTTCTACGCGCGTTGACCGTCGGCATCGGAGGTCGAGCGGTCGGAAATCCCCGGTGGAAGTCGAATTCAGCCCGTCTTTCCTCCTCGTTTTGAGGTTTGCCCGTTTACAAGTGAGGAGATCCCGCTTGGTGGAGGAAGAAGCCCGGGGGATCGTCCGCGGGGTGGAAAGGTACCTTGGCCACCGCTCCGCCACGGGGTCCGTCGTTCTGCCGGCGACCGTCGCCACCGCCGCCGCCGCGACCGCCGCGGAAGCCCTTGCCCTTGTTGTTCTTCGCGATGATGTCGTCCAGCGAAACTTCGGCGATTTCCCTGCAGGTGGGTGGAAATTGAGAGGAGATCATCGACGGAAGAACTCACATTTCCATTGTGTTCGAAATTGCGATCCTAAAGGAGAAAGGAGATGAATGCGTGGAACGAATAGGTAGAGATCGATAGCAGCGGATGAGAGCGAAGATGAACCCGGTCGGTGTGGAGGAAATGCGGATGTGCGGGAGGAAAACGGCGGCTTCAACAACAAACAATCACCGCGTTTGATGACGAAAACGACGAGACCGACCGGCGAACGGACAGACGCCGAGCAGCACGCGGCGATTTCGACAGCGGAAACACGACGCATGGCGGGCGGAATGCCCCGCGATTCGTGGGTTCGCGGCGAGACCCGCGCGCAGGTCGGCCGGCTTGTGATCGGGACCTCACGCATCGTTTAGCGGAAAAAGCGGCGAGTTTCGTGGAAATCGGCCCGAAATTCGCGAGTTTCGTTCCCGAACGAGAACCAAAATTATCCCCGAATTTCCCTCGGCAATCAAAAGAAAATCCGCGGTGTTCCCAATCCAAAATCCAATTATTGTGTCCTTTTCATCGCGATCTTAGTCGTTGCCCGTCCGCGGTCCGAAGGGACTTTCAGTTGTTTTCTTTCAGTTCTGACCGCAAACAGCCGCCAACAACGAGGATGTTGTTCATCCGCCACCTCGGTCAGCGCTTTCCGGTGACCATCCGCACGGTCCATCAAAGGTTTGTCCTCTTCCCTTGAAGTTCTCTTTATTTTGTTCGTTTTCAGTGCGACTCGCTGCAGCGAGGCGAAGACGCCCGTCCAGAAGTGGGGCTACGAGTACCTGGTCCGGCAGGAGGCGAAGAAACGCCCGCTTTCCCCGCACCTGTCCATCTACAAGCCCCAGCTCACGTGGTACATGTCCGGAGCGCATCGAATTGTCGGCTGTGTGATGGGCGGAAGTGAGTTCTCGCTTTTACTTCTTTTATTTATTTTCGATCATCTTTCAGCTCTCCTGATCGGCGGCCTCGGATTCGCCGTTCTTCCGATCACCTACGAGCAGCTGATCGGACACATCCGCTCGTGGAATCTGCCGACCGTCGTGACCGGCGCCTTCAAGTTCTTCATTTCGTTCAACATCGTCTTCTACGCGCTGAACGGACTCCGCTTGTTGGTGAGTCCCTTTCGATGATTTCTCAAATATTTGTTCGTTCGTCTCGTTTCCAGGGTTTCGATCTGGCGAAGGGAACGGACCTGGTGTCGGTCTACCGGAGCGGCTGGCTGGTGCTGGGCCTGGCGACGATCATCAGCCTCTTCGTAGTCCTCAACTCGCCCTCCAAGAAGCAGCGTTAGGAAGTGCCCCGGTCTTCAGTTCACGTATGGAATTCGTCCTCTAGTTTTGTACGATAGGAGATTCATCGAACGGCGAAATAAACCCTCGTTTATTCGATTTTGTTCATCGGCCGCACGTACGACTCGAAGAAAAAGAAGTTGCGGATGGAGTGAAAGCAACAGACGATGCTGAGAGCGACGAGGATGAAGGCCAGAACGATGCGGGGGATCGCGACGTAGTCGATCGGCAGGTTCCCGTCGTCCATCTCCGCCGGGTCCGTCGTGCACGCATTTCGGGGCCAGAACACGAGGACGAGGGTGGGCAGGAGGGCGATCAGGATGTACTTTAATCCTCCTTCACTGCAAGCAAGCAGCGGTCACGCCACGAGGAAATTCCCGAAAAGAACGTACATTCCTCGTCGTCTCGAAATGATCAAGCAAAAGAACAAGCTGGCGCCCCAAATGGTCGTCAGGATCACCACGCCGAGGCCCAGGCCGGCCACACGGAAACTCATCGATCGATCGTAGGCGGTGATTGGAGTATTTGCGGGAATTTCTTCTAATGACTGCACCTGCCCGACCGAGCAAAAGCTTGAGCTTTCGGCTGCCCATTCGTGAGGTGTTGCCCCTGACGACCAGTGGCCATTCGACGCTGCTGCCCAGCAAGAATGAGAGTGGACACTATTGGACGAAGGCTTGAACTCGGGTATTCTTTATTGCTGATAATGACCACAAATAACGATGAGTAAAGGAAATCCGTAAGCTCGATCTGCTCATCGCTTCAAGTCCAACGAAAAGGAACTCTCGAACTTGAATTCTTGTGATGTGAGTGAGTACTCGATCTCGGCCTTAATAATCGGTGGAAATTAAAGAAATCAAAGAGGGGGGGTTACCTCGTGAACGTCCTGAGTCAAGGGCAGAACGAGGAACAGTTGGGTGAGCTTGTGAACGGGATCGAGCGGATTGAACGCGGTGAATTGATGCTCTCGTTCGTCCACGTTCCGGAAAGCAATCAACTGAACGAGGCGGTGAGTTACTCGTCTTGATCCGCTGATTACCGGGGATTTGGAGCTGAAATGGAGGCGAACGCCGTTGAGCGGTCGAGGATGCGTGAGCGTCACGGTCGCAACGCTCACCATCACGCCCTCGGTTTTGTTCGACTTCGCATAGTGCAGGAGTCCCTTCACGTGTTGCTGGTCGCAGAACACGATCGGGTCGAAGGGTGCTGAAGAAAACAAGTACAAAAGCATTTTTTCGTGGACGTCACTTACGAAACTCGACATCCCGCAGGCCGATTTTCACGTCGTTCAGCAGAAAATGGTCCTCGTTCTTCGCTTTTGCTGTAGACGCCTAAACACTTCGATGAAAGGGATCGTTTTGATGTCCACAGACCACGAGGACTGCGGGTTTCTGCGGCTCGTTCAGCAGCAAACTCTCCAAATCGTCGCTGATCGAGCCGCCGGACGGCCCCGGCCGGTCGACGGTCAGCTGCTGGCCGGATTGCGTGGCCAACAGATCGAAGTGGTCGCTCGCGAATGCACCGCCGACCTTGGAGTGGGGAGTCGGTTTCCGTTGGATTCCCGTCCGACTTCCGTCCCCCGGTTTCGCGAGCGGATCGAAGTGAACGTGGTCGGCCGTCTGCTCGTCGTCCTCATCGTCGAGGTCCGGCAGCAAGCGGATTTCGTTCTTTGTTACACGAACAGCCGATCCGTCGGCTAGCGGGCCCTCGAAGAGATCTTTGTAGCGTTGGATCGTGCTATTCAGGGTGTCGTTCAAAGCGAGGATTTCGCCCAACACTTCGTCCTGCCGATCGGCCGCTTCGGCTGCATAGTGGAAGAGGGTCGGGCGGACGTCGAGGAGGTAGTCGAACAACTCCTGCATCAACGGTCGATCGGAGAACTGCGGCTCTTCTTCGTGCGCAATCAAGAGGTCGTGGAGGAGAGCTCGCTTCGTCCGGGAAATGTCGATCGTCTCGCGAAGTTTCTGCTCCTGCTCTTGCTTGCGGTCTTCCTGGAAGAATAGCGAGAGGCGGTGAAATAGAAAGTAGATAAACAAACCATTTTGACGAGCGCTTTAATCATCCGATTCGCCGCCTGCAGGTCTTCGGGCCGCTTGCTGTGGAGAAGTCGCGTCAATAAGCGAGCGCGCTCTTCGTCCTCGGCACTGCTGCGGCTGCTGCGAACGACGCGTTTGTTATCCCGAATTGAGAGTTTGGGGATTTGGCTGACGGGGTCCGCTTCCACAATGCCTTGCTCTTTGAGCAGATTGTATACGCGCTCTAATTTGTCCGACTGGGGCCACGATGACTTCCAGCAGAAGAGGAGGCAAATCACCTTTTCTCGCACCCGCTCAGACGTTTGAAGCCCCTGATGTTTGGGCGAGAGCAGGCGAATGAATTGATTAAGAAATTTGAATTTTCCGCACTCGTTGGCCACTCGCAACCCGCCCCGTCGCACTACCGCATCCAATGCCTGAAAGCGAAAAGAAGGAAAGAATCGAAGTGGGGGGAAAAAGCGAACCTCCAGTGCGTTTAGGGCTTCAACTTGGTCCGGGCTGAGCATACGATGACTAAGCAGTCTAAGAACGACATAAGGACCGTCGAAGTCCGTCTCCAGCCGCTCGCAAATCTTCTCCACGTACGCTTGTCTTTGCTCAGCGTCGCGTGAAGAAAAGTGGTCGGTCGCTCGAGCTGAACGCGAAGGCGGAAGTGAACGGAAACGAACGGAAGTCTCCGCACATACCGACGAGGAATTCGAGCGATGTTTCGATGGACTCCTCGCTCGTTTCGGCCATCATTTCGAAGGCGGGGAGGAAACGAACGGCTCGTGGGGGACACTCGTTTGTTCACGCAGCGACGTCACTCGTGGAGGAGATTAGCAACCGAAAATATACGGAGGAATACGGAAGGCGTGCACCGAAACACAAGGGTGAGAGTCTTTTCCGATGCAAACTCCGTACTTTTGCGGGGCGACGTTCTTGAATCCTCCGTTTTCCTGTCCTCGGCCCTCTGCTTTCCTTCTTCGTTCCTCCGTCTTTTTTCAACTCTTGTTCCCTTAACGTTGTCCTTCGCCGACTGTTGTTCGAAGGGGGACGCCTCGCATTTCCGCCCCGACGGGTGGCCGACCGTTGAGTTCCTTTCGCGCTCGATTGCCTGCAGTTTTGAACGCGCTGATGCCAATTATTCAATGGAAAGTGTTGTTCAATTAGTGGTCGTTGTTTTGCTTTTGAAACGCTGGCCCTCGTCATTGTAGATTGTTAGTTAATCCCTCTTCCTTTTGCTGTCGACAACATTCTCCATTTCGCGGGGCGGACGGGACCAATTAGCAATATGAGAAGGCCACTCTGTTGCTCAAAACAAACAAGATACCGTCTGAGTCCTTCGAAAGCTCGGGATGTTCTTTGCGAGACTCTTGATTCGTTCCAAAACACCCGGTTACAGCCCACCAGTCGTATTTGAAAGCAGTTTATTGCACGAAAGAATGGAAAACGACTTTGGTTTGAAAGACGGGCAAGTGGAGAAAGAAGAGGTGAGAATCAAATACGCAATGCAGTCAGTTAGCAGACGCTTCAATTAGTGCATTTGGACGAGCTTCTTGAGCACGATCTCGGGATTTTTGAGCATGTCCGCAAAGGCACTGGCCGGCGTCTCGGTGCTGTTCTGCGCGCGGAGGTTGTTCTCGTGATTCTTGAGCACTCTGCAACGAATGGAAGACGGTAAAAATAGAATGCGTAGACTCACCGTCGAGCGAAGACCTCCTTCTCCGACGGCCACTCGCAGTCGGCGCCCTGGTAGATCGGACGGGGCGAGTTCCAGAAGATGCGGCCGCCGAAGCCCGCCTCCTCCAAGAAGTCGCTCACGTCCTTGTTGTATTTCTGCAATTGCTGATTACTCGAGGACAATTGAAATCAATTGTGAACCTGATAGAAGGTCATCGGATCGCGGGCGTAGACCATCAGACCCATTCGGCTGGCGTCCGTGACCACGATGTACTGGATGTCCGCCTCCGTGGGCTTTGTGTTGTTCTCGAACTTCGGGCCGGCTTTGATCACGTAGACTGCAGAAGATAGACAATAGATAACAGAAGGAAAGATGGAGGGTTTACATTGGCGAGGATAGAAGTACTCTTCCGTGTACATCCAATACTTGCCGGTGCCCACTTTGTTCAGGTCCCGCTTGTAGGTCTCGATCGGGCCGTTCTTGCTGACCGTTCGGTAGGCCTCCTCGATCGAGAACCCGTCCTCGCCCATCACTCGGTTCTGCTTGACTGAACACTACAATTCACAAGAAGCACAGTTATTCGAACTCACAGTAAGCAACTGGGCAGTACATCTGAGTGCGGTACATGTCGAAGTTGACGGCCGCTTTGTACACTTGGAACCACCGGCCCATGATCAGTTCGGAAGGAACGTCGACGGTCTCCACTTGATTCTGGAGCATGTGCCCGATGCCCGTGATCACGCCCGCGAACGTTTGCAGGTCCATCTGAAAAGGAAGATGCAAAAGACGACTCGACAAAGAAAGCTTACGGGGTTCTCGCCGATGGACGCAACGAGCCCGACCGCCGCCAAAGAAGTGAGCACTTGGACGAGTCTTGAGGTCATTCTGAAGCGAGTATCACGTGAAAAATGGTTACAGCAATGAAAAGAAGCGATGAACTCGAACATCATGCAACTATTCGATAATAGCTCTCTTTTTGTCAAAGGGATGAGCTCAAAACGAGTCATTAAACGCTTCTACACGCTTGATAATTGGAGAAAATAAAAAGTGAGCGCCGTCGGTGATGAGCGGATTTAAAGACCGGCGATCGGCAACGAAATCGGGCGAGATCTTGGCGGTGCCGTCGGCTGCACACCTTCGGGATTGCTTGTCGCCGGCGGAAGAGCGGGCGGATCCGCCGGCTGTGACCTCAATTCGAACGACCGCGAGCGGCGGAATCGGCGGATTTGTTCGCGCCCGCCGATCCCCGCCGCGGCTCTCCGCTCACCGCTCACCGCTTGCGGCGGGATGAACGGCACGTTTTCCCGCTCGCATTCCAGCATGCCGCTTCCACTCGCGTATTGAAATCGACCGGATCGGAAGCAAACAAACAGATTCACTTGCAAGCCTCCGGACGACTTCGAAATCGACCGGAATCCCGGCATTCATCCAAACAACAAGTAATTAATGACGACTTTTGGGTTTCGTGCACGATGCGGCATCAATGGACTCACACAACAAAACGATGCAAGTCCGGCAGTTATCGCTCGTTTGTTCGTCGATCATCGACAGATGTGTTCCGTAGTGCTTGTTGAGTGCTTCGATGGACTCGGGCGGCGACCAAAAGGACGCCGAAAATGTGTTTACATCGCCCGCCCGTCCATTCGATCCGCGCCGATTTCGCGCCCGAATTTCCCAGCCCGCCGCCCGTCTGGCCGCCGATCGGGCGGGCGGTTCGCGCCGCCCTCTTTTTCGGCTGGGTCGGCCGCCCGCTTTCGTCTCGCCTCTCCCGCCCGTCTTCGGTCTTTTTTGGTCCGCGTTCCGATCGCCCGTCCGCCGTCCTCGTTCGAATTTCGGGGGTCCATTCGGACGGGGCGATTGTGGGAGTCGGCCGGCATGTTCGTCTGCAATCCACGGGCGGTCAGGCGGAACCCGCGATGATCCTTGCGTACCGGTTTCGAAATCAGAAAGATGGACGGACACGGCGACGAGAAATTCGCTTTCGGTCGATTTTCGCCTGCAAGACGGCTCTCTATTCGAATGCGCGTTGTTCGTGTTCTCCACCGGCCACCCGCCCGACGATCGTCCACTCGCCTCGTTTCAGGATCAGCTCTCGTCTTGCTCGGCTGCCGGCCAGAAAGCAGGATGGGATCGAGCAGTTCGCAGCATTCCCGCGCGAAGAAGGCGGCCGTTGCCCAAAAGGAGCCGGTTCGTGCGGTGGCCTACGTTCCGGGCAAGTTCTCCACCTCCTCTCCGTCCAACCGGCAGCTTCGTTTCAGATCCCGACCAGGCGGTCGTCCGCTTCCGCCCGCCGGTCAACAGTGAGTTCTTCTTTCTTCTCCAGTTGTTCAAGCAGTTCGTTTCTAGACAAGGAGAACGAGGAGCGGCCCACGCCGAAGCCCGGCCACGATCCGTTCTACCGCGACGAGTCGTTCGAATCGCTGTTCGAGTCGATGACGTTGACGTGCGCCTCGTCCGACGGCTGGTCGCTGCCGCCGCGCGGAGTGGAGCCGGAGGGCGACTACACGCAGAGCCTCCGCGAGCGGCTGTGGGAGCAATGCCAAGAGGGTCACTTCACGGACATCATCCTGATCGCCGGCGGCATGGAGATTCGCGTGAGTCTTCCATCCGAATGCGATAAATCCCCTCCTCTCCTGCCTTCAGGCCAACAAGGCGGTGCTCGTTTCGGAGACCACGTACTTCCGCGACCTGCTGAAGCGCGCTCCGCGCATGGACATCGTCAAGATCGACTACTTCTCGTACGTGATCGTCCGCCTGTGCGTGCAGTTCGCCTTCCTCGGCGAGCTCGGCGAGAACGACTACGCGGAGGTGCGCGGACTGCGCAACGCGGCCAACTTCTTCGGAATGCCCCGCTTGGCGGTAAGTTCTCCCCAAAAAACAACTCGTGTTCATTCGATCCGCCTTGCAGGCGCAATGCCCGACGGACTGGCCGCCCGTGGACCGCGACAACGTGATCGACGAGATTCGCATGTACTTCATGAACGACGACAAGAAGCACCTGAACGACATCCTCGAGTACGTGTACACGAACCCCGAGGAGTGCGAGGAGTTGGCCGACTCGGAGGAGGTCGCCGTGTTCGACGGGGAGTACCGGCCGCTAGGCGACGATCTCCGCCGCATTCTGCGTATGAAGCCGATGACCTTCGAGTACGAGAGCGTGTACTCGAGCGAGTTCTCCAGCGGGAGCGCCTGAGTTGATCCTCCTCTTTCATCCCACACATCTAATGTTCTCTACTCTTTCAATCGATACTCTACTGTTGTCCCAAGATCTTTATGGCTCAAATGTTTTCTTCAATTTGTTTCTTCCGTCTTATTCCAACGTATTCGTTGTGTAGTCAATTTGTTCTCGCCTTTTCTTCGTCTACATTTATCCTTTTCGCAGGTACGCGAGATAAACAGCGCAAGCGCCCATTCGGTAGAGCTTCATGTCGACTGCAACCAAAAGAACAAAACGGGTACTTGTAAGACGATTGCACTCATTGCCCCTGAATTTTCTCATTCTTTTGCGAGAAGTCCGCAACGGAATGCGGGAGAAAGTGCACGGCAGGTGAAGCGGAAAATTCGTCGTCGAGATGCCCGACTTTCTTTTCGCCGATCGCCGTTTGCCCCAAATCCACCCGATGACCCAAATCGACGCCCGCTTTCTTCCGCGAACTGCGAGTCGCGGTGATCTAATCGTCCAGTCGGATTGATGAGAAGAGAGGAGACGAGCGAAAACAAAGCGTAAATGCCAGCAGTTGAATACAGACTAAGAAGTCGATCCTGCTAGTCGTTATTAGTTGGAATTCTCGCTGAAAATAAACGAGACGAACACTTGGTTCCGACCACCCATTTGCGCGTGGTTTTTCTCCCTTCTTCTTGCAATCACAACGTTCAATTCCGGAGTTTATTCAAGCATGCGACCAAAACAATTATTAACCATCGAGTGGATCAAAGACTGAGGGGTGTGTGGAATGCGGGTGGACGGACGAGATGAACAAACGGATGTGCCCATGGGAGGAAAGACGAACGTTTTTGGCTTTTGGAGTCTACTTCGGTTTGTTTGCGAACGATGAGGAGAGGGGAGAGGAGGCAGCAGAATGTACAAACGGTCGGGCATTCGACGGAGGAAGCAGGATGCTCATCTCCACTCAATACTCGCCATCTCGTGCTTATTTCCCGAACACCTCGAAAGTCGTGCTCGCGTATTGGCACGAGGAGTAAGAGGCGGGCTGGAGGAGGTTGAAGGCACGCACGAAGCCGTTGATGAAGCCCTGGTCTTCCAGCCAACGGAGCACTTCGATCTCGTACTTTGATTTGAAGGTGTCGGGATCGCGGACGAGGACGGTGACCGGGTACTTGACCCAGTTGCTCACAATCGCGTACTCGTATTGCTTGTTGCCGAACGGATCCGTGCCCTCCGGTCCTAGCTTGTAGACCCAGACTGAACGAAAAGAATCACTAAATGAAAAGAACGGGAAGTCACTCACATGGCTGCGCATCGCTGTTCTCGCTGCTGTGCAACTGCAACATGGCGTCCTTATTGCCGGCGCGGAAGGCGTAGCCGATGGAGTAGCGGACGGTTCCAAACTCGCTTCCGTCGCGGTAGATTTTCAGGGCGGTGAAGGTGGCCGTCTTGTCGTTCTTCGTCAACCCGCCGTCTAAACACAAGCGAAATGAAAGCTTGCAATCAAGGAGCTCCACTCACAATGATGGACAACACAGCGTTGCTCGGAAGCACGCGGGCTGTTGATTCCCTCGAACCAGCGGCCCATGAACTTGTTCAAGTCGAAGTCCTCAGGAGTGGAGGGAAGGAGGGCGTCGGTCACGTTGTCGGCGAGCGTCTGCAGCTGCTCCGGCGGCAACACGTCGGCGAGCGTGGTACCGTTGGAGATGCGGCGGGTGATCGAGCCGATCAGATTGACGACGTCGATTTGGCCCTGGGCGTTGCGCGGGATGCCGCCGGGCAGCAGGGGGATGCCGGGAATGCGCGGGAGTCCAGCGTTCGACGGGGCGTTCGGTCCGCCGCCTCCCAACGCCGACGCGAAGCCGGCGAGCGCGCGTTCGGCCGGCGATTGTTGGCGGCGCACGTTGTCCGAGTTCGTGGTCGCGTGGCCGCTGCTCACCGATCGGGCGTCGTCGTCGGTGGAGGCGGCGGTCGAGATCGAGCGGTCGTTCGGCAACTCGCCCTCCAGCACGCCGTCCTCGCCGCGTCGTCGTCCCACTCGCGTCACGGCGGCGTCGTGGCTGGCGGCAGAAGTGGCGGCCGCCGACGAACCGGCGGCTTGTCCCTGGCTGGTCGTTCCGAGCACGTTGGGCAGGCTCTGCGAAAGAGCATCAGCGACTCCGGCTACAAACGACGCAATAAGGAAGGAAGGAAAGCAGCGGAGCTCTCACAATCCTTGAAGAGCTTGCGGATGGAGCTGCTCAGCAGGCCGATCAGTCCGTTCTCGCCGGGCTTCGCGTCGGGCAGCGGGACTCCGCCGGCGGACGAGTGGAATTGGGCGGGCTCGCTCATGATGTTCTGGAAGGCGTTCTGGGGGTTGGCGAAGTTGGGGTTCGCCTGTCCGAGCAGCTCGCTTCCTTGCGGCTGGAATTGCATCGGCTGGGCGCCCACGTGCTCGGCCGGGAGTCCTTGCAAGGGGATGCCGGCGTTACGGAGTTCCTGCAAGCAGCAAGAATCAACAACAAACACCAAATGGAATCATAAGAAAGAATCAAAAAAGAAATAAAAGACGAACCTGAACGGCTCCTTGGAATCCATTCGGATGGTTGCCGGTGAGTCCGGGGATTCCGAACGAGTCCAGGCCGAAGAACTTGATTAGCTGGTTCTGGACATCCGGCGGGATGTTGACCGGCGGCGCTTGGGGCGGGATGGCGAGTTCACGACGCTCGAACTGTTGGTTAGGGGCGGTGATCTCGGAGGCTGGCGCCAGAACGGGCTTCTGGGCGTGGACGGGCGACTGGACGGCGGGCGTGGCGGTGCCCGGCGGCGATCCGGCGGATGCCGACGGCACTTGGCGCACGGTGTTCGCGTCGACGCGAGGCGCAGCGACGGCCGCCGGCGTGGCCATCGGCTGGCGAGGCGCCGCAGCAGCGGGCGTGGCTTGCGGAACGGCCGGCTGTTGGGCGCTGATCGCGTGCGGCGGGTCGACGGGGCGCATGAAGGATGCTCCTCGATTTTGGGGGTCCAATCGCATCACGACCGTCCGTTGGGGATCTTCGCGTTGGGCGGAGGCGCACAGGAGGCAGGCGGCCAGAAGAGCCGAGAGCCGCAGCATTCTCGGCGGCGACATGATTTCGACCGACTGCAAGCGAAAGAATAAACTATTGATACTCGAAACAAAACACTATTTCAGCACGTAAGAAGCACACAAACGAAAAGAAGTGGACGACTACCTAACCCTTGTGGGTGGTCGATCGAAAGCCAAGAATCAAAAGGAGAGTTGTTGAACGAGCGGATTGACGAAACACCCGACCGCTGCCGTTTAATAGCCGCCCTGCAGCTCCGGAATGAACGGAAATCCACGAGCGTCGCGCAGGTCGGGCGGCTATCGGTGGCGGGATTTTGCTCATCTTTCGCGTCTTCTTCCTTCTTTATGCTCCCGCCGTCTTCCCGAAGCAAGAAGATGGGCGGAGGTCACGATGGAGCAAAAGTGGGCGGTCGGTGATCCCCGAGAGCGCGTATCACGGGCGCTCATCCGCCGAGCCGCGGATCCCGCGCCAAAACGGAGCGGCGAAGCCGCCGCCGATGGGATTTCGAAAAGTTCGCCCATTGACTCCGTTTTCATTGCTTATCGCGTTGCAATTGGATCGCTGCAGGTACGCGACGACCGGCAACGAAGAGCGAGCGGGGATGCGATGAATGCGCCGCGAGAAAGCGCTGAACGGGCGCCGCCGCCGCATTCGCGTTCCGTCCGCCGGCGGCGCGCCTTCCGGGCGGTCGGCGCAATCCCCTCGCCGTCCATCGAACAACGGCGGAGCGGCGAGGTTTTTTGTTTCCGATGGCGCGCGGCGGACGGGCGGGCGGGTCAGCGGATTCGGTCGGGAACTCGCCGCTCCACGAATCCACTCACTCGCGGATCGCCCACCCACCCACTCGCAAGCGGCATACCTGAGGACGGGCAGCGGTGGCGGCAGATTTCGATCAACGCCCGCTCGTCCGACCGACCGACCGTCGAATGCCGCCGGCGATCCGCCCGACAAACAAATCCCGTGGATGCGGACTCAACAAGCGTGCAGGATGTACGAAGCGAATTTACCGCCCGACCACTCTCCAGCATGCCCGTTTGCGGAACACAAACAAACACTGTGGAAGGAACAGAACGTTGTGTAGAAACAGATCAGCTTTATTCATTAAAGGCGACAGGCATTGGACAAAGGAATCACTCAAGTTCAATAGGCATTGCTGAGTCCGCACGTTTGTTGGCATTTTATTGTGGAATGCGCAGAAAGCATCGGTTCAGTCGGTGGAGTTGTTTGTCAACTACAACACGCCTTCTTTCGTTTATTAATTGAGTCTTTTCTCACGTAGTTCACGAGCAATGCAAAAAAGAACTAACTTCCTTTCTGTCCTCCATTGTTCTCCTCCCCGTTGTTCGCGGGTCTCAACTCGAAGGTTCAAGCGGGCGAAAGTGCAACGAATAGCCAAGCTTCGGAGTTCCGACTTGAGCTTTTTGTTGGATAAAAAGGGATCTTTCGTTCGTGATCATGGATTTATGACCAATCGAACGAATCCCGCGCGCCCGTCTTCATGTCAAGCGTTCGTCGTTTCTTCTCCATTTGGGGCTCCGCGGGCAACGAGGCCGCGAACCAGACGAACGGCCGACCGCACTCCGACCTCGTTTCCAACGGCTCGTCCACGACGCTGGACTTGGACGATGACAGCGACAATTTCACGACTTCCTTCGAGTGGAACTCGGAGTTCGCTTCCGACCCGTCCGAGTGGGAGCGTTCCTTCAAGACGGAGTGGGAACAACTGCAGAAGGCGATGAAACGACCGGTGAAACAGGTGCGAGACGTGAGTTTCCCGCTTCTTTCCGTTCGTTCGTTTATTTCGATCGTCGTTCAGGTGCGAGGAGTGTGCAACCACTTGGAGGTCATGTGCAAGCTGCTCGTCATGGAGGTGAACGCGCTGCCGATGGCCCAAATTGGCCAACTGCTCGAGCTCGTCTTCTCGCACGACATCTACAAACGAGTGGGCGATTGGACGGAGAAGGTGCCGCTTTTCTTGGCTCCCACGTGCCAGGTGACTGCTTTAACCGTTCTCCTGCTTATTCGATTGAATTGCAGGTCATGTTGCTACGAATCTACGAGGGCCTCGTCACTCGAAACCATTCGCAAACTCACTGCCTTCTCGTCCACAAGCCGATCCTTCTGCCGCTGCTTGAGCTGCTGCAGTGGTGTCAGAAGTCCGCGAAAGAGCGGTGCTTCCAACAAAGCAGCATCGACAAGCACTTCGTCCTGCTCCTGCATCAAGTACGCCCCTCTTTTTCCACTTTTAAGACTCGTCGTTGTTTAGATCTGCATCAAGATCTCTCTCGACGGAACCCTGCTGGACTTCTTCTTCAATCCGCATTGTTCTGACGAGATGGACGACTACAAGGAGCAGCAGCCGTTCCTCGTCTTCAACCTGCTCATCTCCTACATCTACAGCACCAACGACGTCGCCCATCAAGCAAGAGATGCGCTGCTGTTGATTCTGACCGCCTCGAACGAGCTCGACTTCGTTGCGAAGCACGTGGCCGATGATGTGCGTTAATTTTATTAATTCTTTTTACCGTTTCCTTGTTTGCAGAGCAATTTCTGTCCGGTTCTTGCGACTGGGCTCTCCGGCTGCTACAGCCAACTTCCCGGCTTCATTTGCGAGGGTTGGTTGAAAAAGAAGACAGAATCCCACCCATTGCCTTCGCTTTCAGCCCTGCGAGCGCGAGACGACGAGTTCCACAAGATCTACGTGAACCGAACGATGGACTCCGTGCCCGAACTCTACGATTTCTACAACTCCCTCCTCTTTTGCAACGCCGTCGTCCAAGCCTCGCATCGGCGAGTGGCCTGTCAAATCGTGAAGTTCTTCTACGATGGGTTCCTCGTGGAGGTCGTGAAGCCCTCGTTGTTGCAAGTGAGTCCGCAGACCATCCAACTCTTGATTATTTCTATCCGTTTGTTTCAGTCGGATCCCGACAAACTCGTATCGCGGATCGCCTACTTCCACCTCTGCTTAGAGACGATCACGGAGCCCGCAATGGTGCACACGATGCTCAAGCTGCTGACCGCCGCGGAGACCAACGTTTCGGACATGAACCTCCTCGAAACGATCCTCCACAAGATGAATTCTTCCGATCGAGTGAGTCATTTTGCTTTGACGCTTTTCCGTTGATTTTCTCGTTGAAATTCAGCTCTGCCGAGTGGTCTTGTCGTTCCTGCGGACGCTGCTGAGTTTGCGCTGCGAGGACTTCATGTGGATGTCGCTGCTTCGCTACTGCGTTCCGTTCATCAAAATGCGGCCGCAGAAACTCCTCTTCGACCCGACCATCTGCATGAATGCCGCCGACTCGTTTCTCTCGTGCATTCCGAAGTGCGTCTCGAACGTTCAAGAAGTGAGCTCATTTGTTTGTGTTCTTTTTTATTCGTCAATGTCTTCAGCTCGTCTCGCCCACGACCTTCAACACTTACAACCAGGAGGCGTTCGAAATGCTGCGCGCAACTCGACGGAAGTGCGGCTCATGGGCCTTCAAGTACGACGGCCTCACTCCGAACAATCTGCTCAATCTGAACACGAACGAAGAGTCGCTCTCTGCTCGCCAAGTGAGTTCTCGGTTGAATTGATCGTGTCGATGTTCGAGTGCTTTCAGCCATTCACTCGCCTGTCGTCGGCCCGCTCGAGCATGGCTTCGACGGCGTGGAATCGGTACTTCCAAAGCCGGTCAGCCCATGCGACCACCGACAGCGTGAGCATGTACGCGCCCGACTCCGGTCGGCTGCCGTTGAATCAACTCGGCGAGGATGACATCCTTCTAAATCTGAGCGACGAGGAAGCGCTCCTGCCGCTAGAGGGAGGCGGGGGCTCGTCCAACGGCTCCGTCCCGGACGAGATGTTCACCTCGAACTACGAGCTGATGACAGCCTCCAACACGGAGTACTTCCAATTCGCGTACGACGGGATCTCCGAGTCGGACGAGTCCTCGCGGCACAACTCCTGCGACGACGACGACACGAATCGGGAGGGAGCGGAGAAGAAGGCGCCCGAACACACGGGCATTCCCCTGCCGCCCGCCAAGCAGCGATTCCTGGGCGAAGTGCGGGCACAGAATTGGCAGAATGCAAGCGACGTGAGTTCTTTTCTCTACAAGCAGTCCATTCAATTGCTTCGAATTCAGTCCGTTCAATCGTTGGGCGAAACCCTCGGCAAGCTCACGTACGAGCCGAAGTGGTTGGAGGGCGTGAGCGTCGAGGAGAGCATCTCCCTCATTAACGCCCGCTATCAACACCTGATCGAGCTGAAAGCAGAGCTGAAGACGTCCGAGAGCGAGCGAAAGGCCGAGGCGAATCCGCTGAAGCTGAACCTGACGAACGGGACAACGCAGCAGTCAAACGTCAAGCCCAACGGACTCCTGATGACGTGCACGACCGAGAAAGGTACGCGTTTCATTCACACGCTGCGTGCATTCAACGGTTGTTCGTGTTCAGGAGCCGGCTACTTCTACGAAGCGTTGATCACCGCGTTGGAGATGATGGTCGAACACAACTTCACGACGAACATCCAACTGGCGAGTGTGTTCGAGCACTTGGCCTCGTTCACGCAGCCCGTGATCGCCGCTCTCGTCCTCTACTCGGATGCCCTCAAGTCCAACACCGTCCCGCTGCCCCGCCTGCTGCGAGTGCTGGAGAAGTTGAAGCTGCAGGTGGACGCGTTCGCTTCGTCCGTCGACACGTTCGAGGATTTGATTCGACGCGGAGCCCGAAATCGACTGCGCGGGCGCAGCGAGCCGTTGAGCGCGAAACGCGTGATTTCCGCCCGCAATCCCACGTTCCGCCATCTGCAGCTGGCGCGCGAGAACGGCGACACGGCCGCCGATTCGGCCCGCACGAAGAACTTCGCGTACGCGGCCATCGTCCTCTCGCAGCTCTGCCAACAGCTGGCCGCCTTCTCCATCCAGCAATGCCCGACCTACGGAGTGTCCTGACCGAGCAATGTCCCCACTCTCCTTCCACCGGTGACTTCCGATGATCAATGGTAACATTCACACGTTCTTTCTTCCTCCTCCTTCCACAAAATCGTGAATTGTCCTCAGCTTTACGCATTTCTGCGGGTAATCCCATTGGTTGGTCGTAATTTATTTGGTCTGCAATGCGTTGGACGTCGTTGTACATAGTGCGCATGGTATTTTCATTAGTCCCCCTCTAGCCGTCCGTTTGCCTTCCGCTCCCGTCAGGTCCCACAAATCCCCATTCATATTTCTATTGATCGCCCGTCCGCCCACACACTTCCCCGTCATATCCGTGCACCGTTCGCCCGTCCGAAGGTCGCTTTAATGCACTTCTTTTGTTGGTGAGTCGCAAGTGTCCATCCAGCCGTCGCCCGTCTTCCGTATTGTACAATCTGAGTCATTCGCGTGTTAATAAACAAACGAGAAATCAGTGCATGAGTCAAACGGTCGGTTCGTGTGGAATCGACACGCTTTTCGGCCGTCCGAACTGCGAAACCGTCGACCGGATTAGCATCGACAAACAACTCCGCGCTCGACGCACCGGCCGCCCGCCTCCGATCGGCCCCGTTTGTTCGTGGTCGTGTGTCGGTAGCAAAATCCGCGAACTGTTTGGTTTCCTGGACGGACGAGCGGAATGTCCAACAGTCACATTCGCCGCCAGACGCAAGCAGAAATGTCCTACCGGTACCGTTCGCCCTTCACTTCGTCCTACTTCCCGTCCTCTCGGTGGCTGGACGACCTCGATTTCGATCGGCCGTCCTTCTCTCGGCCCTACTGGCAAGAACGATCGTTCCGCGAATCGCACCGGCTGGCGGACGGCATCGGTGAAGTGAGTATCGATTTCACGTGAATTCTTTAGCTGCATGTCTCGCATTTGCAGCCCGTCAGCGGCCCCGACTACTTCTCCATTCAGCTGGACGTCTCGTCTTTCCGTCCAGAAGACTTGAAAGTGACGGTGATCGAAAATCAGGTGGTCATCGAAGGGCGGCACGACGAACGCAGCGATCGCTACGGCCAAGTGGAGCGTTTGTTCGTCCGCAAGTACACGATCCCCGATTCGATCAAGCCGGAGGAAGTGACCAGCGAGTTGTCGAAGGACGGCGTGCTCACCGTCCAGACCCTCCGCAAGCCGCCGGTCGAAGAGGAGAAAGTCCGTCAGATTCCCATCCAGCCGAAGAACTGAACGCAACGATCGAACGACGCCGAACTGGTAGCTTTTATTCCGAATGGTCGCTTTAACCGCTTTCTTACGTGGTCTTGTGTACTTGCTGCGAGTCTTATCTCGACATAAATTAATGCGTAGTGAATAAGTGAGTAGTTTATTTGGACAAAGGGGGTAAAAAGATGGAATGTGAGCAACGGAAGAAGTAAATGAGAAAAGGGCGTAGAAATTTCGTTCACCGAGATTAATTATTTGGTAGTGTTGTCGTTAAGAGAAAGTAGAATATCTAGTGTATTGCTAACTGTAGGTGAGAGACGTGAATGGAAGAAAACGAGAAGAATCGTCACACTTTGCACGAAATCTGAAGATCGTTCCGCAGCCGCTTGATGATGTCGCTCTGACCGTTCGAATCGGGCGTGTTCCTCGACAGGAGCTTCCACGTGGTCAGCGGGTTTGCCCCGTCCAACAGACGACCCAACAGCTTGAAGGTGAGGACCTTGAAGCGGTCCGCCCCCGCTCGACTGCTCACTCGGTAGTCCGACAGCACTTCGTGGTAGAGACGGCGCATCTGACTGGGTGCTGCCTGCTCCCAGTAGAGCTGCTTTCCATCCAGGGTCAACTGCCACACGTCGAGCAAACTGTTGAGAATCCAATCGAAGGTCATGCAGCGAACCATCGTCTACAAGACACAAATGAGAACGGACTTTCTTTCTTCTTTCCTTACGTTCATCGCAGTCGCCATGCTGGACGACTTGCGCGCATTCCAGCCTTCTCGCTGCACGTGCGCGTAGGCGCCTTTCGCGTGGAACCACACCATGTTCGCGAAGTCCTTTTTGCTGCGATCATCGTTGCAGATCTTCCTCGTGCACAGGCCCATGCCGAGACCGAGTGCGAGGTTGCTGCAGCGGAGAGGATGACTGCAGCCCTTTCTTCTTTGTTCTACCTGTTGAGCAGAAGCTTTGGACATTTGCGAATCAACGCGTAGTGTTTCTGGGCTCGCTGATTGTCCCCGTACTTCCAGTAGAGACCGCAAGTGATCACATGTGCCCACCACGTGCACAACTCGTCCCCCTGACCTTTCGCCAGTGACTCCCAATCGTCCGCAACCTCGTCTGAAAGTGAAAAGAATGAGAGATAACTGGAAGCATGCGGAGAACAGAAGGAAGTGAGAGGAACGTTGTCGTCGAGCAAGCGATAAGCGACAAGCAGGAACGAACGGAACGACGTAAGCACTGCTCGCGGCCTCATTCCTCCGCATATCAGCGGCCGGAATAAAATTAGCAGAAAAACAAGAACTCCAAAGAACCGACCCAAGATCAACGCCCTTCACATGCATCCGTTCCTCACCTTTGGGCGCCGTTTCACGTGTCTCCTCCGTGAAGGGCATGAGATCGGAGGTGGAGATGTTGAGCAGCAGGTGAGAGATGTCCACAAAGTCCACCACTCGAAGCGTCGGGTTCGTGCTGTTCAGTTGGTTCATCAGCAACGCCAACAGATGCATTTTGAAGGCGGCCGTCATCCGGTCGATCGGTTTGGCTGAAAGCGAACGAATACACTCTTTTTCATTACTAACGATCACTTACGCGAACTGAGCGGATTCACGAACGGGAAGTGAGCCAACTGCCGCCCGTTGGTCAGGATCTCGCGCACGGCGTCGACATCGGCCAGGAAATTGCGGGCGAGCGGGTGGAAAACCCATCGGTAGCACTTCATTTCGACGTTGTCCACCGACGCCGATTTCTGCACGTGGCGGCGGGCTCGTCGGAAGAAGTAGGCGGACGTGATGCGGCCGAGGAATCGCGGAAGGCTCAGCTTCATGCGGAGAGCGGCGTGGATGTAGATGTCCGCTCGCTGTTGATGCGAGACGCCGTCGCGCGAGATGCCCGCCGATTCGGCGAGGTTGGCGGCCGAGAGCGCCAGGTTCAGGCCCGACATCCGCCCGTTGTCCACCGCATCGATGCCCAACAGATGGAGCTAAACGGTCCTGAATGAAAGAAGGGGTCGTTCTTCTTCTACCCACTTGATTCAACTGATGGTAAATGAGGGCGGTTGTGGCGTGTGAGCGGCAGACGGCCGGTGCGGAGATCGTTTTGGATCGACGGCGGCGGGAGAACCAGCGGCCAATCCAAACGACGTTCAGGAGATGGCGGATCACTTGCCACGTGACGGACATGAACTCCTCCACGCCGCCCGGTCGGGGCAACGGTCGGCCCAGGATCTGCACAAAGAAGAGGTTGACTGGAGGTTACTCTTCGGATCACTCACGTAAAGGGCCTCCCGCAACTGGCGTTGGGCTTCTTTGTAGTTGCAGCTCGTGATCGCGTCCATTGCGTTCTGTTTCGCTTTCAAGAAGGTGATCCATGCGGGCGAGCGGCGGTCGGCCACCGGCTCCCCGTGGATCAGCAGACGCGTGAGGATGAGGAAGACGATCAGGAGGTTGATCAGCCAGACGAGTGCGTGCCGCGTGAAGGCCCGATGCCACCAGTCGATCACGTCGTTCTCTGCAGAAAGACGTCGGTCTATTCCTTCTTTCAGTTTGGTTGACGAACCCGCATCAAAGGAATACTCGCCATTTCCGAACGCCTTCAACGTGCGATGCGGAACGGGCACTCGGCCGACGATGTGGCCCGTGGGCTCCGCATTGAAGCGAGTGGTCTCATTGGAGCCGCCGAACAGGACGGCGAACGGATTCCACATGACGACCATCAGCATGAAGACGCACAGGCTCACACGCGATTGGTTCAACATCGGAGCGGTCGACTTCTTCGAGCGGCGCGGGGAGTTCGAGACCGACGACTAAACGGAAGGCCACAAGTTATCAAACGGTCCGTGTTTGTTTACTTGATTCGAAGTCGGGCTCTCGGACGAGTCGCGGGACTGAAGGGAAGCCGACGGACGGACGAATTTGTTCGACTGGGGCACCAAGACGGGCGGCTCTCCGCCCAGCGCTTTGATGCTCTGCTTGAGGAGGTCGTTCTCGCGCAACAAGTCGACGTTCTGCTGCCGCAACGACATGATGTGCTCGATGGCCTTCCGCAACGTCGCCGATTTGCTCAGCTGAAGAACTTGAGTTAACAAGCTGTTTTCTCAGTTGTTCGCTCACCTTCGTTTCTTCGGGAGCGAGCATCTCCTTCAGGTGGTTGATTCGGTCATTGATCGAGCATCGATACTTCTTTTCGATCAGATTATGTGCCGTCCTCCGCTCCGTTCGGGGTCCTTTGCGGCCGTTCGGCTGATGTGCGCCGTCCTCGTTGTCGGACTCTTCTCGCCACTCGTTCAGCACTCCGCTCGTCGAGGATTCGGGGCTCACGAGCGACGGCGAGAAGGTGGACGAGTGCGCGTTGGCGGCCGAGTCCAGCGATGTGCTCGAGAGGTTGTAGTGCTCGCCAATCGAAACCAGAAGCGGCTGGAGCGGACTGTTGGGGGCAGGGATCTGAAGCGACGGCCTCTTGCGCACGGGATCGACGGGCGTCGGCGAGTTCGGCTGCTTCCGGTCGGCCCGTTGTTGGGACTTCTGGGAGCGGAGGCGATCCAACTGAAAGAAGGACAGTCAGGCACTCATTCTTTTGTTTCCAGCACTCACGTCGGAGGGCGACATGTCGAGCAGCATTTTGATGAGCTCTTGCTTCGTTTCGTGTGTCGATTGGTTTGCGGGAGTTCCGTTTTGCTCGTAAGTTCCACAAGCATCCATGTTCTAAGATGACATTTAGCAACCAGCCAGAGGGAGTGAAGACTCACCTGTCGTTGTGGAATCGTCTCATCGACCACCTGCATCATGTGACCGTTGGCCAAATGGGGGTTGGATTTGGAGGAATCGTGTGCGTAGATTCCGCTCGTGGTTGCTTGGTCGTACTGGTTAGGCGGGCTGTAGACGTGGTTCTGCAGGTGGGGTTGAAAGGACGCCTGCGGAATGCCGTAGACGTTTGCTTGGGGCACTTGTTGGAAGTCCATCCGAACGTCCATTGACGGCGAACTGTTGCTGCGGGGGAATTGATGCTGGACGGGAGCGTTCATCTCGTAGACGTCGCTCATCGTCTCCATCATGCTGTAGTCGGGCTTGATTTGGACGCCGTTGACGAGCGGCGAGTGGGCGAACTGCGCGGATTGCTGCATCGAAGGGCCGGGACTCGAGAGGAGGGGATTCTGACGCTCGTCCTGGAGCAACGACACGATCTGCCCGATCTCCTTGTCGTAGCTGTCTTTCTGCAAACGACATCGACGGTACTTACTCGTTCATTGCCCACTCACATTCGAGGCCGGATTCGAGGTGTAGGGCGTGTGTTCGCGCGGATAAAAGTAGTCGCCGGCCAGCTGATCGGCCGGCACGAACACGTCCGTGTCCCGCATGTACTGAGGCGAGGGCGTGCGGCTGCCGTCGAAGAGTCCCGGCTGCTCGCCGAGCAGATTGCTCCGAATGACTTCTGAAAGCAAAAACAAATGGGCGGTGGAGCAGAAGTGCAGGTTTGCAGGCGTTTTTTGGGTCCTCAGCTGTAAATTTTATCAATTCGATTGTGCACTTTTGAATTCCGAACGCAATTCTGCAGCAGCAAGCCATAAACCGTACCGCTAACATCGTCCAAATCGCTATCTAACGAGAGGAAGGGATCGTGCAGGAAGAGGTTCTCGCCCAGCTCCATGTGGTTGTCTTTTGCACGCTCCATTCCCGCAAGCTCATCGGAAAACAAGCACTTTGTACCTCGCTGGTCGGCAATTGGGCACTTCTGTCAAACGAACATCAATTAAACACCTGCAACAAGCGAGAGGAGGAGACGCGAGCACGCGCATTGTAACGATCACTTTTTCGAGTGATCACTTGACTACACGAATGAGGAGCGAAACGGAAGTCGCAATGAAGAGAACAGCAACGGAATCGAATTGAAGGCGATGCGGCAATCCCGAACGGTCCGCCTTCCCGAACGAGCTGCACGCTTTTTGTGCGGCCGTTCGCCACAGCCAGCGAGCGACTGCGGGCGTGTGCGGAGAGATTGCGGCGGTTGGCGGCCGCCTCACGCTCCAATCGAGAAGCCGTTCGGCTATCAATCAAGGCGCGAAGAGGTCGAGAGTCAATTCGAGGGAGGACGGTGAGGACAGACGTGAGCGGCTTACACGCAAGATCCGATCCCGCTAATTGTCGCCTTCTGCACGAACGGCGGGACGTTCGAATGAGCGGAAGTGCGCAAAACGAAACAGAAAGTGGCAAAGAAAACGATCGACGGGAAATGCGCGCCTCGAGAGCGAAGTGAGCGTCAAAAGTGAAGTTCGTCATCCGCCCGGAGGCTGTAAAAAGCGGCGCTCATTTGCCCCTCGCCGCCTTTTACTCGCCCTCCCGTCGGTCTGATCGATTCGTCGGCCTTTCCATTCTCTTCTTATCACCGTGAACTGCAAATTGCGCTCTCTGCGACGAACATCAGCACGCGTCCCGCCACTTGCTGCAGTCATCCCCGCCCGCCAGCCGCTGCGACGGTCGGCGGCACATTGGCGTCGTGTTTTTATTTCCTCATGCTTGTCGAATTTCGTCGCGAACATCCTGATTAAAAGGACGAACGTGGACGCCTCAAAAACCCAAAGATCAGGGCATCTGTTCGTTAACGAAAAAGGAAGCAGAGAAAGTGCGTTCCGAACGACTGCGAGCGATAGGAGAAGGTTAGAGATCGCGGGAGACGGGTTAGAGGATTGATTGCTAATCGTAGGGAGTACGATTAAAGCAATTCAAGATTAATGAAATCCAATCAATCATACACGAAGTACCTAATCCGGAAGCGAAATGAGTGGTTTACCCGACCGCACGCGTTGATCAACGACGGAGACCGCCCGTTTTGATTTGGTCGATTAAAACGTGACTTCGTGACGAAACGACCCACCGGCACGCAGACCTCCGTGGGCGACGTCGGCGATCGTGTTTCTTCATTTTTATCGCGCCTTTGCGGTTCGCTCATCTCGCAGCGCCCGCAAGGAATCAGCACGTGCTTCCGTCCGGTCAGACGGCTTCCCCCGCTCGCTTATGCCGACGTCACGCTCTCCCGAAAAGGGAGGCGGCGATTTGGACGACTGCCAAACGGGCGCTTGTTGACAAACAGGTGGCTTCTTATCGACGTTGCGGAAGACGGCTTCCTGTGGAATTGCACAAGCAGCCCTGAACACGTGCATTCGAGCCAATAGAATTCTGCTCGTGGCGTCGATCAACGATCTTTAAAGACGGTGATTATGCGCATGTAAACAAACAACTTCTTACTTCTGTTGAACATCTATTTCTGGCATGTTTGTTGGTTTCAATTATTCATATTCAAGTCAACGAAACAGCAGCTGCAGTGTGCCAGTAAGTGAAGCTACGGACACCATTTTGAACCGCAACCAAAAGACATCAGACAAGACGACTAAACTGGTTCGAGCTCTCAAAGTCCCGTAGCGTTCAAAGTGAAAGGAGCGTGAAGAATGCGCGGCATCTTCCGTTATGTCCCGATCGACGAACGAGTTCTAAACTGAAAGCATTTTAAACGTGATATTCTCGTCTTCCGCAATCACTTCGAGATGTCGAGATCATTGCGGATCGGCGTCGTCTTTTTTTTGTTTCTATTCGCTTGTTCCACTGCGTCTGCCCAGTCTTCTTTCGATGTGCCCGGCGAGGAGGAGAAGTGCGCAATTCAACGCCGATGGATGGCTGGCGACCGGCAGCTCGTCGTATTGGAGACCTTTGCAGAGCGGAACGAAAGTGAAAAAGCCAAAGGTGCCTAAATTGAGTGAGCGAAAAGCAACGCTTTTTCTTGTTTTTTTAGTGACCAACGAAACGGAGCTCATCTTGATTCTTTCTCGCCCTAACGGATCGGAAGTCAACTACCGATTCTACGAGGACACAATCAGCACGCTCCTTCGCAGTGCTCCAAAGCTGAAATCTGTTCGGATCATCGGCGGTTTCGTTCGCTCTTCGGTATGAAGAAGAAGAGGTTTAAAAAGAAAATGTTTTACTTGAAGAATTCCATTAGCAGAGGCTCCAGAGCACTTCTCAATCTGGAGGTTTGTTGTCTTTGACTTCAGCATCTCATCCGCTTTTTGTCAGTCCCTCCTGCAGTCGCTGAACGAAAGCGGTGTCCACGTCAAGAGCTGTTCGTACACGATATGGTATCTTTTGAATTGGATCGATCACGTGCGATTTGCCACCGCGATGCAGAACGCCTTCACAAAAATGCAGCCCATTACTCTGACCGCAAAACGATTCAGTTCGCGCATGTCGGAAATGATCTTGAACGTCACGAGCGACGGGACTCCGTTTTTTTAAAAATCCCGATTCCTCACTGCTCCGCGTAAGCTTTCGATCGATTATAAGATGTGGCTGAAAATGGCCACTTCTCTGAACAACCTTCCTCTCCACCGTACTGCCTTGTTCTGCGAGCGAAGCTGGATGTTCGAAGGCGAGGAGAACTGGACGCTTTTTGCCCGTGCGATGTACCCGATCAAAGGCGGTCGTCCACTCACAGCAACCGAGTTCGAAGAGAAGATTCTGAAAAAGAGAATTCCTGTCCAGGTTTCAAATTAGCTCCCGCATATTCTTGTGAGCTTCTGTTTCTTTCTGTGTGCATGATCTTCTGTTCTCTTGTTCCACGCTGCGTTCAGCCGATCAACACAAATAAACGAAGAACCACACGGTTTATTCACCGTAACGTATTCAACCGAACGGAAAACACGAGCTTGAACATCAGCCGAGGGGAGACGACGATCTCACGGCTCCTCGCTCTCGTCGGAGGCCAAAGAGTCGCACACGCTGGAAGACGAGAACTCGCTGGAGGCGAGGGACGTGCGGTCGCTAAAGTCCGAGGCCTCCAACTCGCTGGCGGAAAAGACAGGCGCGGACGGCCGAGTACTCCGCCTCAACCTCACGGCGAGGGCTGCGGGGGCGCTCGCCCGGGTGCAGGAAGTGGCAGCGGCGGCCGAACACGCAGAAGCCCCGGGCCCGCATCTTCCAGCAGGGGCGGCTCTTGTACGCGGCGCGCGCCTTCTCCCGATCGCTGCAAGCCGGCGTTCACTCCCCGCCCGCCCGCCCACTCACGTGAGCGGCAGCAACTCGGCCTCGTCGTGGGCGTGCCGGCAGAGCGGTCCGTAGCGGCAGCTCTTCAGGAGGATCCACTCGAGGCACAGCACGCGCTTCTCCTTCGGCACGAGCCCCGGCCTGCAGGCGGGTGGTCGGCACAGCCGGGCGGGGACTCACGGGCGGCCTCCCTCCACCTCCGACTTCTTCGGCTGCGACTCGCGGCGATCCATCGGGCGACGGGCGGGGCGGAACTCAAAAGGCGGCCGATTTCGCGGGCTGAACGAACGACCGAATAGCGAGCGGGTCCCCCTTTCGCCCACTTGTCTAGAGTTTGCATCGGCCGCCGTTCATTCCTTTCGTTGGAACAAGAATGGGGATCGTCGACGATCGGTTGTTGCGCGGTCAGAAGAACCAACACAAGTCATTGCTCAACCTCACTGCTTTGCCCGTTCCCGCGACCGCACGCCACCGGAAAACGTCGACTTTCACCGGTCGGCGGGTCGCGGGCAAAAACCGAAATGAGAGGCGAGTTTGGGCGCGGTGGCTCTTCGTTGCCTCAGGAGAAGGTGGTCGGATCAAATCGTACGCGACACTATTAGTTCCTTTCGCAAAATCGATAGCGGATTTGGATTCTGCGCAGCCGATTTCATCAGAAAACTGCTTATTTCCTCTCAAATTGAGGGATTAGAGCGGAGAAATGCGACGCCAAAAATTGGGATGGTTGGGTACCTTCTACGCTTAATAACGGTTCAGGAAGTTCATCAAATGTGGTCGGATAAAGCTTACAAGAAAGAGGAGAAAACGATGAACACCCCTGACGTCGTCGCGTTTTTGTAAAAATGTTGCCTGCCACGCAGCGAATCGAGAAACATAAAAGATGTCCGAAAATCGCGCATTGGTCGACCTTTGGCGCTTAATAACAAGTCAAGCAGTGAAGGACATGAAGTGAGTCGTAGCTCAAACAATAGAGGACGAAACGCTGAACACCCCTGACGTCCGCGCGTTTGAGTAAAAAGTCCTCTCCTCGCGCAGCGCATCAAACAATTTATCAAACGGGGGCGAAAAAACCGACGTTTGAACTTTGAAGCTCGAGAAAATGGGTAAAACCGCTGTTTTGGATGCCGCCCGCGAACCATCTGGTAAAATCGACCTTGCTCCTTCGATTGCGACCGGTTGCAGCGCGCGCCGCCGTGGTCCTAAGCCGCTGCGCGTGCCGAAAGACGACGCCTTTCAGCCAGCGGACGTCTTGACCGTACCCCTCCGCCGCCGCTCATTTTCGCTTTTTGCACGGGGGCGCGTCGGGCGGTGAAATTTGACGATTTTGCACTGTTTTCCGGTGGCGTGCGACCGAAGGATTACGACCGTTTATTCGTTCAACATCATGGATTGCGTATTGTTCGTCGAATTGCAACATCCGCTTACGTTTGCGAGAAGAAAATAGAAGGGAAGGGAAGATGCGGCGGAGATCTTTAGCATTTCTTTTGGACTCCTTGAAGTCCAAGTCCGATTTGTGAACAAGAGCGAAGAGAAGTGTGTTGCGAACACCGGTAGGACAATTGCGAGCTAAGAAAAGAATATGCGACATATGGAGGGGAGGCAAAAGGAAGTCAAAGCAGAGAAGAAGAGGGATTAGAAACAAGACTTGAGCACACGAGGAATCACGTCGAACGGCATCAGCGGGAGCGTCCCGTGCACGGCGGCAGCCGCCTGGAAGCAATCGTTGGCCTCGTCGAAGCAGTTCTGCTCGGCTAGCACGCGCCCCAACTCCTGCCAGATGTCTTCGTTGAGCGGATCGACGGCGGTCGCCTCCTTCAGCATCTTTTCGGCCATCTTCACGTTCTGCTCGGCGCGGTAGACGGCCGCGAGGTAGCGGAACGAGGCCACGTGCGTCGGGTTGGCGGCCAGGGCGGCAAGAAAGTGGGCGCGGGCCTCCGCGTACGACCGCTTCTGGGCGTCGGCCGTCGTTCCGAACACACCCGACGACGGGTTGGCGACTCCGTCCGCCAGGATCGTTTGGGATTCCGCCCGAAGCAGCGCGATTCGGCCCTGCAAAAAGTGAGTGAGGTGAATGAGCGGGAGAAAGAAGGTCCACCTTCAAGTACATCACTTGATACGAGCCGGGGAACAGGGCGAACGCCTCGTCAACGCACACGATCAACTCGTTGACGGACTCGCTCTCCAGAAACAACTCGGCCACCTCGACCCAAATGTTCGCCCGCAAGCGGAAGGAATTCCCGCCGGCCCACGTCAACGACGACGTCGTCCCGATGCCCAGAGAGTCCGAGATGCTCGACGTTCCCGCACCAGCACCGTGCTCGGAAATCCGCGTGGCCGACGGACCGAGCGAGGAAGCCACTTCTGAACAACCACAACAAATAAAAAGGCGGCAAGAAGACGGGCTCACCGGTCAAATCAATTGCGCTCGAGCTGCCGACGGTCGCGTGTTGCGGCAAGGCGGCGGCCGTGATGCCGAGCGGCGCGGTGAAGATCGGCGTGACGGGTCCAAGCGCGTCTTTGGACGTCAAGTGGGCAATGGAACCCTGAACACGAGCAAATCAACAAAGTAAATAAGAGAGACTCACCGCTCGGACGGCCGATGCCGCAGTCCCGACTCCGTTCTCGGCGGCCGTCGGCTCGGCGCCCATCGAGTGGACGGTCGCCTGATTGAGATCGTCCTCGAAGAAGGGCTCCGCGGTGGCCGACCGCCTCCAGAAGCTGAGCAGATGACGGGAGGTTCGGAGGGCGCGGTCCAGACGGCCGAAGCGGGACTCCAGCCTCAGCCGCAAGACCAGCAGGCCGTAGTGGCCGGGAAAGTTGGCGGCGTTCTCGTGGACCAGCTTCAGAGCGTTCTTGTAGTCGTGCTTGGCCGTGAACAGGAGCGCCATTAGCATCACGGCGGAGACGTTGAACGGATTCCGCTCCAACGCCCGCGCGCAACAATCCCGAGCGGACGCCAAGTTCCGCACTAAAACCGAACGGAAGACGTTGAAGGGGAATGAAGTGCACAGAAGTCGAACCTTCGGCGTACTCGAGGGCACAAAAGAAGTGCGTCAAATCGTCCTTGGAGTCGAATTCGATCGCCCGCTCGAAGTTCTCGATCGATTTGTTCAACGCCGCCCGTCGCAGGTCCCAACTCACGGACGAGCGGGCTTTGATGCTGGAAACGAACGAAATCACAAGGAAATCCTCCAAACGAGAGTTACCTAAAGGCGAGCGCGTAGAGCAGCATGCAGCGACCGGAGAGCTCGTTGAAGTGGGACAAGCTGAGGGCTTGCTGGGCGTGCTCCATCGCCGCGTCGGGATCGTCGGTCGGCTGCTCGACCATCAGCCGGGCGATCGTCATGTGCTCCACGATCCGATCGTCCACTCCGCCGTCCGCCAGCCGAGGGCCGCCGTTCTTCGCGCCGTTGTGGGGATCGGGAGTCGAACGGCCGTTCGCGATCTTCCGCTTCTCCGGCGATCCGTGCGGCGACTTCGAGTTGGGGCCGGGCGGGGCGATTGCCGGCGCCTGAGCAACCGAGTGGCCTTCCAACGAGGCGCCGTGCTTCAGGACGGTGATCGCCCGCGGAGTGCGGCCGGTGCACGCAAGAGCGAGGCCGAATTGGCGCCACAGCGAGCGATCGGAGCCCGCGAACTGAATCGCCCGGTCCATGAGCGACGCCAAGAAGGCGTGTTGTCGAAGACGCGCCAGCACGACGGCTAGCAGGTTGTGGACCTCAAACGCATGAATTGAGAGCAGGGACAATCGCGGGAATGCTCACTTGTTTCAAGTTCTCGGTCGTCCGCGTGTGTTGCCACGAGTCGCCTTCAATTCGCGAGTGTCGCATGGCCCGCGAGGCGATGAGTTCGCTGATCAGCAGCACGAGGATGATCTCTTCGATGCGGGAGACCGGTGCGTAATAGTTTTTGCTCGAACCCGTGTAGAAACTAAAGCAATCGGTGAGAAGAGGACGAAGAAGTGGGCCCTCGCTTGAGGTCGCTCGATTTGTTGCTGATCGCGCGCGAGCCCTCGGCCAGCGAGTAGGACGAGTCGAAGGATCCGCGGAGCAGAACTTCGGCCAACTGGCGGCACAAACGTTGCTGGATTTGCTCCACAGCCGATTTATCGGACAGTTCGGTCATGATGTGTCGGTACAGCTCGATGCCGGCGAGCAGATCCGTCCGCTGCTCGCCGCCGCCTCCTCCGCGCTTCGAGAGGAACATCGGGGCGCACTCCATCGCCTCTACGAGCAGGTCGCCCATGTGGAAGAGGTCCGCGCGAGGCGAGCTGGACGAGTGGACGCTCACCAACGAGCCCGCCGTCGCTGTTCCTGAAGTAGGCGATCGAAACATGACAAAAAAGAGCGGAAACTCACTCGGCTGCGTGTTCGTCTGCTTCTCGTAGAGGGTCACGTACGAGAGGCCCAACTCGACGGCGGAATCGAACGACGAGAGCATCCGCTTGTACTTCAGATCGTGCGGATTATCCGGCTGATTGTGCAGTTGGTGCTGGAGGGCGAAGCCGCGGATCGCGTACCCTTCGGCCGCCAACTTCAGCGAGCGGAGGGTCTGAACGGGTGGAGCATAGAAAGAAAGACCACCAAGGGGAACGAACCTCGAACTGCGTGGTCGACTGGTCCAGTTTGCTGTTCTCCACGTAGCTGAGCGACTGCTCGAATTTGGCCGAGAAGTAGTGGAGTTTGGCGAGCAGCAGGTTGGCCTCCATCACGACCACCGCATTGCCCCGATTGGAAGCGATGGCGAGGTTTAGGAAGCCCTCGGCCGTCCGCAAGAAGGAGTAGTGGTCGGGACGGGGCTGGACGCGCTCTAAATCCGCAAGAAATATTAAAGAAAGAAAAAGGAAGGATGAAGCTCACCCGTCCGTCGTTCGATGAACAACTCCAACGCGAGCTCGCCTTCGATCAGGCTCGTCTTCTTCTCGAGGCCCGAATTGCGCGCCTTGATGGAGGGCAGCAGTTCGGCCAGCCGCTGCCAATTGCACTCGCCCCGGCATCGGTCCACTTCGGCTTCGAGTTTGCCGCCCCGCAGTTTCGACATTTGCGCGGGCGGGCGGGCGCTCGAGGCGCCGGCGGCGTGTCGAACTGCAAAATGGGCGAAATTTAAGACAGAACGAGCGGATGAACGCGAAGGAGGGCACGAGCACGAAGAGGACGAACAGGTGGAGCAGAAGGTCTCGGGAAAAAGGAAGAATTAGAGAGCGGATTTGTAGCCTTCGGTTGTCCTCCGATAAGTGGCGACGTCCAACGAGAGCGGGGATGTTTTCGAGAATTTTTCTGAACAAAACGGCCGCCTTGCGCTCCGGCTGGCCGCTCTTTCGATTGGCGATTCGAACAACAAGCGGCGGAGGCGGAAAACACGACCGCTGCTCGTCGATAAAAGCGGCGGAAAGTCAACGGAGAGCAAGGACGAGTGCACGCATTTCACACGCAATCCACTCCCGACGGGCGTGAGAAGAACGAGACGTCCGCCGACTTCTCATCTCGGCGATTCGAAAACATCTGAACGATCCGAAGCTCACAATCGTGACCAAAGCTACCAAACGAAAGATTATTTCTTTCTTTCAAGCAATAAATTAGAGCAGCCGCTTTTGCTTCGCATCCACGTCGGAGTCTGACGTGACGCAGCGTCCGTCTTTTCGTTCCAATTTGCGTTTCGGCTATTTGTTTCCGTTTAGCAATCGAAGATCGCCGTTCGGAGCGCCATTGGGGCGGCGGGCGCCCACGAGTTTGCGGACCGCACAGCAATCCGCGAATTCAGGACGGAATTTTCGGCTTTTTTTGCTCCGGCGGTTGCTTCATCGGCAAACAAAAGTAGGATCTTCGGCGATGAGTAGAGCTTAGGGCGGCGTCTTTAAGTTCAGTGTGATCTGAAAGCCGGTAACCCCATTCTTCTCGCAAGTCCAAGGGCATTCCAAGATATCTGCTTTTATTCACGTAACCGGCAAGGCACGCTTTAATTCAAAGGCACTTAAAGAAAACACTCGCATAGTTGAGCGACAAAACGAACAGAATCCCCGTAGTAGTGTGACGAACGGAATACAATAGATAGATATTTACAATTACGAACGACAGGTAGTTGGAAGCGAATTATGCACTCGTGGACAATCGGGCGGACGGAACAAACGGAGAATTCACTCGTTCACCGAATTGTAGAGCAGGATTGCACCGCAAACGATCGCCGACCCGAACACAAAGTAGAGGCCGAGGGTGATGCCGTCGAAGAACATCATCGAGAGGACCACGACCAGGATGATCGAAATGGCCGAGGCGAAGCTCTTGTGCAGGTTGTCTAGGTACTTCATCACCAGCGAGATGTAGATCCCGCCGACCGAGAGGAAGCCTGAACGGAATGAAGGGCATGATTGGAAGACGACGGACTCCTGAACCCACCGATCACAAACCAAACCTCTCGACTGTAGCCGAAGAAGAAGCCCTTGGACCACAGGTGGGCGGAATCCTTTCCGATCACTCCGATGCCGGCCGAAACCACGCCGCACATGTACATCTGCATGTTTCGAATCCAAAGCGACGTGTTCGTCTCGTCCTTGAGCATCTTCTCAAAGTAGACGCCCGCGAAGCCGGCCGTCACGCAGGTGCAGAGGACGGCGACGAGGCCGATGAACGGATTCTCGGTGGAGGACTCCGACGAGTGCGAGGACTCTTCGATGTTATTCAGCTGAAAGCAAGGATCAAAAAAAATGAGAAACGAATGAGTGTGTACCTGAACGGCAGCAACTCCGACGAAAAGCAGGAAGATGGCCGCCCATCGTTGGGTCGAGAAACGGCGGCCGAGGAAGAACATCATGAAGAGAGCCGTTGTGACTACTTTGAGCTGAGTAGTCACCTGCAATCCGCTCATTCATTTCTTCGTTTTTCCGTTCCATCTCCAAACCTGGTAGACGGCAGCGTTCAGGTTGGAGAGAGCGACGAAGTCCAGGTTGTTTTGGACGGCGTATGCAATCGAAGGCACGCTCATCTTCAGCAACTCCGTCGGCTTGTTGATCAGCTCTCGTTTTGTGACCTGCAAGCGACAAAGAGGAAATAATTGACGAATTAGTGGCAAGAGCTGACCGTGATCGTGTGCGAGACGCTGTACTTGTTGTCGTGGAAGAGCATTCCGATCGAAATGCACAGCTTGATGAACTCGGCCATGAAGACGACGGTCGGCGGCGAGTACAACTGAAAAGACACGAGTAAACTACGGAAGATGGAAGAAAGGTCACTCACGTGTTCCTTGTCCACAGTCGAGCGAGTGTGCCGAACGAGAAGCGTGTAGCCCGTCCAAAGGAAGGTCATCGTCGTGATCACATAGATTTTGAAGGGCAGGCTCGTGACCGAGTGGCCCGCCCGCTTCGGCAGGCGATCCACGTGCTTCGCATCGGTGGGCAGAAGGAGCTCTTCGTCGTCCTTTCTGCTGATGCTCATCGCGCCGCCGTCCTCCTGAAATCAATTCACTACTGAAACGTGTGCAGAACGAATGGAATTCTCGGCAATAAACCTCGTCACTTCGACGAAAACCGGTTCCCCGTTGCCAACAAGCGAATTCGAGCAGGAACACAACGAACGAGGATTAAAAGTCATGAATTCTGCTACGAGTTGCAAAAAAGAGCAAGTCGGAGCGTGTAAGCACGTTTTCTCGCTTTGGTCGCCCGCCCGCCATGTTTGCGGTCAAGCCCGCGGGTTGTGGACCTCCGCAAATCAACGAAAAACCGACAAAACGGCGCTCATTTCCACGTGTAAACCGAGCGGAGACATAACTTCCCGAAACGATTGAGCGCGTTGTGAAAACCCCCCACTCTTCGGTGCAAATACCCGCTCGCAACGCGGAGGACGAGCAAAAAGAAGCATGAGCACGCACCGTTTCGACTTCCGTCTCCGCAACGATCATCGTTTAGTTATGAATGCGGCCGTTAGGGGCGAGCAGAACACGCAGCAATCGTTAGATTAGCGAAATCCACTGATTTACACCACAGCCAACAAATGCGCGTGAAAACGCGTAAAACCTCCCCACTAAGATTATCGCCCCAAATCAGCCCGAGATGCGTGAATTCTGATAGCGAAACGAAAGAAATTAGTCGAAGTAAACGTTCCGCTCAACCATCGCTCGACGGCGTAAATTTGGGTCAAAATCCACGCCGCCGTGATTCACGAAGCGGGCGCCCGAACGAAATGCCAAAAGGCGAGAAGGACGGGGAACTCCGGCCGCCGGCTTTCCGGGCGGCGAGCGGGCAGAAATGATCGCATTTCCGCAAACAGGCGAGCAATTCTTGCCGCGAAGAACGTCAAGCATGTTCACTTTCTTATTGAAGAACAAACTGGCCGACTGAACGAACCCACAGTCACAGATCTTCGTTTAGAACAGCATACCATTCGCCGAACAGAAATGCTTTCTTTTTTTGGACCATTTGCACGTTTGAGAAGCCAATGGGCGTTGTTTCGTCAACATTGAACAAGACTGGATTGAAATTTTCGACTATCACAATCACAACAGCTTCTTACACGAGCATTGCAGCGGCTTTTTCTTGCTGCCGTTTGATCTCAAGCATTGGAAGAAGGTGTGCGGAATGCAAGCGAAGGAACACAAGGGTTTAACGGATCGAATTTGCCCTGTTCCAATTCAACTCCCAAGGCCAAACGAACGTCATCGCCTGCGGTTGGGCGGTGGTCGGTGCGGTCAGGTAACCGCCGCCGGCAGCACGACGAAAAACGAGGGCGGACGGGGCGGGCAACATCGTGGTCGCGGCGTAAAAAACCGCAAATCGTTTCAAACGGTCGTCCGTCTGCCCTCTTCCTTCTGCTCGTTTTTTATGGTCTCATCAAAAGTAGTTTACAATCAGCGAAGAAAAACTTCCCTTCCGACCGTCTTGATTGTCAGTCTCCTCGGAAGGCTTGTTCTGCTGCGGTTACTGTTCGTCTTACCTCCTTGTTCTCCTCAGCTCCTTTGTTGTGACCCCTAGCTAAAGGTATTCAAGCCAAATTCCTCCCTCAATACCATCTGCTTGAGGGTGCTTTTGTTCGATCTTCAAACGTTTAGTCGAAATGTTTGCGCTCTAATGAACGGCGGTTTCGATTTCGCCGAAATGCCGGAAGACGCACCGCTCGCATTGGAATCGCGAGGGGATCACGGCGCCAACCGAAGGGAAAAACCCATCAGTCGGGAGTTTCTCGTTGTTCGTGTCTGCCATTCCTTTTCTTCTCCAATCGAAAGAACGGCGACGTACAAATTGGTTCGTCTTCTTTTTCATGAATCATTCCGTTTTCTGGGGGGCAATTCGCAAGAAACCGGAATGCTCGCTTTTGTCAACCGAGGGCGATCAATACGATCGAGAGCAATTGAACGGCGTTTGTCGCCCAACCTTCTCTACCGCTTCTGCTCCGCCTTCTGTTGAAAGGAGAATTCCATTCTGCTGGAATGCTCCCCCAAAGTCCTGCCTCCTTTTCGAGAAAATGACAAGCGATCTTGCCGTGGATGGAACGAGCACGTGTTCTTTGCGAATCGGCTGTTTTGATCTGCCGCCCGTCGATTTGTTCACGTCCTCCACCTGCATGCACTCATTCATCCGGTCTTCTCGTTCTCCAGATGGCCGTTGGTTGTTCGAGGAGGCAGGAGGTGAATTCTTCGTGATTACGCAGCGAGGGGAGGGGCAAAAGACGGGACTCAAAACCCACCGGCGGCCGCAATTGAGTTGAAAAAATCGCCCCGTCGGTTCGATTTCCTCGTGGCCAAACGGAGCGGGCGGGCGGGCTCTCCACCGGAGTTGACGCTCCCATTTCAAAAATGACGACAAAAAGCGGCTGAGCACTCCGGTCGGTGGTCAGTCGGGGCGGCCGGCCGGCTCAGCGGTCAGAAACGTGAGGCCGCGGGCAGGTAGTTTTGATCGAATGGATTTTACGATTGATGTCCTGACGCCCTACTTTCTACCTGCTTGCTCTTGCATTCTTTCTGCTGCTCCCGTTGCTCGTCTATTATTTCGTTCGTGTTGTTTACGCTCCCGCCGTCCAGATGCGCGCACGTGTCCAAATTGCGTCGCGAACCAGGAGGCGGCCGCCGCCGCACGTGCTCTCCGACGGCATCCGCAATGAGGATCGGCGGCAATAATGCGGGGGCATTCGGGGCGGGGTACCCGCCTTCGCTGCTCGTCGTCTCCGATGGACGCGCAGGTCGGCAACTCGGCCTTGTCGCGACTTCAGCATCCTCGCTGATGCGTGAACGCGTGCAATTGTGTTTCAATTTTTGTTCGTCCTTTCTTCCTCCCCGCTGACTCATTCCTCCCGTCTGTCTGCAGCGGAATTGGTTCGATTCTTTGCGAATTAGCCGCCGGTTTACGTCTGCTCTATTGCAGCGGCATCGATCATCATAGTTTTCAGTCGAAAGTTCAATGCTCGCCCGCGTTAACTGCCTTCCTCCTCCTCCCACTCATCGGCGCGAAATCATTAAAAGTCGAATGTTGGCGATTTCTGCCTCTAATGGACGCCACCCAGCCGCTCGAATGGGTCTTCGGCTAGCGAGAAGACTCATTTACGCCTCCAACTGCAATGGGACCGAACGGGCCTTTAAACCATTCTCTCTTGATGTTTCTTTCTAATGCTCGTCATTTGACGTCCCTCAACGGAGCGTTCAATTAAGAACGACGGAAAGAAGCTCTTCTTTGCCAATTTTGACCGAAGTTTCGTCTTGAACTCGTTTACGAAACGTTTGTTTGCCTCAGAGAATTCCCAGTTGATTTGCGGAGCGGCCAACGCTTTCCAAGAGTCCCCAAAGCAACAGTTACCGCCGATTCCGTCCGCAAATGGCCGCACACGTGACGAAAGCGGAGGTCGATGGGAACGAGAATGAGGATGAGTGGCGCGAAGAATGAGGTTCTTGGCACTTCCGCCTCGCGCGGTAAGTGGACGGCCGACTTCCTCCATCGTCTGGCGGCTAATTTCGGGAGGGGCGGCAACAAAGTGGACGACAGGCGCCCGGCCTGTCGGCTTTTGAGTCCTGACTTCCTTCTTCATCGACTGACAACAGCGGACGATTGTCTGTCTGCCCCGTTCGTGTGTCCTCGACCACAATAACCGGCAGCCACGAGAGCGCAAGAGTTAAAGCGGAAAATTGGCTTCCGATGCGACCGCCTCTCAATTTATGGGCGGCCAAGGAAGAGCGAGCGGGAAGGGAGGCGGACGGGCCGACGGAATGTTCCGTTCGTCGCGGCAGGGTCAAAGTTTCCGGTGCGGATTGTCGAGGAGCAAAGACAAAGCATTGGACATATTCGAGCGAGATGTTCGGTTCGTCTTGGCGACGGTCAACAGACGGCCGGCGACTCGTCGGCCGCGCGCTCAAACGCCCGGATTTGGGCATTGTTTCGCGGGTGAATGGATTTGCGCGAGAAGCGCGACTGTCGCCCTCCTTCGGTCCGTTTATTTGTGCCCCGCGTCCCCGCCCGACCACCTCTACGTTCCGTTCGACTTCTCGAGTTTCTCTCCTGAGTCACCGTCCGTCTTTGTTTTATTCGCTGCGTCGTTTCGCACCTCCTCCCTCCTTGCTCTCCTCCGATCGATCCGATCCGTGGCCAGACGCTCGGAGGCCGGCCGAGCGGTTCGACTCGTGTGTTTTTTCGTTGTTTTTTGTCCCTTAATCAGATCATGAGGAGCTCGGCAGTTCGGCGGACTTGTTTGTCGTGCTCTTTCGAACGCTTCGGCGGCGAGGAGCCGCTCGCCCTCTTTAATGCCCGTTCTGCCGAATCACAACTTGCCCCGGGCCGGCGGACTCGTAGACGGAGCGGCGGGACGAGGCGGGCGGCGGCTGGTGGAATTTTATTACCAGAGAGGCGGATAAATACGAAAGACAAAGTCGCGCCTTTTCGCGGAAGGAAATCCTCGCTTTGTGTCCCACCGACCGGCCCGCTTCCGAGGACCTTCATTCCGTTTCCGCTTGTCGCTCCTCAACCCAATTGGGCGTTCATTCGGTCAACGGGTTCCCAGGCTCGTCGGCACGCCTCTTTTGCCACTTGCCTGTTGCTTGCATCGTTCTTCAATTAAGCAGGATCTTTGTTCGTCGTAGCAGAAGTCTGACTGGTGATTCGATTCTTGATGAATGTCGATTGGAATTGAAGCCGATGTTCTGAAAATTCTGCCTTTCTTCACGCACGCAGTGATTCATTTTAGTTGGTGATGCTTCGATTGAGCAATCACTTCTTTTTTGACCACCGAATAGTTTACATCTGTCTTCTCTTGTGATGGGGCACGCGCTGAATTCCGGATGGACGTGACTAATCGACGGAAGAGCGTTCGCTTCCGAGCTTGCCGTCGTTTGCTCGCTGTCTGCTTTGTTTATACCGGGAATGGGCGGGGATTAGGCGGGTCTTGTCATGACTCTTGCGGCTTAATTCCTGTTTTGTCGTCCGTTCGGATCGGAAATTGCAACAACACTTTCGTTCATTGCAACATCCCTCGATTATGGCGTTCATCCACGCAAAGGTGTTCCTTGCGCTGCTATCGTATCCCTGGCGGGGGTGGGAGCACTCTTTGTTTCTCGTATCTAATGCGGCCCTTTTTTTTCCTGTTCATTTCCGGCCTGTAAGCGTCATGACAGTGCGGGTGTGTTCACGCGAGCTTGAAAGCCGAGTCGAAATGTCGCTCCGAATGCAGACGAACGCGGGAGTTTGCCGTCGATCGCGTCACTTTCGCTTCCAATTTAGGCGCCCAATTGACGACATTCGGCCGACCACTTGGGGCATGAGACCGCGCGAACAATAAGGAAGCTAAAGTTCACATCGAAATCCTCCACTCCAAGTCGTCAAGCAATGAACTCCGTCTGGATTCGAGCGTTCTGCTTCCTCTCGCTCGTTGCGGCCGTCCACTCGTTGCGCTGCAAGTGTACGCAGAACAGCAACCGAGTGCCGTGTCTCGATGGAGTGTGTGATGTGGAAACGGGTAATTCCGGTGAGTTCCTTCCTTTCAATAGATGGATTGAACAAACGGTTCGTTGCAGCTTGCTTGACCCTCGACCATCCGAATTCTGGCCGGCACTACGCCTGCTCCACTGCTCCGCTGCCCGAAGGCGAGTGCGTGGACAAGACCTCGAAGTCCGGTCAAGTGGTCAAAGTGTGCTCCTGCGCCTCGGACGATTTCTGCAACTACAAGCTGTGGCCCGACCGAACGTCCTCCCGCTACGACTACGAGCTGGACAACGACCGGGACGTCTCGAACGGCGCCAACACCCGCGACGGTCATCTTTCCGGCCTGTCGATCGGCCTCGCGGTTTCGATTCTGATCGCCATTCGACGTATTTTGGTTTGAATTCGCCCACTTCTCTTGTGTTGAAAAAGAATCATCAGGTATCTTCTCCTCTGTTTAGTTCGTTCGTAGTTGATTGCCGGCATCAGAGCTTTTTGTTTCTCCGTCCTTACCGAAAGTATTCCCCATGTTTATGCGAGCCTTCTTTAATCTTCTGTTCACACTCAAGCATTTGGTTGACATGTGACTTCGACTCAACACATCAACTCCCCCACTTCTTCACAAAATTCAACGCTTTCCGTGCCTCTCTTCTTCTCGATATGAACTTTCCTTTGTTTGTTGATGTTTGGATAAACTGAATCCATCAAGTCTCGTTTCTTCGAACCCATCAAAGAGTTACCTCCTGTGAATGAAACCGTAGCTCTCGTAAGATCCTCCCCTCGGCTGCAGTAATGAATGATCCGCGTTAAAACATGGGGAACTTGCGGAAACTCATCGCTCATCTCTGCACCGGCCGTCATCAATCATTCCCTCCGATCGGGGCGGGTATTTGCTCGTGATGATGACCCTCAGATTAGAGGGCGTCGAGGACCGGCGCAAAGGGAGGGCCCTCCTTCGATCCTTCGATTGTTGGTCAGCGGTTTGAGCGAACACTCGAGCGAGCGAAAGACGAAGACAATCAACCGGTGGAGGTCAATCGATCGCTTTTCGACCCCAACCGAACATCGCGAGCGGAGGCGCGCGAGGTCAAAGGTGAAGTGCCGACTGTGCGCGCGGCGGCGTTCGATGACGCGTAGGGCGGGCGGCCGGCCGACCGAAAGCCACGGGAACGCGACAAGTTGAGAGCGGCGAGCGAAAGTGGCAACGGCGATCAGCGGCTCGTCACTTCGGCGGGGGCGGGTGGAATCGCCGTCGAGTCCGCTCGGCCCGTGTGTTCGTTCGCTCATCTTCGCGCCTCGCCCGCTATTCAACGAGCTCGTTCGTGTGCTTGTTGGGCCGGCTGGGGGCCTCTTGACCTTGGCGAACGGTCAGCCGCCGTTCGGGTCGCTCGTTACTCGATTCCCTTCCCGCCCGCTGCCAATCGACTTCCAACCGGCCGCTTTGGGCGCGTGGGATTTCGATCCAGAACCTCTCAGATTTTGCGACTTGCACGCTGTTTACCGCTGCCCGTTGCGAAGCGGCAGCCAAACGACGCCCGCTTCTTGACATTTGGATTTGCGGACGGCGCGCTTCGATTCGAAGTTCGCCCCTTTGTGAGGGTGGTTCCACGCTTGTCGCGCGTAACTCACGGATCGGAATGGGCGGCTGTCAAGCGAACAGACGCCCAAGTGCCCGCATGAAGGCAGAGCCTTCACGCCTTCCGTAAAGAGTTTGTGGTTCTGCTGCAAACCGCCTTCCGACTTGCAACTCCGTTTACGATCCATCATCGCCGTTGCGGCTCCTCTGTTGCTGACATTTCGGGTGTTCGATGAGGCCGCCGGGTCCACAATTCATCTTGCCGGCGGCGAGCTTGCACCCACTGGGGGGTCATCATTTCTCGAGTAGGAGTGTAAAATGCAGCGATTGAAATCGACGAAGCGATCGGATGATTCCGTTCTGCAGTCGTTTTTTCACTTCAACCACTCGTTTGATCACCAGCCTGATGCAATCAATCGAAGGACTGCAAAGCTGTTCACAGTCCTTCAGCTCCACACCGTTCCTTAACGAGTTTGCCGCACTCAGAAGGTCGGAAAGTTGCGGCCACTCGTTCGCTCGTTATCGATTTCGTTTGTTTATTCAGCTCCGCGTTAATATTTTCTTTTTATGCCCGCTGATGATTGACGTTCCCCGTTCTCGTCTCGTCGAACATAAACACGTAGAGCAAAAATCGGCCGACCGACCCGAAAGGTCGCGACGGCCGGCGGGGCGGAAGGCGGGCGGCCGTTAAGCGTTTTGTTTCCGCTGAAAAGCGATCGATTGCTGATGGCCGTCCGCCGATTGCCCGACGAAGCAGTAGGGAGATGGGCGGATTATGCACGACCACTCGATCGATCGATCGGTGGGCGTGTTCGTCCGCTTTCTCACGCCCGTTGATCACAAGAACGCGTGCTTTCCATTCTCCGCTTCGAATTCAGTCGTACAGTCGATGAATTTGAAACAAAACACAAGATTACCATTTCCAATCACTCGCGCTTTCAATCCGGTTTTGCACGAGAAATCACGCCGATTTTCATGAAAATCTTGGAGTTTTGCCCGCTCCCCGTTCGTTAACGCCTGCTCGAGCGACCTTTCCTGTCAACTTTCGCCTTTTAAGGACAAAAGACCTGCACCGACTTGCTACCCGATTATTTATTGTTGTTCCGTTCGATCCGCCCGCCCGTCTGCTTTCACCTGCTTTCAACCTGCCTCGACTGTCCATTTGCGGGCGGCCGCTTCACGCAGCGCGACGAGCGGCGTGTGCCTTTGCGGCAATCCCAACTCTTTAATTTTCCAATCAACTCCCGCGTTCGGCCATTCATGAGGGGGACGAACGGTAGGCAAACATCTCATCTCATTGCCGTTCGCTTTTATCAAAACCGAAGTGCTTGTCGGCGGGGCGAAGTCCGGCGCCATCCGCTCGGTTCGTTAATTCCCGTCGAACGGGGACGAGAGATGAGCGCGCATTTCGTCCGTTTGGCAAAACCTCTCGCGAATTCCCCAACAGACGACGAGGAATTCGAAGCACACGAGCGCGCTGATAGTCGAGGGACGAGCAGACGAAACCAACGGTCTTATCGCTTCGTTTTTTGCCCTTTGGAGGACGGCCGGTCAAAAGTTGTTCGGTTTGTGGTTTCGGTGTTGTTTCTGTGAAGAATTCGGATGCGGGAAGCTGTCTTACACGTTATTCTACTCGAAATTATCCGCATTTCTTCCCGAAATGTCCGTCGACTAAAAAGAAAGCGGTCAGCGAAACGACTACTCAAGATTTAACCGTTGGCCAGAAATCTCTCCGTTTATTTTCGCCCGGCCGTCTACCTTCCCTCGGAAATCCAATTGGGAACATAAATCGAATCACAACAATCGTGGACGCACTACAAACTGCCACCTTTGCCTCGCATTTCCGCGTGTGTTTGACGGGCCGCAGCTGGCCACACGCCCGCCCGTGCACAACGCCCCAGAAAGTGGGAGTCGATGGGTTCGGGGAGAGCGGGGCGTCCACTCATCCGCTCCGCTTTTCCTCCGCGTCCCAATAGTTTGCCTTATTTTTGAGCCTCCGCCACGATTTTGCCTCGCTTTTCGCGCGCTTTTTCCGCTTATCACCCGCCGCTTCGCTCGGAAACCGTCCGAATTGCGGGAGGTCGATCGAAAGTGACCGCTTGTTTGCGTTCTCCGTTGTATTCCGCGGTTATTCTTTAGTTTAATCGATCTTTTGGGTTTTAGGGTCAAAAATCGACGAAGCACACGCGAGGAGGTTCCCTTCAATCGACCACTCGATCGCCGCGTGTCATCCGCCGTCTCCAAAATGTCGTTGAAATTGGAGAGCGAGCTCGAAAAGCCGATCTACGAGTCACCCACTCGGGACAGAACGGTGAGTGATCGAACGGAAGAATTTGGAGGATGGCTGGACTGTTTAGGATGAAACGGAGCCGGAGGACGACGATGTGGGCCTCACGCCGACCATCAGCCTCTTCGGCGGCATAATGATCATCGTTGGCTGCATCATCGGATCGGGAATCTTCATCTCGCCGAAAGGAGTGCACGAAAGTACGTTTTTTTCTTCTTCCTTTAATTCAATACTTCCACCCGCTTTCAGACATCCAATCCGTGGGCTGGTCACTGGTCGTGTGGGTGGTCTGCGGCGTGTTCAGTGCGATCGGCGCCTACTGCTACGGTTTGTTCATTTCCGCGGCTTTCTCTTGTACTCTGCGGTTTTCAGCCGAGCTCGGAACGTTCATCCGGTCGAGCGGCGGCGACTACGCGTACGTGCTGGAGGCGTTCGGCCCGCTCATGGGCTTTATTCGGATGTGGATCGAGTGCGTGATTGTGCGGTGAGTGCGGCCGACAACTCCGCAATCCAATTGTTTCGTTCCAGGCCGTGCACGATCACCACCGTTGCCATGACGTTCGCCACCTACATCCTGCAGCCGCTATACCCGCACTGCCCGCTGCCCTTCCCCGTTCCGCAGCTTCTGGCCGCCGGGATCATCGGCAAGTGATTCGAATTGATTTCTCGTTCACTGCCGACTGCTTTTAGTCCTGCTCTGCTTGGTCAACTGCTCGAGCGTACGGGCGGTCACGGCTGTCCAGAACGCTGCTACGATCACGAAGTTGGCCGCTCTGGTGTTGATCATCCTGACGGGCACGATTCTGATCATCGTCGGAGATCGTGAGTTCCTACTCTTCGGTTTCACTAGCATCTTCATCCTCTTCAGCCTACCGCGATTCGTTTGAGGCGATGTGGGAGACGCCGAACATCGGAGTCGGCCAGGTGGCGTTGGCCCTCTACTCGGGACTGTGGGCGTACAACGGATGGAATTACCTCAACTTCGTGAGTCTCTTGTCAAAGAAAGCAGCATTTTATTCGACTCGTTCTTCAGATCACCGAGGAGTTGATCAACCCCACGCGCAACCTGCCGCGGGCCATCTTCTACAGCTGCGGAATCGTGACGGTCATTTACCTGCTCACGAACGTCGCCTTCTACGCGGGTACGACCACGAACGAGCTGCTCGAATCGAAGGCCCTCGCCGTCACGTTCGCCAACTCTTACTACGGCCCGTTCGCGATCATCATGCCGCTGCTGGTGGCCGGCTCCTGCTTTGGAACGGTGAACGGCGTGATGTTGACGTCCTCGCGGCTGTTCTTCGTTGCGGGCCGCAATAACCACATGCCGCGAGTGCTCTCGTACATCAACCCGTACTGGAAGACGCCCATCCCCGCCGTTCTCTTCACCGTACGTTCAAGGACGATCGAGAGCGTGTAGTGATTACAGAGCGGCGGTTTCAGGCGTTCCTCAGCCTCTTCTACCTGCTCCTCTCGGACAACATCTACACGCTGATCAACTACGTGCAGATCGTCAACTGGCTGGCCATCGGAATGGCGACTTGCGGTCTCCTGTACTTGCGGTAAGTTTTCCACGGAACATTCGGAGTATCAGTGACGTCTTCGTCTTCTTTCAGTGTGAAGAAGCCGCCGCGTGACTACCCCCGCCCGCTGCAAGTGTCGCTGGTCTGGCCGGTGATCTTTCTGCTGGGCTGCCTCTTCCTCGTCATCTTCCCGGTGGTCCAAGCCCCGATGGACACGGCGATCGGCATCGGCATCATGCTGACCGGCCTTCCCGTCTACGTGGTGTTCGTTCAGCTGCGCGAGAAGATCGCCTTTATCGACCGCATCATGGGTACGTCATGCTTCAACAATTTAAGAGAATTGATCGCCGTTCGTTTAGACGACGCCACGATCTTCGCTCAAAAGCTCCTCCTCGTGGTGCCGACGGACAAGAAGCAGGGATGAGCGTCGCGTTCGTCCGCCTGGCCCTCAGCTCTTTTTTGTTTCGAATTCCTACATATTTATTTCTCTTTTGTTTCCATGACGTGCCTTCGTTCCCGCCATTCTTCAGTTATTTGTTATTTCTTTTTTCGTTGAATTAAACTATTTTCCTTTAAGTTCAATCATTTCTTTTCGATGTCTGCTTCCAACTGTTCGGTGCCTCGATGTTTCCGCTTTCTTCATCAATGACGTGCATTTCCGCGCTCCTCTCCCGAACGTCTTCACTTCCTGCCATGAATTTGGTCGAACTTATGCTCTCTCGTCCGCGTTCTCCCACTCCCAACTGGTCGCCTGTTGGAGTTCCGATCGTTCGTCGATCGATCGTCATAATTTAATTCGTTTGTTCGTGTTAAGTTGGACCTTGCATGGTTGAATAAACGATTCAAAATGGAACATGAGAAACATTGAGAAAAGGGGCACTTGACAACAGTAGAATGACCAGTGAAATCTCGAAGCTGACCAAAAGTTCGTCCCGTTGATCGCTTGACCGTCCAGCAGCGGTCGGCATCCTCGCTGACTGAAAGTCAACCGCCCTGTTGGCATCGCCCACTACTCCGATCTTCATGCAAATTAGAACAATAGACGAGTGGTGTGGCAGTGAGGAACGCAGTTTCATTTGAAGAACCTTTGGCCGGAATGCGGCCGCCGATTTTGCACCACCACTTGTCGCCCATCGACGAACGCCAGGAGGAGTGGGCGGTTGAGGAGGACGCCACTTCGTACGTTTTCTTCCACCTGTCCGACTTCGTCGTTTTTAGTACGAACGACCCGCTCGCCGACCTCCCGATGGTCTGTTTGGAGTGGCTGCGGATGGACAAGTGCACGTACGTCCATTGCTGCCCGTTCGTGCACTCGTTTTCGCCGTACATCGGCCGGCCGGGTGCCTTCGACCGGCTGGTTCGTGCCTCCTCCTTCCGAATTCACTCGACTCGTCCTTCCTTGCTGCAGTCGGCAATGATTGAGAAGGCGGACGCCAAGGCCGTGCTGGACGCGGGCGTGATCAAGGCGGCGGGCAGCGGGGACGGCGCGTGAGTTCCTCCTGCACGCTCCCGAACTCCCGCTCTTTGTTTTCAGGCTTTCGAAGTGAAGCCCGAGTATCACCGGTCAAGAGCTTTTTTCGTAGCTATCGGCATGCTGTAATAAACTATTCGAATCGACGTGTTCTTTTGATCTCCAACGGGCAGTGTAGGAATTCACCGGAACAAATCGGATGGCGAGAGAAGCCGAAGATGATTGGAGGTGCGTGTTCGTCGAGCCCCTTCTTTTGCTCGGGCAGCGACCGCTCGCCATCGATCGCCGCTCTCTCCAAACGGCCGCCGATGCAAATTCGAGACGAGTGGACGAGCGGGAAGCCCGCTGCCCATTCAATCGTTCGTCCAGCCCGAGAGATCGGCCTCCTTCTTCCGAGTTCCGTCCGCCCGCCGCCCGATGGATCGCCGCGCGCCGCAGCCGAAGCAGTCGGAGGTGCAGGGAGGCCGCCCGTGAGTCCCCGCCCGGCTGTGCCGACCACCCGCCTGCAGGCCGGGGCTCGTGCCGAAGGAGAAGCGCGTGCTGTGCCTCGAGTGGATCCTCCTGAAGAGCTGCCGCTACGGACCGCTCTGCCGGCACGCCCACGACGAGGCCGAGTTGCTGCCGCTGACGTGAGTGGGCGGGCGGGCGGGCGGCAAGTGACCGCCGGCTTGCAGCGAGCGGGAGAAGGAGCACGCCGCGTACAAGAGCCGCCCCTGCTGGAACATGCGGGTCCGGGGCTTCTGTGTGTTCGGCCGCCGCTGCCACTTCCTGCACCCGGGCGAGGACGAGTACGTGCCGCCGGTGAGTCCCCCTGGAGTCTGTTCTTTTCTCCACTCCACTGGCCGTTGCAGGTCTACTCGGTTGCCCACCTTCGCGGCGTCCGCTCGCCCGAGCGCCGCCGCCGCCCTAGCGAGCTCGAGGCGCAGTACCCGCACCTCCGCCCGGCGGCCCCGTCCTCCAGCGGAAGCTTCGCCTTCAGCGACCGCACTTCGTCGGCCGCCAGCGAGTTCGCGACGTCCAGCGAGAGCGAGGAGGCGTGAGGCCGCCGTCCACTCCCGCCATCTGTTCGTGTGTTTCGATTGGAATAAACGATGTTGTGTGTGATGGTCGAGGGGAACGAGTGCGCAGCGAATTGATTGCCTGCTTGTTTATTCCACTGATTCACTCAAACCACATCTCTCGAACACTTTAAGGAGAGACGCTGGTGGGCTCCTGCGGCTGGACGGCGTCCAGGAAGGAGATCTGCGAGTTGTCGATGTCGTGACGCACGCAGTAGGAGAGGTGGAGCGGGACGCCGAACGCGTAGGGCGTGGAGAAGTCGTTCGTGTAGTCGAACGAGAGCACGCACGTCCCGTCGTTCAGTTGGATCTGAAAGGAGGCGGTGAGGACAGAACTGTCATTTGGAACGAACGTCGGCCACGTAATTGTAGGCGGGCACGCGCAGCTCCACGCCGTTGACCACGATCACGAGGTCGTCGAAGAGGAACGCGTTCACGCAGGCGGTCGTGTACACGCCCAGGCTGAAGTCGTAGTTGGGGTTCAGCTGGTCGTAGAAGATGATGAACGCCTCCCAGGGCAGCAGGATGGTCGGCAGTCTGAACATCCGGCCAGATGAGTCCCCTGTCGCTCCTTCGACTCACCCGGTGTCCAGCTTGGCGGCCGCTCCGGGCGCGCTCTTGCCGCCGATGCTCACGGAGTCCACTTGGAAGCTGAGCGATTGAGCCGCCTGGTCGTAAGAAAGGGCCGCTGAGGCCACCGGCTGCGAATTGCAGAGGTAATCTAGATCGCCGCCGAAGGTCGTGGTCGAGAAGTCCCACTCGCCCAGTATGTCGCCGGCCAAGTACTGCGTGAAGTGACGAGGCAGCTCGGGCTCGGCAGCGAACACGTTAAAGATGGGCGCCGAGTCGGCGGTCACGGGCTGAAAGAAAAAAGGGGATGAACGGAGAAGAAGCGAGCGCTCACCTCGTCTTTCTTGCTGGGATCCCTGCCGTGTCAAAGAAAGCAATCACTTCATCGCTCTCCTCAACTCACCACGCTAATCCGAAGACACCGCTGATCTCGAGGAAAAGCGGGTCCTCCACCTCGCCGCCGTACGTGCCCCTGATTGAACCAAAGGTTTGGTTCACGGGGTAGAAGAACTGAAAGAAGGAGGGAGAAGTTCTTGCTGATGTTCCCTTCTTGTTCTCACTTCAACAACATCAGTGTAGGCGTCTCCGTAGACTCCGATGTCACCGGTGTGTCCGAGGAAGTAGCCGCGCTCGAGGCCGCTTGAGTTCCTGCAAAGAGGCACGTGAACAAACGCTTTGTCTACAGCCACTCACGCGGGATCGTAGGTCGTTTGGCCGTCGAGGATCCACGGGTAGGATGCGTCCAGCACGAAAGCCGAGTCCACCCCGTTCTCCAGCGCCACGACGAAGAGTTGCACTGAAGAGAAAAGATATTGGAGGGAAAGGGGACGGAAAAACGCACTTGACTCTCCGATATAGACGAAGGTGCTGATGGGCTCGGCGGGGTAGTAGGGGACGTAGTGCTTGTGCTTCTTGGCCGCCCACTGGCGCTGGTGGAAGGCGCGGATGTCGGCGGCATTGCGGCGGAGGCGTTTGCCCACCAGGCGGCGGCCCTTCACGTCCTTTGAGTCCGGATCGACGGACAGCGCCGCCAGACAGGCGGCGACCAGGGCGAGGAGGAGGACGAGGGAGAGGAGGGTCTTCATTTCGCTTGTCGCTTGATGACCACTCGTCCGATCCCCTCGCTTTTATACGGATCCGTGGGTACTGCCGATGAAAGGCTGCACCCCCGATCGTCGCCTTGTGCATGACGTGAATTGTTGATTCGACAGTCCGGGATCACTTTCTGCGGTCTCGGCTCCTCGCTTGTTTGCCTCTTCCTGACGCTATCACCCGTTCGGCGGGGTTAATGAAAATCAAACGTCGCGGATCAGTCGTTTCAGGCTCCGGGTTCACGTCCACAAGTGTTTAAATTGCACCCCCCCGCTGATAACCAACGGCGAACGACAAATCGAGTGACGTCGGGGACTGCTCGAGCAGCGGCCGACGATCACGTGCACGCGTGACCCGCAGTGGGCGGAAGGCGGTGATTCACGCTGTCGACCATTGGCCGTGAGGCTCCCGAGTCGGCACAGGACTTCCCCCATATGGCCGGTGTTCCTTTCATTCGCCATTGCTTTCAGACTTCATTCCATCTAGCTCGTCCCATTCCTTTGATCAACTTCCGTTTTATTTGTGTACAATCGACGAGGAGAGAAGAGAACCGATGGTTTCACGTCTTCCTACATCAACACGCATCTGCAATGTGGAATGAGCAGGCAGAAAGGTGGGATCGGACTTGCCGGTGCTTCTTACGATGAGCAGACGCCAAAACCAACGCGAATTTGTTCCAAATTGGTGCTCGAAGGCCGTACTTAACAAAACGGCAGATGCCGCGAATGCCGGGGCTAAGATCGGTGATTGTTTTCGACGTCTTTCCTTTTTCCAACAAGCCGTGCGTGTAAAACAAGAGTCGTTTATTTGACGGAAAGAACGTGAACCACGGACGAGCGCGTGTCTCGATCTCGATGTCCTATGGGGGCTTCTCGCCGAAGATGCCGACGATTATCGAGCCCATTGACATGCCGTTCACGATGTACACCGAAAGCGTGGTCGAGGAGGTGTGAGGCCGGCTCGCCGTCCGCACCCGCGTCGTGCTCTAGTTCGTGTCTTGGTTCAGTTGGAAGCATGAATAAACTGTTTATTTTTTCTGCTCGATTTGTTTGTTGATCGGCTGAGCGGCGTGCGAAGCGACCGATTTGGTGCGAAGTTCGGCCGATCAATTAGCCACACGAACAATCCGCCCGCTGCCTTCCCAAATGCCAACCGACGGCCTTTGCGCATGCCGCCGGTGTGTTCGGGCGGATCGGCGGCGAGGACTTCCGCTTTTTCGGAAGTTCGCCCTTTTCGGCGGCCGAACCGCGCGGGCCGATCGAGGGCAGCGGAAAAAAACTCCTGCGAAACCGCCCGCACGGCCGCTTTCTCTCTTTTGTCGCCGCTTGTTCGTCGATTGGCACAAAGCGGGGAGAACTCTTTGGTTCGTTTCGGTCCATTTCGTCCCACCGGTTGACCCCCGATCGGTGGCGAGCGAAAGGCCGTCGGCCATCCCGACCGTCCGTCCTGGCGGGCAACTTTACAGCGGCCGGCCGGTTCGCCGTCGGCCGCCTAATGCATTCGCATGGACAAAACGCGGAACGAAAGCCGCCCGAACGATCCCGCTCTCGCGAGAATGACGTGCAGCCGACGGGCGCACGAGCGGGACGGCCCGAACTCATGACTGGCCGCGACGACGACGGCGAGGAGTACGGTGGTCGGTTGCTCGAATTCGCGTCCACTTTCTCATCCTTTGTTCGCCGCTCTCTCGACCGTCTTTTGTGTCCATTAAATTGATCTCGATTTGCTACCCAACGCGGGTGCCATTTGCGCGCGCCCCGAAAAGATCGCCCGAGAGTCGCCGCATTGACGCCGCTCCGGTCGATCGGCGGCCGGGAACGTCCCGCTGCTCGCGTCCATCAACTCGAAAGCGGCTTTTGTTTTCGAATCGAAATTTCAAGTAAAGTGGGGAAATATTTGTTTGCGTCGTCTCGTCCCCGACTGGCCGGATGTTGGGGTGGCGACGAGAAGGCCGGTCGGGCGTCCTCCGCTTTGATTGCGGCGATCAACATGCGAGACGACGACGAAGAGGCGGAATTTTGCTCGGGGAAGCCGGTCGCGGGTTTTCGAAACGCTGCGACGAGTGATGAGTAAAAGCAGCCCCCATTCACTCCGCCGATTGCACCGCCAGTCGCTCGTCCGGCAACCCCCGAAGCTCGCTCCTCGTCCGCTCGCCGCTTTCCTGCTGCTTCTTCTCGAAATCTCTTCCCGAATCCGATGGAGCCCCGCGTGCAAGAGGTAAGTGAAATGGTCACTTGTTTGTCGCGTGTGTGGACGACTCACGTGTGGATTGACGAAAGCCGCCGCCGACCGGCCGGATCACGTCGTCTTTCGAAAGGCGGGGCCGATGCGATCGACCGGCCAGAAGCTAGACAGCAACCGAAAACAAGCTGCGTTCCCATCTGCCGCTTCTCTCCGTTTCGAGTCGCCCGCTTCTTTTGGGCGCCATGCCCGAAAATTCAAAATTCGGGGTACGGTCCCGCGTCCCGATTGCGCTGCTGCCCGCTAATGGAGTGCGGAGGACGCGGCGAGGAGCGGCTGGACGGCGAAGGAGGAGGACGAACGGGAGTTCGGCCACTCGCCCGCCCGCCGAACTGGCGCGTGTGAATTTTCGATCGGGGAATTTGAACGCGACGGTTCGGGCGTCCCTGCTTTCGGCCCGGCCCCGCAATCATCGGCCTCCCGTTCGGGCGGCGTCTCGGTCCCCGATCGCCCGTTGCGGACGAACGCCAATTTTGCTGCCCGCCCGCTTCATCCCAAGTTCGCCGCTGCTCCCGCCGCGCCGTCCGCCCATCTCTCCGCCGTCCGCTCCGATCGGGAGTTGCGTTTGGAGCGCGCCGATCAGTCGGGAGTTTCCTTTTGGCCACCGCCACGGACCCGCACACGGCGCGCCGCCCGCTCATGCCGAGACATCCGCCGCTCCGTCCGCCTTCTCGCTCTCGTTTAATGGACCGTCTGCAATGCTCGAGAGTGAGCGTTGTTTTGCTCCGAAACGAGAGCGATGAGGCGTACGGTAAATGGCGGCGAGTCCTCTCGCGCTGCTCTTTTCCGAAGGCGCCGGTCGGGATTTCCGAAATCCTCGATGCGGATTTCGTTTCTCTTCGATTTCGCAGCCAACCCTACGGTATTCGAGGCGCCTGTCGGCAGATCCCGAGCCCGTCGCGTTCATTGGACACCCGCGAATTTGGGCGGCGGACCACCCACACGCTCGCCGCTTTCTTCCCGCCCGACCGCCCGCCCTCCGCCTCGCTTTTCGTCCGCCGACTGCGAAAGGGGGCGCAGCCGTCCGTCTTTTTTGTCTTCTTCCGTCCCCTCCCTATTCGCCCGCCCGCATCCATGCGCTCACAATTCGGGGGGATTCGGGAGGATTTCGTTAACTCTCGACCGGAAACAGCCGATCGTCCCGCAAGTTCGACCTCGCATTTGGCTTGTAGTCATTTGTACTCGATTCGAATTCCACTGCTATTCGCGATTCACCGGCGGCCGCGCGGGCAGTCGGAATTCGGCGAAAGGAGGCCCTCCTTACGACTCATCTCCCCAATTAGCAACAGCGAGGAGGAGGGCTGACGAACAGAAGACGGCGGGCGGCCCGCTTGATGAGCGGCGCGCTAATTTCATCGGCCGAAAAATCAACAACACGCCGCGGCGATCGTCTTTCGGAGGGACGTCTTTCGTGATGATCCAAAACAAGCGGCACACTCCACCCGCCGCCGTCCACCTGATTCACGGCGATTTTCGTCGAAGAGGACGCCCAATTGTTTCGGGAGTAATTCCTCGCCTTCTGCTCTGCCCGCATTCCTTCGCAAATGTTCGCGGAATGTGCGGCCTGTCGGTCGGAATGCTCGCCGCCGGCCGTTCGGATTTTGTCGCCGCGTGATCGCCCGTTCGGTTCCATTTGTTCAACATTTCGATCCTGACGACGAGAAGATGGCCGCCGGTTTGCATGACGTTCCCGAATGCAGCGTTTCGCTGCGAAATGCGGGGCGATCCAGCGACTACTCCGAATTTCTTTCGGCCCGAGGCGCGCAGTACGAAACCTTTACGGTTAACTGCCCTGAAAGCTCGTCACCGCTCACAACTTCCTTCCATTACCGTTCCCTCTCCTAATTAGACACACGCGTATTCCTTCAAAAGCATGCAGCGGGGTGTCCGGTCGCCGTGACCTTTGAATCAAGTGCCCTCTCGCCTTTCTCGAATGCCAGGTTGCGCAAAGACAAAGACGCGCCTGTTTGTTGCTTCTTTCCAAACGTCTTTCCGCTTATGAAAAGCGGGCGTTAAAGCGGCCAAAAGTTGCTTGAAACCTGTGGCGGCATTTCGCAAAAAGGATGCCGCCCGCCCCAGCGCAACGTGCGCAAAGGTCGGCGGCGGCGGCTTGAAAGTGGGCGGCCAAACGCCCGCCTTCGAGCGGATCACAATCGAAACGCGTCCGAACCATTTATTGATCATCAATTTGGGGCCGAAATTCGGGAACAGAAAGGCGGCTTGTCTTCCCGTTCAAAGGAATGCTCGCAGGTTTCGGGCGAGAAGATTGGGGTCAAGCATTCCGTCCATGCGGTCCGACCTCTTTCCTTTTGCGTGCTTGCTGATGTCCTTCTATCTTCTTGTGTAATCAGTGGTGTTCTTTTTAGTGGCAATACCAAGGCGGCATGTCGGCGAGGCCCAACGCGCCGCAACCGAACGCGCCGTCCGGCGTGAACTCCAATCCGGGCGCGTACTCCCTCTTCCCGCCGCCCACGTCTTTCGCGCACTCGATGGCGCCCTTCTACGGTCATCCGTTCAATCCGCGTGAGTTGTCCTCCTCACCTGCTTTCATTGAGTCCTCATTTATTTCTTGTTTCAGCCACCTTCGAACGTGGAGCGATCGACGGCGCCACTTCTTTGCCCGTGTTCCCGCCGCCCGACCCGCGGGACCTCTCGAGGCAGCCGGCGAGAAGCCAGCCGATGCCCCCGTTCGGCGCCTTCCAGCAATCGCATCCCAGCGCGCCTTTCCCGCTGCCCACGTCCATCGGCGTCCACCGGCCGAGCGGATTTTCGTGCCCGCCTGCCCACTTCCCGTTCTACCCGCCGCCGCACCCCCCGCACCGTCCATTGGTCAACCCCAATCAGGGGCTTCCTTCCCTGCAGTCCCTCTTCATGTCGCAATGGAGTCCGCTGGTGAAACAAGAGGCGCCGCCCGAGCAGAACGAGGAGCTGGAAGCCTTTAATGTCCCCGCATTCCTTCAGCAGTAAGTCCTTCTGTTTGCATGATTATGATCATCCCTCTTCTTGCAGGATGCATGAGACGAAGCGGAACGGCCGTCGGCAGCAATACACGCGGCAAATGCTCGAGGAAGCGGTGGAGGTGAGTTCGCCGATTTGCTAACCGCCCGATCACTTGTCCTTTTCAGAAGATTCGCTGCGGAGAAATCGGAGTTCGACCGGCCTCCACTCTGTACGGCATCCCGCGATCCACCCTGAGGAACAAGATCTACCGACTTGATGGACTGCCCGACGGACAGCCGCAGCCCAAAGTGGTGCGCACTCGGTGGGTCTTCTATGTCACTTCTGTTTAACTCATCCTTTTGCGTTCAGTCCGCCGAAGTCAATCAACAACGACGAAGAAAGCGACGAGCAATCGACGGATGAATCACCCGATCTGCCGCCCCAGACCAACTCGATCGAAGCCTACAATCGCGCGCTAATGGCCCGTGCGCTCAGCCAGCGGTCGGCGGACGTCGCCGTCACTTCTCAAGCTCAAGCGAATGCCGCCGCCTCCAACCTGGCGTCTACCGCAACGGCCAGTCACCAGCAGTTGAACTACGTGCAGGCCATGATGTCCGCGATGTGGTTCTGTTCGTTCCTACAGCACACGGTCCACTTAATCAACAATCCGCCCGCCCCCGCTGCCGAAGAGCCGGCCGAAAGCTCGAACAGCGGCCGGAAGAAACGAGGCCAGTACAGGCGAGTTCTTTTTTCGCGATGATCGAACGGCTAATCGATTGCGTGTTTGCAGACGCTACGACAAAGGCGCGTTGGAGAGCGCGGTCAACGCCGTCCGCGGGGGCATGTCCGTCCACAAGGCGGGCACGCTCTACGGAGTGCCGCACTCGACGCTCGAGTACAAGGTGAAGAACCGAACGCGGAAGCCGCGCGGCGACCAGGAGAGCGTCTCGAGTGCGCGATCCGACGAGGAACTCGCCCAGCTCGTGTCCAACGATGTCGTCGATGAGCCGACCGAAACGACGGCGCCCGTTCCTGCCAATCCCGCGTTTCTTTCGGTTCCCGTGATCCACAACACGCGACTCATCAACCCCTCGCTCTTCTCCCCGATCGATCCCATTGCCTCGAACACGGACGGCGGCATCCCCGGCGCTCCTTCCGCTCCTTCGGCCACTCTCCACTTCCCGAACGGGGCCGCTCAAGAAGCTTCTTTCTGACGATGAAGCCCGTCTTCTGCTTCCACACACCCGCTTACTCCCCTCCAACTCTTGCCTTTCGATGATTCACGCACATTTCGAATCACTCCATCCGTTTGTTTTCCGCCAATTCCAATGAGTCACTTCGCTTTCGACGGCCAAACAGTTTCTTCCATTAGTCCGGCGGGCATTTCGGTTACGAGAATTGGTGCAAAGATTCTCTCTTCAGTCGCTCCACTCCAACAGTCGAAGAAGATACCAGTCCACGTGCTTGCCTTCTAATCCGTGCCTTCCTTTTCGTTTGTTTCCTTTGCGAGATTACCAATAAAGAGTTTTTATTTCGTGCAGTAAGGAGTACTCACTTGCGAAAGCAACTAGTTTGCTGGTTGAGGTAAAAAATCGATCGAATAACAGAGATGAGAAAAGGATGTCGAGAAGCAGGGCTAATTACAAGCAAAAAATCTCGGTTTCTCCGACCCACTCGCTTCTTTTTTGGCTCTCCTACATCCACGTGCCCGGGTATCGCGAGTAGAAGAACGAGGGCGTGTAGAGCGACGAGCGATACGTGCGGTAGTTGGCGGCGGCGGGCGTCAAGCTCTTCCCGTCCTTCGAGACCAGCCGGCCGGTGTCGCCGATGTACACTTGGCAGTTGTCCTCGCGGATGCCCTCGTCGTTCTCGATGCGGCAGCTGTAGAAGCCGGCATCCTCCTTTTGCGCGTTGAAGATCACCAGCTGAAAGACGAGAAGAAAGCCGCATCGTTCGGATTCCAATGAAAAGAACTCACTTCCGTCGAGAAATCGGTCGTGTTGATCATGTGGCGAGTGTTGTTGACCACCGGCTCCTGGCCTTTGAACCTGAAAGCGGTGGATTCGGGGGAAAGAAGCAGGAGTTCGCTTGCCACCAAACCAGCGGCTCGGGATAGCCGCGGAAGTTGGCCTTCAGAACGATCGTTTCGTCGTGATGCCCCCAGCGGTCCTCCAAGCGGCTCGTGAACTCGGGGACCTCGTGTCTGCGGGCGGCTGAAAGCGGCAAGGAAGTGAAAAAATCAACGTAAGACTCACTTTTGCGCAGGAAACTCGGCGTCCCGTACAAATCCAACGGCTCTCCGCGCTCGACTGCACGACGAGTCACCTCAAAAAGGGTGCATTCTTTCGATCATTCAGTCCACCCGCTCACCGGCTTTTGGATGTGCCCGCGAGAAGCCAGAAAGGCCTCGGGCACTTGATAGGGACCGTCGTCCCGCAAGACGATCACGCGAGCACCGCCAGGCATTCAGCAACTTGCAGCAAGCTACACGAGTAAATCAAAAAAACGACAAGAAAATCGCAAAAGCAACCGCAAAACTGACAAAAGAACGTCCTCGGATCCAAAAAGCCGCGTGCAAGCGGTGGAAAATGCGAGAAATCGACGTGCCGAACGAGAAAGCGGCTCGGGAGCGGACGGGAAGCACAACTGTTGCGTCCCCACTTCCATTTGATTGCTGCCCGTTGGACGGGCGATCAGTTCGAAGGACATCTGGCCGCTCGGAGTGCTCCCAGTTCAAAGGCGGAACTCAAAACAAGGAACGAGTGCGTGAAAGCGTTCACTGAACGCGCTCGTTGCTGGTTGATGGGCACAAAACACGTTGTACAAGCCGGCTTCCTAATATAAACCGGGCAAGCCTTCACCAGCTCGTCAATTAACCCTTTCGAACGAACTCGTCTGCTTCTTCAACCGTCAATCTTCCCAACTTCAGGGATTCTACCGGCGCAACTGCAAAGAGAAATCGAGCAACGTCCATTTCGCTGGTCTTGTGCTTGTGGTCCGGGCAGATGATGAATGATGCTTCTTGTTGTGTCGATGAGGTTTGTCAACGAGTGTTCTTCGCGTGACAGACTGGGACGACCTGTTCGGTCGAGTGGACGGAACTGTCGAATGCGCGGGGTAAACGAACATTTCAGACCGCCATTGATCAAACAGACGCTGGTTTTGATGCTGATAGGATTTTTTGAGCGTTTGTGATGAGGTGGGCGAAGCAATCGGGACTTTCAGAAGACCGTGACCCCCAATTGAATGCTTCTTTGGCAGTAGAGAAAGACGCTAGAGGAAGCAATCAGTCTCTAGGAGCGGAAGAATTGACGCGCTTGTCGAGGGAACACTTGGCCTGCCTGTTGTTCAGCTGCGGAACTCCTCGACCGCCACTCGTTCGGTCGCTGCTCTCGGATTCGATCGCCCGCTTCCTGATTTCGTCCGGAAATTCCACTCTTGTAGGTGAAAAACTCATCTCCACAACGCGTCTCCACTCGTGTTTCTTTCCTTCGATTTTTTCGCGATGATTTTCGACGACTCGCCGCCGGAACTGATTTCTTTCCTAATTTCAGGTTATGGCCGCGCCGTTGTCCTCGTTTCTGCGCCCCGCTCGCTACGGGGCGTCCGTGGGCGCGCAGTCCATTCGCTGCTCGCACATTTGGTACCCGGACGCCAAGTTCGAGCGCAAATTTCAAGTGAGTTTCGAATTCCCTCGAAGAATTTCATTTGGACGATCTCTGTTTAGAAAATGGGTCCGCTGGGCGCCATCGAAGTCCACAAGCCGAACGACTACTCGCGCGCCATCGGGCTGGACAAGCTGATGGACCTCTACGCGAAGGCCCCTGTCTACCCGGACAACTACGTGACGCTGCCGCGCGAGAAGCAGCTGGAGAACATGATCCTCAACTTCGGCCCTCAACACCCGGCCGCTCACGGCGTGCTCCGTTTGATTCTGAAGTTGGAGGGAGAGGTGATCGGAAGAAGTGGCTGCTCGTTTAATTCCCTCGCTCTTTTCCAGGTGATCATCAAGGCCGTCCCTCACATCGGCCTCCTGCATCGCGCCACCGAGAAGCTGATCGAGCACAAGACCTACACGCAGGCGTTGCCCTACTTCGACCGTCTGGACTACGTCTCGATGATGAACAACGAGCAGGCGTTCTCGTTGGCCGTCGAGAAGCTGCTCGGCATCGACATCCCGCCCCGCGCCAAGTGGCTTCGCGGTTCGTCCACTTTTTGTGTATTTCTCGATCAATCCAGCTCGTTTCCAGTGCTGTTCGCCGAGTTGACGCGCATCCAGAACCACATCATGGGCCTGACGACCCACGCGCTCGATGTGGGCGCCATGACGCCCTTCTTTTGGATGTTCGAGGAGCGCGAAAAGATGTTCGAGTTCTCGGAGCGCGTGTCCGGCGCCCGCATGCACGCCAACTACGTGCGTCCGGGCGGCGTCGCGTGGGACATCCCGCTGGGCATGCTGGACGACATCTACGACTGGGCGGTCAAGTTCCCCGAGCGCATCGACGAACTCGAGGACGTGCTCACCGAGAACCGCATCTGGAAGCAGCGGCTGGTGGACGTGGGGATCGTGAACGCGAGCGACGCCCTCAACTGGGGCTTTTCGGGTGTGATGCTGCGCGGCTCGGGTATCAAGTGGGACGTGCGCAAGACGCAGCCCTACGAGGTGTACGACCAGATCGAGTTCGACGTCCCGGTCGGAACCAAAGGCGACTGCTACGATCGGTGGGTTCTTTTCGTGCATTCCTTTCATTCGTGTTCGTCCTTCAGCTACTTGTGCCGCGTCGAGGAGATGCGCCAGTCGCTGCGCATCATCCACCAGTGCCTGAACCGAATGCCGAAGGGCGAGATCAAGGTTGACGATCGGAAGGTCGTGCAGCCGAACCGCACCGAGATGAAGGTTTGTTCTCCGGCCTCGTTCTGCGGTTAAAAGAAGAGAGTGTGCTTGCAGGACAGCATGGAGTCCCTCATCCACCACTTCAAGTTCTTCAGCGAGGGCTTCCAAGTGCCGCCCGGCGCGACCTACGTGCCCACGGAGGCGCCCAAAGGCGAGTTCGGCGTCTACTTGGTGGCCGACGGCACCTCCAAGCCCTTCCGCTGTTACATCCGCGCGCCCGGCTTCGCGCACTTGGCCAAGATCCACGACGTCGCGTACATGTCCCTGCTCGCGGATTGCGTGGCCATCATCGGGTGAGATCCCTTTGCTCACTTCCGTCCTTCTCACTCCCCTCGCTTGCAGAACGATGGACCTTGTGTTCGGAGAAATCGATCGTTGAGCGGCCGGCAGGAGTCAAGAGTTGGATAGGCGTCTCTTCCGTTTGTTTGTCCTTTGTTTCGCGATGCAGTGTGAATAAAGTCGATAGGATTTGGAGTTCCTTTCGTTTACGCGTTCGACTCAACAAGACGCCAGTTGATCACGAATTTCATTGAAAACAACGTTGTTTACAGAAAAGTTGAAAGACGAACAAGAACGTTTGCTGGACTCCGGGAACACACCGAGTGCTTGCCGCTCAATAAGGATAGCCGTTGGGAGGTGGTGGGGCGTAGATCTGAAAGGAGAGTCCATTAGTCTGCAGTGGAAGAAGCGGGGATGTTTGCTGTGAGTGAGCAATCGCTTTTGGGCGCTCAGAAAACCGAATGCTGGAGGGTTAATCAGCTTTCGTTCGCGATCATGCGTCGCGCAAACAAAACACTCGGCCCCGTCATTATCGTGATCGATGACAAGCCGGCGAAGAAGTGCGGGGTGTCAATTACGGGATCGTGCGTTGAAACATGAGCCGCTCGTTGATCAGGGCCGCATCCAATTGAACAGAAGAACGGCGGCTTACCGGTGGAGGCGAGGGCATGGTCATTTGCGACTGGGACTCGTAGTTCGCGCGTTGAGCCTTGTCTCTTGATCGATTGATCAGCCAAATGATGAGCCAGACGATGAAAGCGATGATCACGAGGGCGCTGAAGATGCAGATCAAGGCGACGGCTGCTGCGTATTTCTCCTTCCTGAAACGAAGCAATCGATGTTGTCCGAGGGGCGAAGAAACAAACCAGGAGGAGTTCTCACAACACCCGCCCTCGCAGCAGCCCAAGTCCACGTAGCATTGCTCCACGACTTGCTGTATTGAATTCGGAATCCCGTAGATGCAGTCGTAGAACGAGGGATCATCGTCTGGAAGGGACGAGGATAAGTTGGAAGTAAACAAAGAGGGCCTTCTCACCGTTCACTCGTTGATCCAAAAGGGTCGCATCGGAGAGACTGGGAGCGGGAGCACCGGGCTGGGGAAGAACGTAGCTGGGCGCGTCGAATTGGCGGTTAGAAATCGGCTGGATCACGTTGTGCGGCACGTATCGAAAGCCTGCAGAAAGAAGAGGCAATGAATGCGACTCATGAACAAAGCGAAGTAAAAGGAGCATAACAGCATAAGCAAGGCAGCTTTATCCCAAAAAGAACCTACCGGGAACATCCCATCGCGACCACGGCGAGCGTGGCTCCTGCGCCATCGCCCAACGGACGGTCTGAACGGAACGAGTGAACGCTGGTCGACGTCCCCGAAGCCACCGGAGTCACGTGGCCCCGACTACAAACCGCTCGACCGGCCCCGTCTGGTGCGAAGTGGCGGGCGATCGAGCGGCCCACGCGCGGATCGTCGGAGCGCAACAATCGAGGGCCGAGGGCGGCGGCGGGATCAATTTCCACGCGTGCAATCCCCGCGCGTCCAATCAGAAGGAGCAAACGGAAAGGAGAACGGAATAACAAGAAGTCCACCGGCGAGCACACGCACCGTGCGCGACCGCTGATCGCGCGTTGAGGACCGCCGCCAGCGGCAAGAGGCGCGCGTTGCATTCGAGGCGGCCGGCCGCCTTTCGCACATTCCGGTCCGAGCGGGCGGATGGGCGGGCGGATGGGCGGGCGGGCGCGGTGATCAGGAACGCGCGAGTCGCCCCTCTTCCTGCCCGCTCGCCGCCGATTGTTCGTGTGGCCGCAGGGACGGGCGGAGGGACGAGTGAGTGCGCGCATCCGCCGCCTCCTTCCGCTCCGTTCCGCCCGCATCTCGCCCGCTTCGTCGTTGCCCGTCCTACGATTCGCTTGACTTCGATCGCTGCGGACTCTTGCCGCCACGCACTTGAAACGCCGGCGGCCTCGCCGCTCGCCGGCGGCGGCTCGTTCAAACAACACAGCGGAACCAAACAATCGACTGACGGGCGGAGGCCGCTGGATATGCGCGACGAGTCCAAAAATGCGCAGTTGTGCAGACGGCGGCCGGCGGGCGGGTGTTTGATCAACGCGACTTTCGACATTCGAATTGACGAGCCGACGGCGAGCACATTCAATCAGATTTCTGTTGAACAAACAACCGGACACAAATGAGCAATAAAATCAACATTAGACGTCTGCAATCACTGAAAGCCCTGACTGTTGCGATAGTAATTGGTCTCGTGCTCGACCAGCTGCTCGTGGAGATCGTCCAGCTCGCGGTGCTTCTCGTCCACTTCCTTTCGGGATCGTTCGAGTGCCTGATGCGCCTGCTCGACTTGGATGAGGCAACGTTCGAGGTGCTCCGCTTCTTCGCGCATTCGCTGGATGTCCGCGTTGCGTTGCCGTTGGAACTCGCGCTTCTCCGCGTTCAACTGTTCCCGCTCGTTGACCACCCGCACTAGGAGGTCGTGCTCCTTCGTAATAAACTCCGTCTGAAGAGGATCAAGTACAAAAGAAGGAAACCCTTGCACTCACTCGATACTGCTCCAACTCTGCTCGCTTGGATTCGATTTGGACGAGAATCTCGGATTGCTCTTGCTGAAAGGCCGTCTGTTCGGCCCGCACCTTCCGTTTTTCAGCTTCCAGCCACCGGCGTCCCTGCAGGAACAAAAAGTGATTGAATGGCGTTTGTTTTGTAAACGGACCTCGACGATCTCCTCGCTGTACCGAAAGCTCAGCTCTTCGATCTCCGCCTCCACGGCCCGCAGCAATTCCTGCCGCTTTCGATCCCACTCGCCCATCTCCGAGTGCAAAGCCGTGACTCCGCGCCCGATCTGCTCGTCGGCCAGGTCCACGATCCGATTGACGGCGTCGTTGTAGTTGCCCATCGAGTTGATGGCATCGCGGAGGCCGTTCAACGTGAACGTCACGTTCTCCAGTCGACTCTGCACGCTCACGAGTTGACTGAAGCGAAGCGGGATTGTTGCTTCATTTCTTCCATTGGTTCGACTTACTCCTCTTGCCGCTTCACGTTCCGCACGACGTCCACGTCGTCTTCGATCGAACGCCGCAACTCGGCGACCTCGTCGCGATGTTCCTGCTTCAACCGCTCCAGTTCCTCGCTGCAATCAATTGAGTAATGAGAAAAAAAAGTAGAAAAACATACCGATGATCGGTACGGAGCGTTCGAATCTCGCGCTCGTGGTCGTCAACCAGCTTCGTCTGCTGCTTGTGCAGCTCGTTGATCGTTTGCTGGAGTTCGTTCCGCTCGTAGCGCAAATTCGAGGCTTCACGACGGAGTTGTTCGAGCTCCGCACTAAAGAAGAATGAAAAACAAACACTGCTCGAAGCACGCACTTGTTTTGCTGTGGTGGAGGATTCGAAGCGGTGGGCGCAGGAGTTGCCTCGACTTCAGCTGCCGCCCGTCTTGTCGATTGGCGGCTTCTCGGCGGTCCGCTTTCTGCAGCCGGCGGGAGAGCGGACGATCCACCGGCTGTCGGGTTGGTCGACGGTGCCGAAGAGAACAAATCGAAGAGACCGCCGGCTGCCGAAGCGGGCCGATCCGCCGTCGCCGGCCGTTGCAAAGCGGACGTCGAGGGCGGCGGGGGCGGCGGAGCGGACGGCGCACTCACGCCCGAACGTGGGGGGTCGCGGAAGGTGACCGTCGGCCGCCGTTGAGTGCCCGCACTGCTCGTTTCTCGCCTTGCTCGCTGAACACACGCGATCATTCGGTTGATTTCTCGTTCGCTGCTTACCGTTCGGGGCTCCGTGCTAAAGAGGCTGTCGATCAGGCCTCCGCCCTCGTCGTTCTGAAAGTACGCGCACATTCCGTTGGTCGTGGTTCCCAATAGAAGGAAGTGAGGCGATTGGCTTGGAGCTCAACAGTCTGCGGTCAATGCTCGGATTACAAACCCGCTGGATTAACTTTTGTAGTGGCCGAGTTGGAGCGGCACCCCGACGCGAAACTTACGTCCGGCAAATCCAATTCGTCGTCCATCCTTGCCGCCGGCGAGCGCTCCCGTTCGTGCGCGCCGGCCGGTCAGTGCGCGGAGTCTGCAGACGGCGGCGGCATGTCCGCCCGCGGCCGGACGGCCAGCGGCGATTTCGGCCGGTCGTCAGGGACAACAAAGAGGCCGAAGTGGGCCGTGAACACTTCCAGCCGGCGGCCGTTTGGCGGCCAATGCGGCGTGAAATTAATCCGCGCGCAAATCGCCCGTGTTTCTTCGCCGATTCCCACCGCCGACTGCCAATTTTCTTTGCGTAAAAGCGGGCAATTCTCGAAGCACTCAACTCGTTCTTCTATCGACTTCGACTGATCCGTACGGTTTTAATCTAATCGAACGGATCTATCAACAAACAAACAGAAGAGAATCCACGAGCGAAAGGCCCGCGCACATCAACGACGGGGACGCAGCAGGCGGCTAAAAACAGAGAATCCGTTGGAGTTATTAGTAAGGAGGCCGGCGGTTGGTTAGGCAATGCTAAGAATTTTCGATCAATGGGGGAAGAATTTGGCTACAAGAACATCTCACTAAGGAACGAAGAGAATCGAAGGTGCACAGTTAAACCCGTGGGAAAGAAACGAGTTCGAAGTAGAGAGAATTTGCAAAAAAAACAATGGCGTGCAAGGGATATCCTAGAAATTTGAAGGAAGGGGAGAGCTCGTGATTCAGAAGTACCCTTTGCGGCTGCGTTGAGCCAAGACTTTCGGGCGATGACGGTTGAGTTTGGCGGAGAGCTTCGCGTAGTGCGTCTGCTCGGCCTTGAAGGCCTTCTGCTCGACGTCGATGTTTTCCTGGGTCGTTTGGACTGCAAGCGAGCAAGAATAAACGATTGCACAAAGCCGAAGGAAACTCACGAGTTTGCTCGAACTGCTCGCTCATCTCCAGGTCGAAGTTGGCCATGACCAGACGAGCCCGCTCGCGTTCGCTCATCAACGCAAGGTTGTTGATGTAGGCGGACAACGAGCCGAGATCCTGCGTGTCCAGTTGAGTCGGCGGATACTTCGCTGCTTGACGAGCTGAATGCATCGAAGAATGAGAAGTTGGAGCGGTGGCTTGCGGCTCACCTTGCATTTCCCGCAGGATTTCCGCCCGCATTTCTTTGACGTCCATCTCCTCCGCGTGCTGCTCCGCCTCGTCCGCGATGTTCTTGCTCTCGTCCAGACGGCGGGCGTCGTTTTGATCTGAAACCGGAGCAGGAATGAAAGTGTTAAAATGAAACGAGACTCACCGTATCCAACGCTCGCCATGACGTCCAGCAGACGGGGCGGCTCGAACGTTCGGTACCGCCGCTGGTCATCCTTGGGCGAGACGGGCAGCAGGAGGAAGTCGTGGCCGTTCGCCTTCCGCAGCTCCTCCAGCTCGTCGTCACGACGGCGGCGTTCGATGACCGCACGGCGAGCGGGCTTCGAGAGGCCCTTGGTGTCCAGCTGGGGGCGGTTCTTGCGCTCTTTGGTCATCCGATTGCTGCGGGCGAAGTCGTCGAGGATGCGCGTCCGCAAGAAGGCCGGCAGGAGGTTGAGTTCGTTCATCTCGGCCACCGACGTCTTGGCGCCGCAGTCCTCGCACGGCGCCTCGTTCTCGACCGCAACGACTGTGGCCTTGGCTTTCACGGGCAGAGGGACCACACCGCTGCCCGCTTTAGCGTTTTTTGGAAGCGCCCACTGCTCGAAGGTTCTTGTGTCCGCCGGAGTCCCGCCGCTCGCCGCCGAGCTGCCGGCCATCGGGTTGATCGGAGCGGCGGGCGGAGCGCGCGGTTGGAAAGAGTCCGGCCACGTGTTCACGTTCGGGCTCCACAGCCCCCGGCCGTTGTCCACGAAGGGCGACGGGAAGGCGGCGTTCTGCGGCGGGTGTCCGTTGGAGGTCGACGGTTGGAACTGGAACGAAATTTAATGAACGAATTGTCTAATAAAAACCACACACCTGTTGCTGCATCCCGCACATCATTTCCGCGTACTTCTGTTCGGGAGCGTCCATCGCCGTCGGCATCGCGCGGGAGAGGTCGTAGCCGGGGAACGGTTGCGGGAGGCCGTTCTGCAGGCCCAGCATGCGGTGGAGATTGGACTGCGGATTCGCGTTGAGGAACAGCTGGAGGGCGGTGGCCGCCATTCGCCGGTTGTACTCGCCACCGTCCGCCATGCCGACCGAATACCAGGGCACGGGCGCCGATTGGAGTTGCTGACGGGCGGCGAGTTCGGCCATCAGCCGGAACTGGTCGAGGTTCGTGGAGATGAGCGGCACGTGGCCGTTCACGCCCGTCTGCAGGTTGGGCGAGGGCGCGTGCACGAACGGCGACGCCTGGGCGTTCAGGATGGCGGCGATCGCGTGTTGGAGCGGCGGGTTGGCGACGTTCTTCGCGTCGCCCAGGTGAGCCGACATCTGCGCGGTGGCCGGCTGGTGGAGGTGGCCGTTCGGCGCGGTGCTCGCCTGAGCGGGGCTCTGCGTGGCCACCAGCTGGGCGCCACTTCCGATCGCGAGCGAGGCGGCGGGCGTCGAGAGGCCGGAGGTCGAGGGCTTCGAGGTCGTGTGCGTGTCCACGTTCAGCGGCTTCATGCTCGCGACGCGGCTGATCGACGAGCGGACGTCCTTCAGGTCGATGGCCGCGGGCACTTCCTTCGGGACGGCGATCTTCGGATCGCTGTCGTCCACTTCGAACTGGGCGGCCAGGTCCTTCGGCGGCTTCGCGGTTTGAGCCCACGGCGTGATCGTGCGGAACTTCAGCAGGTGTTGCTTCCGGTTGAACAACTCGGCGGACTTCTGCGGCGGCGCCGCCTTGGCGACCGGCGAAGCGGCTTCGACGGGCGCGGGCGAGGCGACGGGCAGCGTGGCGGTCGACTGGGAGAATCCCGACGGCTGCTCGCTGGGCAGTCCGCCGACGGTCGTGTCCACGGCGATCGGCTTGAAGGTGGCCGCCGTGAGGAGCGGGGAGCCCACGGCGCGCACACTCGTGCCGGCCGCCTCTGCGTCGTCCGTGCCGAAGAACGAGACGGCGACGTTCGCGTGGGCGGGCGTCGTTTCGTGCACGGGAGCGGGCGATCGTTGGGGCGAAATCGCCGGCGTCTTCTGGACGGCCGCCGGATGCTCGACCGTCGTTTTCGGCGTCTTCGGGGGCGACGGGCGGCTGATGCTCTCCGTTCGGGACTGCGAGCTGAGGCGGCGCTTCTTCGAGACCTCCGCCGGCGTGTCCACCGACTGGCCGTGGGTGGACGCTTGCCGCTCTAGCTTCTTGCTGCTCGTCGGCTCGACTTGCGGCGGCTGGTCGGAGGTGGGCGTCGGCAGGCTGGGCTGCGGGAGGACTTCCTTCGAGGTGGACGGCTGTCCGCCGGCGGGCTTCGCCGAGCGCTTGAACGTCGCGCTGTCGCCCAGTCGCGGGATCTTGTAGCTCGACTGGATGGACGGAGCACTCGCGATCGGGAAGACGGGGGCGGCGGTGGGCGCCGGCTCTTTGGCGGGCTTCTCCTCCGTCTCTGCGCTGGAGCGCTTCTTCTTCGGACGGGGGACTTTCGTCGGCGTGGACTCCGGCGGGGCGGTTCCGGAAGCCGCAGAAGTCGAGGGCGCCTCCGAACGAGACGATTTGGCCGCGAGGTTCGGGTCCTTGGATCGCCGTTTGGACTTCGGCGCTCCGCTCTGATCGTCGGACTCCCGCTCGAAGTAGTCGAAGACGTCGGTCGGCTGTTGGGAGCTGGCGGGTGTCGTCGCATCGGCGGAGGGCTTCGCCGATCGCTTTCGTCCGCGCACCGCGGCCCGAGAAGCGGCGTTCTGGTCGGGCGTCTTGGACTTCTTGCTGCTCGGGCGGACGGAACGCTCGCGGTCGCCGGCTTCCGCGGGCACGTTCACTTCGGGCGTGGAGGTCGTGCGGTGGGCCTTGAACTCCATGTTGGGCTGCGGCTCGGGCACCTCGTATCCGTCGTCGTCGAAAAGGAACTTGCGCAGTTCGGGCGTGAGGTCCTCGGGCTTGAGCAGCTCGGCCGGTTCGCTCGGCTTCGTCTTCTTCGCCCGCTCGCCGTCCGCCGAGTTCGCGTGGCTGGACTTGGCCGCCTTCAGGGCTTGGCGGCGGTAGAAAGAGTGGACGGCCTCCAGCACGTTGGACGGAATGTTGTAGTTGCGGATGAACGACAGCATCGATTTCCGCTTGGTCTGAAAGAAAGGAAATCAATGAACGAGCAATTCTTCACGCATGCCCTCACCTCCGTCGACACCTTCAGCCGGTCGAGCGTCGCCCACTCGTCGTGCCTCGAGTTCCAGCCGTGGTAGTGGATGAATGCGGAGGTCATGCGGCCGAGCTTGTCCAACGCGTCCCGATGCACCGACTTCGTGAAGCGGAAGTTCGGCGTGTTGTCGACCTCACGGACGAGCTTCGTGAGCACGCGGAGGATCATTTTGGACGGCGGGCGGCGCAGGTTGTCGAGGCGAACGCGGTACAACTCGGTGTCCGAATCGCGGGCGGCCATCTCCGCGTGCATGACGTTGATGCTAAAAATGAAGGAAGATGTGAGGTTTGGATCGAGGGAGTGGACTCACATGTCCGCTGGCACGCAGCTGTCCTTCTCGGCGACGCTGGACGGCGTGCCCGCGCGCGCCTTCGCCGACTTGCCGCCGCTGGAGCCCAACGCGACCTCTTCGGGCTTCTTCTGGACGCTGCGCTCCGCCGGCTGGCTGGCGTCTCGGTGGGCGTCGGCCGTTTGGGAGGAGGCTTTGGAGATGGGCTCGCCGCTCTTCGACTCGCTCACCGACTTCTGTCGTTGGACGGATTGGAGGCCGCTCGGTCCGGCGATCGGCTCTCCGGCTTCGGCGGTCATGTTGGCGAGTCGCCGCTTGGAGATCGCGCGGGACGCCTTCTTCTGCTCGCCGCCGTCCGCCGACGACTTGGAGCCGGCGGGGAAGTTGAGCGGTCCCTTCCGATTCTGATGGTTTGGCTTCATCTTGGTTTGAAAGTACTCGAAGGTCTCCAGGCGGCTACAAGGACGAGCGATCATTCGAGGGCAGTCGAAAGAAGGTCACTTACGCGTGGTAGAGATCGCGCAACCCCTCCGAGTCCATGTGCCCGCCCCATCCGAGGACGGAGAGGACGTTCGGCCAGGTCTCCGTCTCGCTGACCTTCCGGTAGCCGCCCGCCCGCTCGACCGCGAAGTAGAGGACGCACAGCGGCAGTTTGGTCTTGCCGTAAACGGGGTCCAGTCCGTCCTCCGGCTTGAAGTCGATCTTCGCGTAGTAGGTGGCCAGCTGCGAGTAGAACTTCTCGCGGCGTTGGGCATTCCGCTTGTGGACGGGGCGCCCGTTGCGGAGCGGACGGGGCGGCGCGGAAGTGGGCGGCGGGACGGGGAGAGCGGCCGACGGGGCGGGAGGCGGAGAGCCGAACACCGACTTCGTCGTCCAGTCCTTCGGCAGGCGACCTGAACAGAACGGAATAAGAACTGGAAAGAAGTGAGAGGTACCTTTGCTCTTGTAGTCCTTGAGGACGGCGACCGCTTCTTTGGTCCGGGCGCTGGACGTCTCGCCGCCGGTGGACTCGTCGAATTCGCTTAGCTGCTTCGCGGTGAACACGTGGCTGAAATTGATTCGAAGATCAAAATAAAGCAGAAGTGGAAGGACTCACTAGTCGCCCTTCGGAACACAACGGACGGGGTACTCGTCCGCGGCGAACACGCGACCTTTGTCCGCGCTGTTGGCCAAGAAGGCCGAACGGGCGACCACGACGCCGAAGAAGAGGGTCGTCTTCGGCCGCTCGCTGGACGTCTGCCGGGCGATGACCGCCGTGCCCTCCGCGAACTGAAAGCAACGAAAAAGAGTGACTAGGATCCAAGGTCCTCCACTCACCTCGATGTTCGGGCTGTCGCCGCGCTCCGCATTCTCGCGCCGCTTCTTCGCCGTCGGTCCGTCGCCCTCGGCGTTGCTGACCGAAAAGGAAGTGAGAGAACACTCGCAGAAGTCACTCACTTGTTCCGCGAGCCGCCCTCTTGCTCGGCCTTCGTCGCCTGATCGCCGAAACCGCCCGGCCGCTGATCTCCTCGCTGCCCATCGGCCTCCACGTCATCCCCCTCCTCGCCGTCCGTGCTGCTCAAGTCCGACAGCGAGGACCAGCCGAGGGTCTCGTCCTTCTGGGCCTCCACTTTCTGCGCGCCCAGCTTGCCTTTGAGGAAGCGGTTGGACAGGCGCGTATACCCTTGGACGCCCTCTTCGCCCGTCTTGCTGAAAAGAATGGAGTCGGTTGAAGGTGGGAGATCGAGCGATGACTCACCCGTAACGGTCGGGATTCAGCAGTGGCAGGTTGTCCAGATTCATCTGCGTGTCGTAGTGCTTGCCGCCCTTGAGGACCATTTGATTTCGCCGCAACACGCGCTCGTCCCCGTCGTTGAACACTGAAAACGAGTGGGCGGGTGAAATCATTGCCCAAATTCGACGGTAACTCACTGATCTTGTAGGTGCTGTTGTCTCGAATGTGGATGATGACGGCCGGGTAGAAGAAGCGCTTGTAGGCGACGTTCACCGCTTGCCCGACCACCAGTTTGCCCTGCACCTCGGCCCGCGAGAAGACCTTGTCGACGGGAACCGCCGGACTCTTCGCTTCGACCTGCAAGATTGAAAATGAGAGCGAGAACGAACGCAAAGGAAGGCTCACTCGAATATCCACCGCCTCCTTGTCGAATCCTTGGACGTCGGCCTCGCAGTAGGCGCCCTTGAACTTCGCGCTGACCGGAATCCCGTCGGGCAGGAACGCCGGATTGTCCGAGGCGGCGATCTGAACGGGAGAAAATCAACGAGCAATCCCACAAATCACGGGACAAACCGGCTTCTTCGAAGCATTGCTTCCTCCGGCATCGCGGCGTCCGGATTTTCCTTGAGACGCCGACATTTCGGCCTTCTGCAAACGAAGAGAATTAGTGGAAAAATAGAAGAACGAGGAAGCGTTCGAAGCGAGGATAAAAAGCGGCAAGAATAGCGGAATAAACGCTGCGAATTTCGTTATTTGCCCGTGCATCAAGATTTTCCGAAAAATTAAACGAAAACCGCAAGGAACTCTTCGGAAAGCCGAGAATTCTCGTTCCAAATCGACTTTCAAGCTTCCAGCGGCCCTTTTTCTGAACAAAACCGGAGAATTTTGATAGGAAATCAGTTCACGCTCGAATTTCTTCGAAAATAAACGAATCCTGATCGAAATAATTCGCGGAACATCAAGCAAGGAGCGCCAAACTGATTGAATTCGATTAACATTCGACTAGCGACAGAAATCAACCGAAAATAGTCGCGTTTGCGATCTCCCCGTTTCCCCTCGCATCCACGTACACGACCGCAAATGCCGAGGAACGCGGCGAGCGAACGCCGTCAGTGGCCTTTCGGATTGACGGCGGCGGAGGCGATTCGGCCCTCCCGCCATTTTTCGCTGCCCGTCGAGATGGCGCGTGGTTGTGCGCACATGCCGAGTGCGAGTGGCGGGTGCGGGCAGCGAGGGGAACAATTGACCCCGCCGCTCTCCCACTGGATCCTCGACCCTCCGATCAGCGCGAGCTCTCTTGCGCACAACAAAAGTCGCGCTTATTAGCAGAACTTGATCGTGGATAGCGAAAAGAATCGGCTGCTTCTGTTGACCCACTGCTTTCAAACTAGCCTGTTTACAACCCTCGTTAATCAAGTAAAATTTGACGAGCAAAAAGGACTTTTGCTACCGATCGACGTTTGAGAAGATGCTCGCGATTGCATCAAGTAACCGTGCCCGTCTTTGCTCCTCCCCCACTTACCTCGGATTTGGACGGCTTCTTCTTCGGCGGGGACCTCGGCGGGGACTGGGGCTTCTCCGTCGGCTGCTCCGTCGGCTCCTGCTTCGGTTTTTCCCGCTTCGGCTCCTCCTGCTTCGAGGGCCCCGGCTTGGAGGGTCCCGGCTTCATGGCCTTCGTTTCGATCTTCGACTGGGCCACCAGTTTGGCTCGTCGGGGCGGCGGCGTTCTGGCCTTGGCCAACAGCTTTGCGGCGGCCGCCCGCTTGAGCTCCGGGTTGCCCTTCTTCTTGGACTTGGAGTTGTTCGCCATCTTCGCTTCTGCAAGAAAGAAGGACTGAAGAATGAGGAAGACTGAAACTCTCCTTTCGCTTGCAGTAGGGGGATTTGGTGTAGCTGTTGAAGTAGCTGAAAGAAGAGGTCATTCATGCATTGGCGGATGGACACGTCATCCCATCAACACACGCACACTTCCACGACCCACACGATCGACTTCTCCTCATCCGTTGCCCGACCTCACATTCACGAGTTTCAAGACAGGCGACCCACGGTCAAGAGCGGAAAGAAAGAGCGAGAAGTCAAGATCACGAGAGGAACTTGCAATCAATGCCGTCCATGAACCGCAACCCTCGATCAGCGGAGAGCATCGTTTTTCAGACGGAGCGGCAGGAATGGACGAAAGAGCGGGCAGGCCCGCATGCCGCTGCCCGAAATTTCGGGCGGAATTCGCGGCGGAACTCCTCCGCCGACTGCCGATCGGACGGCGTTCTCATCCGGCGGGAGGTGAGCGGAGGAACGGACCGCCCGATCGGGCCGAAAAAGGCGGCGGCGAGGAGGAGAGAGAGTGATCGAAGACGGGCGAAAGCGGAGAGCACGCACTCTCCTCTTCCCGCAGACCCTCGCATCACTCCCAGACGATCCGAAGTCCGCCGTTGGGCCGCCGCGTGCGTTTCGAGCGAACGGTCGGGCGGGCGGCAGCCGTCCGGCGATCCTCCCGCCTCGAAAACAACCCGCCGCCGTCTCGGTCGGCAGACGAGCGGAGGGACGCGCCGGCAGACCGTACAGTGGGCATGGGAAGAAGCGGACGGCTGTCGACGAGGTTGCGGTCACTCCCGACTGCCGAGCGTGAATGAGATCTCGAGAGTCTCGACGTATTCGTCTGATCTCGACCAAAACACTCGGCTTCTCTCGCCCACCAGAAGGAATCGAATTGTTGGAATCTCCTCGTTGAAACGAATCGTGTTGGATGAAAGCGATTGTTTCACCAAAGGAGTCTCGCCTCATTATTTTGTTGACATCCAGCACTTCCTTCTTCAACGAGTGAATTGCCTGCTGTACTGTGTGTGATTCATTTCGTGGACAATTGACGATTACAAATGGCCGTCTTATGGCAACACTCCGCTCGGGCCGGCCGGGGATCTCGACTGTCGCCGAGCCGAAGGATTCGGTCGATTTGCATAAGCGGCAGCCGAAAGCCGGCCGCCGTCCACTCGCTTTTCTCCTCGTGGGTCGGCCGGCGACGAACAAGACGCTCGGGGCGGCCAAAAGTCGCCACAAAGAGGCTCTTGTTTTCTTTCGCCCGCCTTTCGGAATGCCCGCTCGACGTCCGCGCGCCCGCCGGCACACGTGTGCCGGCGGCCGGGCGGGCGGAGTTTCGACTTTCCGTTTTTGAAACGTGCGAAAAAAGTGCAGTCGGGAAAGTTGGCTCCTTGCGGTCCCGTGCTCATCGTGCCCGTCAACGGAAGACGTCGCTGTGTCCACTCTTCCGTGCTTGGGGTTGTTCTCGATCAATACGGTGCTTCTTTTCTTTTCGCGTGTTCATGCGTTGTTGTTGTGTTCGAGAGTTGTGTTCTTGAACCGCAACGACAAGTGTTTGGCCGCTCATCCTCCCGTCGCCGCTCGTTTGTCGTTCACGTGCGTTCGGTTCGGAGGACTCCGCCCCGGACGTCAAACGAGCGAACTTTCGACGCTCGCCCTCCCGACGGGATTCCCGAGCCACTTTTTCGCCTCACGAAGCCGAGACGCGTGTTCGGTGGGGCGCATGAAAGAACGACAAAACGAAGAGGGGGAGCGGCCACGAGGACGTGGAGATGGACAAGAGGGAAATCAGCGGAAAAAAAACGCACGCCCGCGAGCACGCGGTCCGCTCAATTTATTCTTGGGCGTCCCGCCGACAGCGGACGAAAAAACAAGCCGCGTGCCCGTGCCCCGTGTGTTGTTGCAGACGACGGGGCGGGCGGGCGGAATCGCTGGAAGCGGGCGAGGAAGAGGCAGCAGAAGAGCAGCGCGTGGAGCGGGAAGAATCCGGAGGGAAGTGCGCGAGAAAAAAGTCGTTCTTCTCTCTTCCGTGCTTGTTTTTGTTTATTCTCTGCTCCGAGCGCGCGGTAAATGAAAACGATCTCCGCATTTACGAGAGCTCGATCTGAAGAAGAAGAGACGCCGACGAGTGTAATTGGAGTTTTCGAACGGGGAACCTCCGCTCTTCGCGTGCACGTGACCACTTCGAAGCTTTCTATTGGATTATGTGGGAATAATCCTTGGTGGAAACTCCGGCAGCTCATTCCAATATCACGAACGTTCGTCCAATCAAGGGCCGCTCCCAGTAGTCAAGTGTAATCGAATTGACTATGAGGAGTTCACAGAAGTCTTCGTTTCGTTGCTTCACGTTCGGAACGAGAATCGTCGAGCTTTTCATTCACTTCTATTCTTTTGGTTCACGTCGAGGCCGCAAGCTGTGGAGCTCATGAATCTTGACGATGCCTCTCGGTAATCGAAAGCCATTAAAAGAAAACCCGGCGGCCATCAAACGCCTCCATTTGACTTTGAGATGAACGCTCGCCTTTACCGTCGACCTCATGACTTTCTCTCTAGTGTTTGGAGGAATCAAACCGAGAACGTTCATCATTCCTCACGCTCCGCTTTCGTTCGGTTCGCGCGTTCACATGAGAAGCGTAGTCGTGTGAAAGGAGCGTGATTGAACGGGGTTTCTCTCGCGTGTTCACTCCGCCCCTTTCTGCCCGCGAGTCTCGACGTTCACTCCCGAAAACCAGCGGCCCGCCGTCGCCCCGCCCCGCCCGTCTTCCGCTCGCCCTTTCCGCTCCTCCGGGGCTCTGCGGGCGGCCGCGTTCTCGTCAGCTGATCGCACGGGAACCCACTGGCAACTCGCTTCGTCTTTTTTCTTCCAGACGCCCGCCCAACAACTCGTGGATTTTTTGCCCACTCCCTTCTTGATCGTCGCGAGTGCGCGGCGTTGACTTGTTCGCTTCGTTCTGGATGCGCTTTTGGGCGCACCTGCGAATGAGTAAGCTGCCACCCGAACTCCCCTCTCTCTTCTGTTCGGTGTGTCGGGTGCGGAAATCCCGCTTCACGCCTGTTTTCATTTCGCTCGGGGCGGAAAGAACGCGTGTGTTTTGCGCTTTGTACCTCCCTTACCGCTCATTCAAGCTTCTTTTCGGATTCTTTAGGGTGTTCCGGTCGCATATTCATCGCCACTCGTCGATCCCATTCGTTCCGAGGCTTCTTTTGTTTTTTGATTACGCCCCACCTTTGCAGCGAACAGCGATGCGCGTCACTCGTTTCGAACAGCCGTCGGCTTGCTCGTCGTCTTGTGCGTGTAATTAGTGGTGGGGTTAATGAATCCAACGGGTGTCGCTGGTGGTCGTACGAATAACTCGTGCTGCTTGTTCCGTTGGAATGTCTTTTGTTCTTCATGCGGAATGCCGCCTTCCTTTCGACCTTCGAGTGACATTCGCACGTGGGCAGCAGGAAACAAGCTTCTTTTCGGCTGACCTTGCCGCTTTTTTGATTTCTTTTCGCTTTGCGCCTGTCGCCCAATCGAAAACAAGCAGTCAGACGGCTTCTTTGTGTCCACGAAGCCGACCGGCGGCCCCAATCCACGAATTTCGATGCGAGATTTCGACCCTCGCGCGGCCTCTTGATTCGCGCGCCAAGTGCTGTGGAAAGAGAAAAGGCGGCTGTTCGACGCTCGCCTTTCGCGAGTTGTTGCGCGTTTCTCGCGCGAACGTGTGCGGATTGTGACCATCGGAAGAAGGCGATCATCGAGTGAATCTTGCAGCCAAACACTCCGCTTCACGCTTCTTTTCCGCCTGCTTTCGCCTTCGGGTTTCCGCTCGCTTCGATCCACGCCGCTTTGAACTGGACGCTGCACTCGCCCGCACTCGGCCCACGGAATGGCGGCGGCAACGAGCGAACTGCAGCACTCGGCCGGCGATCTCGGCGCCAAAGCGGGCCCGGCCACCATCGCCGTCGCGTTGGAAGAGCTCGAGCTCAAGTACACGTCCACTCCGGCCGATCTCGACACTTGCATTCAATTCGTGAGTTCACCTGCAGTTCGTTGAAACTTCCGTTCGAATCTAAAAACCAAAGAATGAACTGGGATGTGTTTTGTTCCTCGAACACGCCAGTCGGTACGTGGTTGTGCTCGAGAGGTTTCCTCGCTGGTCAAACGGTCTCTTTCGGACTGCTGCGTGTTTTGTTCTCGGATTTCCACTCCGTTCGTCCACTTCGAACACCGCCGAACGTGCGCACGTTCAACTTTTTCGAGTAAACACGTGGACATTGCGGGGAGAAGAAAGAACAAACGGTAGAGAAAACTCGAGCAGTTCACTGCGCTTCATTGAAACTTTTGATTCAATTAGCCGCAATGAACTCCCGATCAAAACCGATGGATTTCAAGTGTGCTGAAAGGACGTTCCGTGGGCCTTTTGTTTTGTTTCGTTTGTTTTCGTCCGTCCATCGAGCGGCCGGTCGATCGTTCGCTTTGGACGAGAGCGACAATTCGAAGAGGCCGCTCGTCCTTTCATTACCGACCGCAAATTGGCCGACAGGAGGGCAAACAACCCGCCTCGTTTTTGCTTCGATTCTCAAAGGTGGGCGACGCGCGCGAGATGATCGCCCGCTTGATTGAGGAGAGGCGGAGGTAAGAAGCCGAAAATGGCGACAGCCAGCGGTTGTTTGCTGCGGCCACCCACCCGCCATTCACTCCTTCCGCTTTCCACAAAGCCGCCTCGTCGTAAACGATGGCGGTGCGGAAACGCGCGGTAAAATCGACGTCTCTCGGCGTTTACGATTGTTTTGGTCGAAAACGACGTCGGTTTCAAGGTCCACTCGAGAGGGGCGTTCGAGGAGCGCCGAAGGCCGAACGACCCCGCCGGCATATGCGCGCCGTATGGCGACCGTCGAGAGCGCGCATTCGACGCGTCCACAAGTGGCGGGCGAACGCGAGGGATCGATCCGTTGCGAAGATAACTCGTCGAATCGCTGCCTTCGGTCGAGAGTCTTCGGATGGAAGGAGATTCGAATCAAATCCATCCAGAAGCGAGTATTGAAAGGAGAGTGAATTAATTGGATTTCTGCTCTTCACTCTCGCATTTCGACCGTCTCGCATTACAAGGCGCGAGATCTCGGCAATGCTCCATGACTGTTGCCGCCGTCTAATTGCATCTGTTGCTCGTTCGAGCAGAAGAAAGGATGCAAGGGGTTTTGTTCCGACTCTCGGAAGTTGTTTTCATGGCCATCAAGCGTTTTTGCTCAGCGGGCATTCCGAGCGGTCATTTCCGGTGAGGGGAGTCGGCGTCCCGCTCCGCTTGTTGGACGCCCGCCTTATGAAAATGAGGGCGCCGACCGGAAGCCGCGGGGATCGGCCGAGGCAGGAGGACGGGGCCTAAGCATGCGGAAACTGTCCAGGATTTTCCGCTTGAATTCTCAACGGTTGGCCGTGCGCGCGGTCCATTTGCCGAACAAGACCGCCGCAAACAAACGAACCAAAACGAAATTGTCGAGAAGCGCGCGCTCCGCAAAGATGCCCGCCGGTTCGCACATTCGCGCGAATTTCCCAAACGAGCATCCGCTGGCCCCGAACTCGTGAATGCATTCACACACACAAGCCGGGGAAACACTTCCCACTTCAAGTACTTGCGGCCATTGCATTTCAATTCATTAAAGCGAACACAAGTTCCCGTTTATCCGCTTCGTTCTCGTTCCAACGGGAACGATCGGGTGGTCGTCGTTTATGGGTGCTGCTTATCAAGCGGCCAAATGACCATTTTACGGCCAGAAAAGTCTCTACTCTTGGCTACTCTCGAGCAAACAAACAACCAACGTGCAGCTCGCATGTATCAAACGACATCCTTTTGCTGATAATCGCCCGCGTGTGGCGGGAATTATCGTCGGGTTTCGCCTTCAAAGAGTGACCGCCGCCCGTCGCCCCAAATTGGGGCCATCGGGCGGAAGTGTTTGCTCGAGAGCTCATGCGCACGGGCCGGCAGGCACGTAGAATAACACCACGGCAATGCGAAATTCAACGCTCGACTGTTTGAGCAGAAATTTGCATGTTTCCCGCATGTTGGGCAGGGTGTTGTCGTGTGATCTTCGCGCATTTGGGCACGCCGCCAGCTGGACGACAAACAGCGGCGGTCGGCCGATCGAATGGCATCTTGTGCCGAAAGTCACGAGTGCGCAACGACCGGCCGGCTGCCATTCGCCGTCGCTTTTGTGGACGATCGGGCGGCGGGTAAACAAACGATCGCGTGTTCCTCGTGCGGAGCGAAAGAACCGGGCAGCGATCGCCATTACGCGGTCGAATTGCCCGTCCGCTCGAAGCTATTAGTCGCAGGTGTGTTCGCACGAGTTTACCGCAAAGAGCACAGCGGCCGTGATTCGTCGCGTTCGTCGCACAAAAGATGGCCAACCGAACGAGAATTCTTCTCTTCTTGTCGGACAAAAAACAAGCCGAAGCGGGGCGGCGGGCACGTGACCGACCAACATTCTCGTGATGCCTGATTGGTGTTCATGGGGCGAGTGCGGGCGGAAGGGCGCAATTGTTGTCTGCGGATCGGCGGAATTCGAACAAAGCCGGCCGCCGAGTGCGTAAATTTCAATCAAACGGAAGCGAACAAAATGGCGTCCGATTAATCAACCGCCTCTCGCTGCCGGAAATTCGCCGCTTTCAAGCAAAACAATTCAAGCCGAGAAACAAACATCTTGGGAAGGAAAACGCACAGTCACAAATCCACAACTTCATGCATGTTGTTTCAGCTGAGCAGCAGTCCACCGAAAGGCCAGTGCTTGCGCCGTCTCAAGCGGATCATCCTGTCGGAGAACGAGATCTCCGCCCTCGGCGACGTGAAGCAAGTGGCCGAAACGCTGAAGAACGCGCGTGAAGTCGACCTCAGCCACAACGCGTTCGAGTCGTGGCGAATTGTGGGCGAGATGCTGCACGCCGTCCCGATGCTCAGGCAGCTGGACCTGAGCTTCAACCCGCTGAAGGGGCCGGTGGAGGCCGCGTGGATCCCGTCGAACAATCATCTCGAAGCCCTGATGCTGAACGGAGTGGGGCCGTCGATGGACGAACTCCAAGCGCTCTTCAAGTCGCTCCCGCACCTCCGGCAGCTGGAAGTCTGCGGCGCCTCGTTGGAGGCCCAGCAGAAGCCCTCGTGCTCGTCGGCCGACAAGGAGAACCGCGAGTCGCTGCAGCCGCTGCACGAGGAGTTGACCGACCTGTACATGGACGGCTGCCAGCTGGGCTCCTGGTCGCAATGCCTCCAGTACGCTCGCCGATTCCCTGCCCTGCAGTCGTTGCGTCTGTGCGAAAACAAATTCACGCAAATCACCGCTCAATGCCCGGAAAGCGGCGTTCACATTCGCGAGGCGCTGCCCAACCTTCGCTCGCTCGCCCTGAACCAATGCGGCATTCGGGAGTGGAGTTCCATCGAAGCCTTGGCTGAACTCACGAACCTCGTCGACCTTCGCATTCGCGACGTGCCGCTCTTCGACCAGTACGACTGCGACACGAAGCATCAGCTGATCATTCCGCGATTGCCCTCGCTGGAGGTGAGTGGACATTCCTTCACTACTTCAATTAATCGACTTCTGTTGCAGACGTTGAACGGCTCGGCGATCTCCACGCGCTACCGGGAGGACTGCGAGCGGTTCTTCATTCGCTTCTACCAGGGCCACGACGAGAAGCCGCGCGTCTACGAGTCGCTGATCGCCGTCCACGGCCGCCTGGAGCCGCTCGTTTGCGTCGACTTCACGCCGAAGGAGTTCGTGAAGATGCGCGTGCGGTGCGACGAGCGCAATCTTAACCACTTGCTCCGCTTCCGTCTGCACATCACGGTCAACCAGCTTCTCCGCTCATTGTCCAAGTTCACGGGCATTCCGCTGAAGCAACTCCGCGTGATGCACGTGCCCACCGCATTCCCTGAGCGAGGACCCTCCGAGCTGCGCTCTTCGGTTCGCTACCTCCACGGGTTCCACATCGACGACATGGACGAGCTGCACGTCTTTGTGAGTTCTCCGTGTTCGTCCGACTGTTCTAATCGCCGTTCACTTGCAGACCAAGAGCGTTCCCGGAGGCGCCTCGCGTTTGTGCTGAGCGGTCGAGCATCCCCGTTCAGACTTGTAAATAGTAATCAATGGATCGATGCGATATTCGCGAGCTCGGATCAGCTGTTTTCTTTACACTTTCTGGTTGTTCGATTCCCGTGTTTCTTCCGTTAGACGCCTTTAGTTCTTCCTCTTTCGCACGGTGTACTCCCTCCTCCTCCATTCTACCTTCTTCTTCTGACCCCTCGTATTCGATTCTCTCGGTTTGTTTGGTACTCAGGACTGCCATTCGTCGTACGCACTCAATTAGTTCCGTTGAACGTAGCTGTAAATAATCTTCTCGTGTACATATTTCGGGGGCATCTTTTGCGAAGATCCCCTCCAATCACTTATCGAGCATTCCGGTTCATCTTTGTAAACCAATAACGAATAGTTGGGTTCCACGACGCGCATTAGATCGTAGTTGCAGGTTTCGTTTTTGTCTTTCTTTCAACTTCGAACCGGATAATGTGTTCTTCATTTCGAATGTACAGTCAGTCTTCTTTGTGTTCGCCCGCTCTCGTTCGATTGCACACTTTCTGTTCGCCTTCTTCCCGTTGGGCACATCAGCAGATATTTGCTACGTGTAACACGTGCGTGTCGGTCGAGCGAAATAGTAAACAAAGCCATGACTAACGGTCGTTCTGTTCTTTATTGCGGGGAGCATTGAATGAGGGCAGAAAAGAAGCAAATGATTGTGAAGCAGTGAGTCGGACGGTCAAGCACTCGCCTTCTTGATCGAATTGCTCGGATCGCTGCCGAACTTGCGGGCATGGGCCGATGGCACTCGCTTGGCGCGTTGGACGGCGGGCGGGAGGATGGCCGACGGGCGGCGGGTGCCGTTCTTTGCGCCGGTCGGACTCCCAAGCACAGCGGCCGTCGTGCCCGCCGCTCCGTTCAACGCGTCAGCCTTCGAGCCCGACCGCTCGCGATCCCAATGGTTGCGTAGCTGCTGGCGAATGATCTTCCCGCAGACACTCCGCGGGATCTCCGAAATGAAAAAGACTCCGCCGCGGAGCTCCTTGAACTGCGGGATTTTGCCTGAAACCAACGACTAGTTCGATCGACACAAAGAAGTCGGGAGGTGCAAGGAGATGCGAGACGGGGATAAGAAGAAACCGGCTGCTCGGCTCTTGCGTCAATTTTACGCAACAAATGCCGACTAATCTCCTCGAGAGATCACTCCGCTGTCTCCACAAAAACGAAAACAAACCGGAAACGTGGGTGCGAATTTCGGCCGTCGAGAGCATCGAGTGGGAGTGCCGTTTGATCACGAACGCGGCGGGCACCTCGCCGGACACATGGTCCGATCTGCCGACCACCGCCGCGTCCTCGACGCCCGGGTGAGTGCGCAGCGTCGACTCGACCTCACTCGGGCACACCTGAAAGCAGCATTGGTCCAAAAGATCATTTGAACACGCGCTTACGAGTGTGCCTTTGTACTTGATGATGTCCTTGATTCGGTCCAGCACGTAAATGAAGCCCCGCTCGTCGTAGAAAGCTGCATCCCCTGTTTTGACGAAGCCATCGGCGGTGGTCAGCTCGGCGTTCAGCTTGTTGTTCCGAAAGACACAAGCGGGGATGTTCGGCCCGGAGACGAGCAAGTGGCCGGCTTGTCGCGGAGCACACAGCTTTTTGCTCTCGAAATGAACCACCTGAAAGGCCATGCGAATAATTGCTCGACTGTTTCCTTCCACACCTTCAACGTGAAGCCGGGCATCGGCTGCCCGACGCTCTCCAAGTTCTCCGAGCCCACGTGCGAGAAGACGCACGGACCGCCGAGTTCTGTCATTCCGTACACTACAATCGAACCTTTCAACCGGCAATCTGCTCACTGCTCACTTTGCCGAATGTCCCGCACTCCCAACCGCTCTTTGCACTGCCGAGCAATCCGCGCGTCCAACGTGCTGCCGGCCGTGATGATCGTCCGCAAATGAGGCCGCAGAGTCACGTTCTCAAGGCTGAGGTCGTTGGCAAGGAATTGGATCGTGTGCGGGAGTAAGTGGACGTATGTGATCTGCATAGCGATCAATGAAAAGCCGAATGATTCGAGACATGCCTTGTGCTCAATCAACGCCTTCAGCAAGTGCTTGTTTGACCCGTTCGGCAGCATGACGAGTTCGGCGCCGTTGATCAGCGCGTGGAAGGCGGAGTACCAACCGAAGATGTGGTGCAGACAAATGGGCAGAAGGAAACGGTCCTTGGCGGTCGGCGGGCCGTAGACGGGAGAGCGGAGACGTTGGAGCGTCGTGATCAGCGTTTGATGCGAAATCTCCACCGGCCGGGCGAAGCGCGTGGTTCCAGACGAAAAGAGGACGAGGAAAGGAGCCGACTTGTTGGACTCTCGCTCCACGACTTCAACCAACGACTTCGTCTCTTCCTCTTGCTCGTCCTGCCCGTTTAGCGAATGAATAAATCGATCCTCTGCCATTTCATTCACTTGTTTCGCGTTGCTGCGGAGGACGACCGTCGAGATCGAAACACCGCTCGCCGTCTCAATCGCCGTGAAGGAATCCGTCGATTCTGCCGCTGTGTCTTTGTTCTGCTGAGTGATCCTGAAAGACGACCACACATCAATGGAAATTGGAAGTAGCAAACAAACGTCGTTCGAGAGTCTCGCTTCTGCAGCTTCAGCAGTGGGACGTCGCCGGTGATCTCGTCGAGGCGACGGATGACGCGAATCCGGCCGCTTCCCCGCATGATCGCCTTCCGCCGAACTTCGTCGATTTTCGTCCCGAATTCCGTCTGCACAACGCAGTGAGTGGCCTCGCAGGCGTCGATTTGGTGCCATAACTCGTCTGCAACGACGAAATGGAGTGGTGAGTGGACGAGATGAGAACACGCACCGAAACTCAAGAGGCCGTTCAAACAGGCGACTCGTGCACCGAGGATGGATAGGGCGAGTTGGACGAAGATCGAAAGCGGTGTACTAGCGGAAACTACCGCAACTCGCGAGCCGGATGTCACGCCACATTCACGCAATCGACAAACCGCTTTCTCCGTCCACTGTTGAAACTCGCCGAACCTCCATTGTTTGTTGGTCTCTTCGTCCACCTGCAGCGCAAACAGACCAGCGGCCGTCAGTCAACCCGCCCGGCCGAGCGCGGGACAAAAGTTCGGAGGCCGGAAGCCGTGGAAAAAGTTTCGAATTTGCCCCGCTTCCTGCAAACCCGCCCGTTTCCCGTGTTTTACTTGCGTTTTATAGTAAAAACGAGAAATTCCGGACTACTCAAACCAGATTTCGAGTCCTCTCTTTCAAGTCCAAATGCAGTAGTCATTCGGTTTTTGTTCGTCCTGAACTGACCAGTTTTTTGATCTTCTGCATTAGTTTCCGCGCCTTTTCCAAGACACTTCTACGTGAAGCGATACCTCGCACTCATCACCGTACTTTTCAGCTTACCATTGCCGTCCGTGATCCATAGTCAGCGATCGACGAGAAGAAGAAGTCGGCGAACGATCGATAGCCACTGGAGTCGACGGGCACCACGAATGGGGATTGTACTTGCATGATTACAGAAGAGAAGCACTAGAGAAGCTACCTCTGCTGGCGGAATTCTGGTGAGTTCTCGGGGAGTTGGCGAAAGAGAAGGATCGCTTTCCTCCGGCTGCACTGCAATAACGACCACAAGAGAAGGCGATCGTTTTGATGCATTTCTAATTCCGCAAATATTCCAACAACGACGGGAACATCCTTTCAGTCTTCCTGCATTCTTTATTGAAAGAAACAATGTCATTACAAGACCCTCTTTCATGCATTGGAAGTGGGAAAAGCGAACGGCAAACTCACCACGATCTCTGACGACCAATGTTCTTGCTTGCTGGTGTTTGGTGGTGTTCTCACCTTGCCTAATTGTTCTGCTTTCAGCGAGATGCCCAAGCGGAAGCCGAAGATGCGGCCGACCGCCCAACCGTCCAGCAACAGCCGGCTTGTCGATCACTTCGTGATGCAATTGGCTCAATTGTGGATCGTCGCTCAATGCCGCTGCACTCCGATGAGGATTTGGCACTCGACCAGCCACCTGGACTGCTTTTCCGTTGAGCCGTGGCTGGTGGACGAGTTTCGAACGTGCGCAAAGACCATCGTTGATCAACAGCCGGCCGAAGGAGAAACGTACTCAAAGATTCCGTCAAATGTCCACCCATTTGATCTCTTTCTTCAGGCCTCGAGAACGCCCACCCATCCCGACGGTTCTTGTGAACAGCCTCGACAGTCTGCAGATCGAAGTGGATTCGTTGTGCTCAACTGCGCGCAGATATTAGGTGCCCATTTCACTCACTGGCGATCACTTACTTCCAATAAACCTTCCCTCCTGCGAAGGCATCGCGTTTATTCAAGTGAAATCAACAAAATGAGGTACAAATAAGCACCCGCAAATGACTCAAAGATTAAAGTGATGAATGAATTTCGGCAGCAGAAAATCGTAGGCCAATCGGTCTTCGGAAAGCGAGAGCTCCTTGATGGTCCACGGCTTCTGGGGGATCTGCTCAGTCAGGATGATTGTTCCTTCGGGCACCGCGTTCAACCGCTGCCGCACTTCGTTCAGGTAGGTGAGGATCGTGTTGATGCAGACGGCCGGATCCCAGCCGCCACTCCTCGACCGGACAAACTCGCTGTTCTTCAGTTCCTTCACCGTCCGCACGTAGCTGTTCGCGTCCTTGATGCCGACTATCAGCCGTTCGACGCCCGCCAGGAAGGACTGAAGCCACCATTTCATCTGAAGACAGAGCAGAGATGAAAGAACAAACACGCTCTCGAACCTCTTTGGACGGCCAAAACCTCCCGTTCCCGATGGCCTTGAATTGCGACTTGATCTCGATGAAACGGCCATCTGCAGGAGAAAGGGAAGCTCATTGAACGAAAAAAGTTGCTCACCTTCTCCGATCCCATCGACCTCAGCTCCCATGAAGATGCCCACGTGATTGCCCGCCCGCTTGTCGCCGATCTCCAGCTTGAAGACGGCCGAGTAGTTCTCGCAGGTCGACACGGGCACCGAGGTGTTGGGCTGTTCCTGCATCAAAGGGAAAAGAATGAAGAAAGCAAGAGTGCACAAACTCACTCCTTTGTTCTCGGTCGTCAACCACTGCTCGAGCTTGAAGCCGCCGAACGTCTGGATCCTCTGGAATTCGTTCTCCGTCGCCGCCTTCATTCGTTTCAGGTCGGTCGCGTACTCGCAAAGGAAGATCACTCCGTGGAACTTGACACACGCGATTTTCCAGCCGGTGGACGAGTCGACCGTGTCGTACGGCGAGGAGCCCACTCGGGTCAACGTGCCCCTCCACGTGACGAAGTCGGCTTCGTGGACAATCTTCCGCAGATTGCTCTTCGGCTCGGACATGAGCAGAATGTAGTTGAGCAGGCCGTCGAGCTTCTCGTCCACCTGAAATCCGACAAAAGAAATGGAAGATCGAATGAAGAGTGAGGAACCTCCGGCTTCGTGATGAACAAATAGAAGCCATCCTTGAGATCCCGCTTGATGTCTTCCTTGAGCGCCTTCTCGTAAAAGTAGCGGAGTTTGGAGCGGCCGGGCACAATGCGGTACGGCGAGTATTGGGTCCCGAAGTCTCCGATGAACTGGGTGTATGAAATTTAACAAAAAAACCGAACAATTTTTACGTACAGCGGGCTTTGCGATCGGCGGGAACTTGTTGTTGGATCTGTCCATTTGGATGAAAAGAGGCGGATTTACTGGACAGTAAATGCTTCCTGAATAAAATAGAGCGTATGGGCAGAATGAACGAATCGATTTTCCTGCCGAGAACGCGCTGCTCCACGCCCCGTTGTCCACTTGCTCGCTTTGCAGTATCGGGTTTTCTATTGGCTACATTCACTGCTCATTCCGTCGACTGTTGTTCGTCCGCTTGGACTTGACTGATCACTCGAGATGACCGACTCCAAGTACTTCACAACCACCAAGAAAGGTGAGTGGGGATTTCTTTTCGGGGATGGTCATTCGGCAACTGAACGCCTTCTCATCCTTCTTTTTTCAGGTGAAATCTTCGAGCTGAAGAACGAGCTGAACTCGGAACGGAAGGACAAGAAGCGGGATGCCGTGAAGAAGGTGATCGCGAGCATGACCGTCGGCAAGGACGTCAGGTGAATCTAATTTCTTCCTTTCTTTCCATTATTCCGTCCGTTTCCAGTGCCCTGTTCGCGGACGTCGTCAACTGCATGCAGACGGACAATGTGGAGCTGAAGAAGCTCGTCTACCTGTACCTGATGAACTACGCGAAAAGCCAGCCCGATTTGGCGATCATGGCCGTCAACACGTTCGTGAAGGTGAGTCAGCCGGCGGGATTCTTTTTTCGGACCTCACGCAGCGTTTAGTGGAATTAAATTTTTTATCCGTTTCTTTTTGGATTTAATTCGATTTAAAGTCTTGGATAAATTGAAGCAATTGTTACTTAAAATTCACTCAACGTTTCCTGAATCTATCTCGTCTTTTTGCAGGACTGCGAGGACCCCAATCCGTTGATTCGCGCGCTGGCCGTCCGCACCATGGGCTGCATCCGCGTGGACAAGATCACCGAGTACTTATGCGAACCCCTGCGCAAGTGCATGAAGGACGAGGACCCGTACGTGCGCAAGACGGCCGCCGTCTGTGTCGCCAAGCTGCACGACATCAACGCCGCCCTGGTGGAGGATCAGGGCTTTGTGGAACTGCTCAACGATCTCCTCAGCGACTCCAACCCGATGGTGGGCATTCTTTCCTCTGCTTTAGAGTACTCGTTTATTTCAGGTGGTCGCCAACGCGGTCGCCGCCATCACGGAGATCAACGAGACTCGTACGCTCATCGAAATCAACCTGCAGACGGTGAACAAGCTGCTGACCGCGTTGAACGAGTGCACCGAGTGGGGCCAGGTGTTCATCCTCGACGCCCTCGCCAACTACCAGCCGAAGGACGAGCGGGAGGCGCAGAAGTAGGCACTCGAAACACTCCCATTGGTTCATTGCTCGTTCTTCCAGCATCTGCGAGCGCATCAGTCCCCGTCTGGCCCACGCGAATGCCGCCGTCGTCCTGTCGACCGTCAAAGTTTTGATGAAGTTGATGGCGATGCTGCCGGAGAACTCGGACACGATCCAGAACCTCAACAAGAAGCTGGCCCCGCCGATGGTCACTCTTCTGTCGGCCGAGCCGGAAATCCAGTACGTCGCCCTCCGGAACATCAACCTGATCGTCCAGAAGCGGTAAGCAGTCGGTTGTTTGAGTGGTTATTGATCACGACTCATCTTCCAGGCCGGACATCCTGAAGCAGGAGATGAAAGTCTTCTTCGTCAAGTACAACGACCCCATCTACGTGAAGATGGAGAAGTTGGACATCATGATTCGCTTGGCGCAGAACAGCAACATCTCGCAAGTGCTCTCCGAGCTGAAGGAGTACGCCGCCGAAGTGGACATCGACTTCGTGCGGAAGGCCGTCCGCGCGATCGGCCGTTGCGCGATCAAGGTCGAGCAGAGCGCCGAGCGGTGCGTGTCCACGCTGCTGGAGTTGATCCAGACGAAGGTCAACTACGTGGTCCAAGAGGCGGTCGTCGTGATCAAGGACATCTTCCGCAAGTACCCGAACAAGTACGAGGCGATCATCTCCACGCTGTGCGAGAACCTGGACACGCTGGACGAGCCCGAGGCGCGCGCCTCGATGATTTGGATCATCGGCGAGTACGCGGAGCGGATTGACAACGCCGACGAACTGCTCGCCTCGTTCGTCGAGGCCTTCCACGACGAGAACACTCAAGTCCAGCTGCAACTCCTCACCGCCGTCGTCAAGCTGTTCCTGAAGCGCCCCACCGACACGCAGCAACTCGTCCAGCAGATCCTCTCGTTGGCCACGCAGGAGAGCGACAATCCCGACCTGCGCGACCGCGGCTACATCTACTGGCGGCTTCTGAGTGCGGACCCCACTGCCGCCAAGGAGGTGGTGCTCGCGGAGAAGCCGCTGATTTCCGAAGAGACGGACCTGCTTGAGCCGTCGCTCTTGTCCAAACTCGTCTGCCACATCGGCTCGCTGGCCTCCGTCTACCACAAGCCGCCCAACTCGTTCGTCGATCCCGCCCGCCAGCCGGTGGGCGTCGCGAGCGGCTCGATTGCTTCGTGAGTTCCCCGACTTTTTTAAATTCATTCGTTTATGCTCTCCGTTTAGTGAGGACGCAAACATCACCGCGCCGTCCGCCACGTCCGAAGCCCCGCAACAGCAGACCGTGATCCCATCGCAGGACTCGATCATCGCCGATCTGCTCCAGTTGGACCTCACCGGACCACCGAACGCCGGCTTGAGTACGCCGGCCGCTCCCGCTCAGCAGCAGCAGCCACCGTCGACCTCCTCTTCGGCGGGATCCCCGAAGCCGCGCCGGCCGCTCCGCCTGCCGCTCCGTCCGGCGGTGGAGGCGCGGGCGATTTGTTCGAGCTGGGCCTGGGCGGCGGCGGGACGAGCACGTACGGCGCGCCGAGCGGCTACGCGCCGCCGAAAGCGGTGAGGAATTTGAAGCAAAACCCGCGTTACCGATTTCCGTTCAGACGTGGCTCGACGCCGCCCGCGGCAAGGGACTCCAGATCGACGGGACGTTCGTGCGGCGCGGCGGTTCCATCCACATGGAGATGACGTTCACGAACAAGGCCCTCCAACCGCTGAGCGACTTCGCCATCGTCTTCAACAACAACTCGTGAGTTCCCGCTCAGCATCAATGTTCATTTGTTTGTTTTGCTTTTAGCTTCGGACTCGTGCCCGCGGACAAGCTTTCGATTTCGCTGCTGAGCCCCAACCAGTCGGTGGACGTCTCGCTCGCCTGCAACACGAACGGGCCCGTCAGCAAGATGGAACCGCTGACCAATCTCCAGGTTCGTTCCCCGCCGAAGAAGTGGGACGCGGATTTATGGAATGATTAGTGGCAGAAAAGAGGTGTACAAAGTGAAAGGCGGAGGAAAACGGGCGGGGAACTACGGCAACGTGTCGAATAGGCTGCTGTTGATGAAATCTTCTTTGATCGCGTTGAAAATGCCCTCCATCATGCGGCTGTCCACTGCGCACGTGTACCTGCAAGCCAATTGGTCAGGGGAAAACGGGGGTTGTCGGGTACTCACTTGCAGTAGCTGTCGCGTTCTCGGTCCTTGAACATCTTGATCGCCTCGGTGAACTTGTCGGCCAGCGCCTTCTGCATCTCCTGCTCGTTGAAGCGGCCCCGTTGGAAGTTTTCAATCTGCTTCTTGTTGAGGAAGGGCGTCAAGTATTGGATGTCCTCGCGGCAGTCGGGGTCCATCAACTTCTCGCGGAAAGCGGTCCTTTTTGTTGAAGAAGATGAAGAGACCACAGTTCTGCGCCACTTTGTTGTTGAGCAGCACCTTCATGTACTCCACGCACTCGTCCAGCAGTGTGCCCTCGTACTCGGGATGTTTGACGTTGAAGTCGGACATCGAGACGACGAGCAGGATGAAGTTGGAGCGGGGGTCGCCCTCGTGGAAGGACCATTGGCTCAAGTAGTCGACGATCTTGACCAGCTCCGACCGCTGCCCGCCCACGTCGTTGATTTCTATCCGCATGTTGTTGATCTTGAAGCGGTACGTGGACATGTCGGTGGTGGGCTTTCGGCTGTGCACTTTGTCCTCGTCCGTCGCCACGTAGTTCTCGGCGAAAACCTCCTGCAAACGGGAAGTTTGAAGGGAATTCGGGGAACGAAAGAAAGTACCCGAATCTTCTTCGAGTTGATGAAATGATCGCAGCCGTCGGAGAGCTTCTTTCCCTCGACGTTGATCGTGTTCCGCTTCTTCCACACGTTTTGGATCTGAAGGCTCGCAATCGACTCCAATCACTCGTTTTTTGCCACTCACCGGCTCGCTTTCGAAGAGCTTGAGGAGCGACTCGGTGAATTCGGTGCTCGGCTCCAACTCCTCGATGCCCTCGTCGCCCTGCTCGCAGATCTCCTCGATGTATTGCGCGAATTGGCGATCTTTGTCGTCCGCAAACGAGCCCTCGTTCTGTTTCAATTGCTGCAAGAGGAGGCGAGGGTTGGGGGTGGGTAGAAGCGGGACGAACCTTGATGAAGATGTCCATGCTGTCGAGAATGTTCTTGCGGATGGTCTCAACCCACATTTCGTTGTCGTCGGGTTTGGTTTTTTCTTCGATCCAATTCTCATTGCAAACTTTGTAATTGCTCACTTTGTTGCACAAAAGGAACAATTGCCGGACGATCGTCGTTTTTCCCGCCGACCCCAGGCCGGTCATGAAAAAACGAACATGTTCGCCGTTCTTTTCGTTCTGAAAGCAAACGGATGAGAGGGCTGAAGGACGGGGATTAACGGTACTTTTTTGCGATCGTCCGGCGTGATCGGCTCCGGCAAGCAGCTATTCAGACAGTTGCCCATTGATTGAACGTGGCGCACGTCTGCAAGCGAGCTCAAATCAGAAGCGAACGGCGGCGAAATCACGCGTTCGAGTGTTCACGAACGAAACTCCAAAGTGACGTGCACGCTTCACGATCAGCAAAACCCCTCCGAACGACCTCAAGAGGGAGTGGGGCGAAATGAATCAAAAAAGCGCAATTCTTCGTTGTCTCCCGACTCGCTGGAACTTTGGCTCCAACACCAACCAAACGACGCCCTTATCCGCTTATCAATTGGGGGCGAACCGCGCGTCGTAGGGGGCTATTGCAGAGAAGAAAGGAGAAAAGACGGGGCGAAGAGGCACACGACCGTCCCGGCTTCTTCTTCTTCTCCATCGATGATCGAGAGGCCTGCCCGCAGGAGGGCGGCAGAAGAAAAGCGAATAAGCGAGTTGGGTGCGCCTCCTTGCGACTTCAGACTCTTTGCCGCTCGTGCGGGCGTCTCGGGGCTTTGAGTCATGGCTCTGCGGCCGATTCCCGCCGATTGAGTTCATTCTCTCCCCGTTTTCGTACTCGACCATCTTCTCGGCGGCGAAATTCAAGGATTCTGACGGAGCAAAGTACAAAGGTGAAAGGAATGGCCCACATGTGTAGAAATGGCCAGACGGTTGTTGCGCAGCAAACAAATGAAACAGCGGGATCACACTGAAACACGCGTATCTGTTCGAACTCGTCGGCTCCTACCGTCTATGGGAAAAATGAAAAGTTTTGAGCGGAATGAGCGGCCTTATAAACGCCCGCCTTCTGACGCACTTGGCGAACATCTCGGAACTCACTTCCGATCTCCGCTCATGAGTGGACCGGCCGGCCTACGCGCTCTTAACGCGTGACTCACCGGATGGCGAGCGTTTAGCGTCGAGTTCGAAGCGGAAATTCGCTTTTTGCTCCTGCGGCAAATGTTTTCCCGCCCGCCTCTCGCGCCCCGCTTATCATCGGGCGTCTTTATCGAACGCACGCGCGGCGATCCGAACGAACGGCGGAATTCGGAATTCCATCGGGGCGAATTTTCGTTGAATCGGCGCGGGCGGAAATCGACCCAACCGATCGCCTTCTCCTTCCGTTTCCGGTGATCTTTTCCTCCGGGCCGATCGCAAATGATAAACACAACACACCGCCTGACCACCGAAGAGCAATGAAGCAGCAAGAGTGCACTCTCCTCAATTCAACCGCTTTCAGGTGGCCATCAAGACGAATGTGGACGTTCTGTACTTCGCGGTCGTCGTCCCGCTGCACGTCTACTGCGACGAGAACGGCCAGATGGACAAGCGGGACTTCCTGCAGCTGTGGAAGGAGATCCCCGAGCAGAACGAGGTCCAGTTCATCATCAACAACGACGCCAACTTGAGTGCGGGTGGGTCCCGAATGCTTGCAAGAGTTACCGTTCATTCATCCCCGCTTTCAGACGACATCTGCAACAAACTCCAGCGGAACAACATCTTCACGGTCGCTCGGCGGAATGTGGACGGCCAGGAGTTGTTGTACCACTCGATTCGATACACAAACCAGATCTACGTCCTTTCCGAGCTGAAGATGCAGCAAAACGTGAATGCGTTGACGGTAATCCCTTCCTTTCGTCCGCTGTTCTTCACGAAATCTCGCTTATTTCAGCTCTCGTTCAAATCCCGCCACGTGGCCGCGATCGCCAACCTCAACGAAGTCTACCAGACGATCCTGAGCTCCGCCTAAGCGGCGATCGTCCTTCAGCCACTTCACCTCGTTTGGCACGATTCGAACTTCTTTTGTACACCGAATATTCACTTACTCCAGTCTTGTTTAATTGAAATGTTTATCCTTCGATTGCTCGCCTATTTATCAACGTTTCTTCTCTCAACTGTTGCACGTCTGCTTCGCTTCTATTCGTCATAAACTCGGATGTTTACTCGCGGGCTTCCAGTTGTTTTTCCCGATGAAAGCGAGCCTTCGCAAAGCGATCGGATGACACGAACGGGACGCATAATCAAACGAATGTTCGGACGCGCGAGTGGACGGAAACGAGGCGGCTTGATCGCCGATTCGTTCCGTAACGAAAATGCCAACTCAAATCCAATCTGGTCACCCGCGGGCGCCGTTCACGGACGAGTGAACCGAAGATTTGTGGTTGAGGACGGGCATGGATTTGACTCATGACTCTAACGTTTCGGCCATCACTTCGGCTCCGCGCCGAAGGCAATCAGAGCAGCAATAAGGAACGGGTAGTCGTGTAATCGACTGCTTTCTACTTCCACGACTTGAGGATGTTCGTTTACGTGCGCATGGATGACCGTAGCGCTCGAATTCGTCATCTGATCTGCTCGTTCGAATTTCGTAAACAAAACGCCGTCCGTTCGGTCGTGCGGACGGGACGGGCAGCAAAAACGATTGGCCTTCTCGTCATTTCTCTCCAGCGTTCGATTGCCGCATCGACCTCCCGTCCGCCCACCATGCGCTGGATTCCGAGCGGACGATCGGGGCGGCCGGCCGACTGGGTGGTCTCGTTCTCGATCGTCCCCATGCGAGCAGATCGCTCGTCCGTCTTCTGTTGTGCCCGCCCTCGTCTCCCGTTCGAATCTCCCGCAGTCGACGAGACGAGCAATTGGCCGATCGGTCGGCTTTGTTCGCTGAGAACGCGCTCTTGATTTCGACTCTCTATGACTCGCTGGTCTCGAGTGTTTTAAAAGTACTTGTCCTCAAACCTCGAACTTGCGGAAGGTTTCGGGACGAGGCTTTTAAAACAATCGGGATGCGGCACTAACGAAAAAATGAGGTAGTTTGCAGTGATCGAAACGTTAAACACGTCCTTTTTCGCTCCATTCGGTATACAGTAATCGCTTCGTGTTGATTGGGTCAGACATCGCGCATTACTCTGTATTTTCTCTTACGGTCTGCCGTTTGACTATCGTAATGGGCACAGCTGTCTGGAGCACACGAACATCGCCACTAATCGTTGATCATTTAGGCTCCGATGTCCAACTTCAACTCCCTCCCGGACGTGCTCGCACACGCGGCGCGGCGCCAAGAAGAGCGACGCCTGCGCATGCTGTACTTCGTAAGTTTTCCGCTGAATGCTCTTGGTACCGAACTCGACTGAACTCCATTGTTGCAGCAACCGCGCGGATTGCACGACGTCGAGTACTGCCTGCGGAACCTCTTTGGACGGGTACGTTCATTTCATCCGTCCCTCTCGTCTACGCCGTGATGTTCGCAGGAGCTGCAGGCGATCGCCGTGGACCACAACATGCCGGTCGCCGCCGAAATGGCCGCGCAGTTCCTCGGCAACGAGCCGATCATTCGGCCCGTTCGTCTCCAAGATGTCCTCACGGCGCGCGACAGTCGACAGGCCGCCTTGCAAGCGGCCCAGCCCGAGCCGGTGCATCGAGCTGCCGAGACGACCGAAGCGGAGGAACGTGCGGACGGATCAAACGAGGGGAACCGAAGAGGAAGCGGCCGTCGGATTCGATTCGAATGGAAAGCCGTTGGCCGCGGTGAAGCCGAACAACCACAAGACCGCTAAGTGACTAAAAACATTCGAAATCGCTCGATTGAAGCTCTTCCTTCTAACTCTCCGTAAAATTGAAAATCAGAAGCGTATCCCTTCGAATACCCGTCTTTTGTTGCTCACAACTTTTTTTGCTCGTTTCTTGCCGAACTCCCGTTCGCTTCTTTCCACTTGTAATCGTTTTTGTGGTTTGATCGTGAGTGTTCGAATAAATCTAGAGATTCACTCATCAGCAGGGCTGTTTCTTGATGAGCAGAAACCAATTGCATTTGGCCGCCGTTGCAGAACGCAATCTAAAGCGAGCAAACCGAACGACAACGAAATGAAATGTGTTTGGGGCCGCCGACTCCCTTGCGAGAGCGTTCGGATTGCGACCGCCGGGCGACAACGAGCAGCAGGCGGCCGGCCGCCTCCCTCGGCGCATCTCCTTCGTTGGCCATGCGGACGAGCGGAGGAGTAAACCGCGTGACCGGGGCCGCAAGTTCGCGTTCCCGTCGGCCGAACGCGCCGTTTGGAATTCGGGGGGATTGTGGGCGCCCGTCTTTTGTTTATTTTGATCCTTTCGGCGCCCAGTGGAAGGAAGAATGTTCGACGGTTTGTTTCGACTTCAAAAGGTCGATCTGCACCGTTTGTTTTCACCGGGATTAGCCCGCTTCCAAGTGCTTGCTCTGCAAACCGTTAAGAGTTTGTGGCAGCTACCATTCCTCGTTGTTTTTTGCAAGCAACCGTTAATCTTATAGTTGCTTTGTTGATTGTTGCAACAAGCTGAAACATCTCATTGAATCGGTTTCTTCTTTCTTTTCCACATCCAGCAAGGCCGAGGCGGGCGAGAAGTAGACGGCGGAAAGGCGCAAATTGGGTTCTCGACTTGTCCGCCCCACCGACTGCACGTTCGGAATGATGATGAGAGTCGAGTGGCGAAGGCGTCGAGTGAGTGAAGATGTACGGAGGGCTCAACTTGAGGATTCTGCTCTCCATTCCGCTCGTGTTTGCTGCGCCGAACGATAAAACTTCCCACTTTCTCTCGGCTTTCGTTAAAACGCTGCAAGAGGATTGCACTTCGGCAAGCCGGCCTTCGGCTTCCGTTTTGGGATCGTGTTCAGATTAATGAGTGCGCTCTTAAGAGCATTTGCGGCTGCTGGATGAGGAAATCGGATTAAACATCGTGCCAAGAAGCTCTCCTTTCGGCCACATCCGTTCGCTCTCCGCCGATTATCCCCCGCTTTCAAAACGTGACCAAAGCGGAGTGCGAGCCGGAATGACCACTTCGTATCAACCGCACGAACAGGCATTCCATTGGTTGCACCAGCAAGAGGACAATGCGCCTGCATTCGGCTAATGCCCCGGCCATTTGCGAGCGGCCGGCGGTCAAGCGAGCTCGCGTGCCATTTGGAGGCTCCCGTGTTGCGTGCCGGTGACCGCTGGCCTCGGCCCACCTCCTCCTGCTTTCTTCCTTCGCAACAACTCGTGACCGTCCATTTTCGGGCGAACCGCTTGAGCACTTTCTTCGTTCCCTTTTGTTCAAAACGCCCCCGAACGGGGGCTCGAGTACCCGGCCGAAAGGTCTTCGTGAGCGGCCGTTGAAAGACGAGTGTTTCGTTTATTCGAAACTGGAACGGCCTTCTTTTAATCGCTGAATGCTTTTTTGACGAGCTTCTTTATTCACCTGAAAGTCTTCATTTCGACTGTTAAAAAGGCAAACGAAAGGCGAGAGGGCATGTCTCGTTTCTGCTTCCCAATTGTTTAGCCATTTTGAGGCCAATTTGACTACACATGGACCCGAGCGGGCAATTGAAAGAAGCGTCCAATCGTTCTTCTAACGTGTTCATAAATCACACGCCCATCCACAACCTTGTCGTTCTTCTTTCCTCCCCCGAACGTGCCCTTCTTTCCACTGTTTTCGTTTTGCCCCCGGGCGGTGCAAACTGGCCATCCGAATTGTTTTTTCTTCCTGCCGCCGAGGTTTCGGGCCGATTTGAGCGCGTGCGAGCGTGATGAACCCGAAGAAGAAAAGGAGGAAGGAAGAAGAGGAGCGCTGCCCGTCCTTTCGCCCATTCAAAACAAATCGGATGGCGTTTGGCCTCCCGAAAACTCCCCGCTCTCCCGCCCGTCCAGGCCGTAACTCGGGAGGCCGGCGGGCGGGCAGAAAGACCAAAAGGAAGGAATGAAAAACGGACGACCCCGAAAGCCGGGCCCGAGAATCCCGGCCGCCTCTGCCGGCCGCCCGACTGACGAGCGGCGACGCTTTCGGCCAGTTGATGGCGTTTCGGTTCGGGATTGCGGGAGTTCCTTTTTGTCACAAAGCAGTGGGCTTCTTTTTGTTCTCCGTTCCCTTCCCAATGATTTCATTCCAATCTACGGCCTTCTTTTGTGCCGCTGGAAGCCGTCCGTTCTGGAGTTCCGCTGGGGATTAACCGGAAGCCACGTTCGCTTACTCGGCGGGTCTTCTTCAATCCACTCATACCCCGTAATCACTCGTTAAATAACTGAGGTGTAGTTTGTGGCAGTGGAACTCCCTTCAGCGAGTGCTGTTCCTTTGCCGAGAATCGTGTCTTCTTCCCACTTGTCATCTCCAGTCGGCCGAGTGCAGCAGACGTGTTTCGAATTGACGCAATTGAGGAACGAACCGAATGACATTCCTTCCCGCCGCCTTGTTGTTCTCGAAGTGCTGCCTTCAAAGCAGATGCACACGATCAGCGGTCGAAGAGCGCATGATTCGTGTCGCTGCTTAATGGCGCGCGTGTTCGTGCGGTCTGCGCTCCCAGACGACGAGAAGCCTGCTCCAAAACAACATCAGGACCGTCCAGCCGTCAAAAGATCTCGCAGTCAACGGAACGAAGCGGCCATTGATCAGGACGTCAAAAGAAGCGATCGCCCCGCTTGTTTACGCCTCCCTGTCGGCACAAATCATTTGTTGCAAAATGTGAAGACCAATTTGTCTGGCAACTTGTTTTGCCGCAAATCTCGTGGGTCGAAAGCGGCCGCAAAACAATGAAATCCCCCAGCACGGGGATGTTGCTCACCGAATTCGACGGCCAAACTTCTGCCCACTGCCCGCGTCTCTCGATTGCCGACCGCCCATCCTCGTTTTGGGGGGTTTGTTTTCCGGACGCGTTCTTTTCGGCGAAGATGGCCGCCCGCTGCTTTTCGGCCAGGGCACAAACGAGCGGGCGCCCGCCTCTCCGTTGTTTACATTTCATTTGCTTCTGCGGCCATCCCCCGAGTTCATCCCCCTTTCCGTCTCGAAGACGCCCGTTTGCGGTCCAAGTTTCGACAAAATTGCGGGATGCTTCGAGGGCGGACGATCGGCGTTCGTCTTCCGAAAATAACTCCTGCCTTGGGGGGGGTTTGCGTTCGATTCCCCTCTCATCTTCTCTTTCGGGAACTGCGAACAGTTGTGCTTTCGGTTTGGGTTTCGGGAAACACTCGAAAGTACGCCCTTCCGTCGTCTCGACGTCTTCGGCACACGTGCTTGTTGACGAACTTCCGTGTGAACGACGGCGGTTGGGACAGGTTCACACGCCAATCCGGAGGCTTTTGTGTACTGGTCAATGAAATCAACCACTTACGGCCCGCTTCATCAGTGACGATGCTCCATTAGCCTTCACTTCCTTCCTAGACATTTGCATTTCAATGCTTAGTCGACGAGAACCTCTCCTTTCTGCATCAAAACAGCAAGCAGGAAGTGGTCTCTGTGCTCCTCGTCGGATGATTCAACCGCCGACATCTGGCCGCCCGCCGTTGTTGATCACGAGTGGCCGATTCACGCGGCCGCCGGTCGAGAAGATTCGAGAACTTCTCCCCGATCGCGGCCGACAGTAAACAGTCGCTTGGTTGATTTCTATCCGCACGATCGAACGTTCTCGATCACAAGCGCTGTTTTCCTTCCTCTTGCACGCGTTTGGACCACCGGGCCGCGCACGTTCCTCCTGCAAACTTTTGCACGAAATCCCGCTCGGTGCAAGCGAGCAGGAAGTTGGAGGGAGATTTTCGAAGAGCAAAACGAACGGGAGGGAGCACGTGGCGAGCGGGTGTTCGTTTTTAGCGCGAGTTGTTTTTCCTGCAACGAGAGCGGCTGTTTACTCCCTCGCTCCAATGCTCTTTTCATCCACTCGTCCATTCATCCCTCCCTCCACTTCCTCCCCGCTCGCCTCCATCCGTCGACAATCGGAGAACGCGCGCCTTTTCTGCTTGACGCCCTTTGCAAGTGTTGTTTACGTGTGGATGAAGGGGACACGAGCGGTCCGCCCGCTCTCGTTCGCCCCGCTCCGATCGAAAACGACCGGCCGACCGGGCAGCGAGCGAGCGTTCCGTTCGCCGTGAGCACGTGCGGGCGGGCAGGCAGGCGGCCCGCCGTTCGCTCCGCCCACTTCTGATTGCCGCTCAAAAGCGCGGCGATTTCGACGACGAGCCGGCCGCCGCGAATCGAATGCATTTTGCGGCCACGATCGAAGCGGACGGCCGCCATCGAGCAGATCGGTCCAGATCTTTTGTGCCCGTTACTGTAAACGACAGCATCGAATGCTTGATCGTTTCTGTTTGCTTCCGGTCAATTCCTTGCTTTTCCTTAAATTGTTTGCGCGTCGCGCGTTTCTTGTTCGATCACAAAAGACGAGCGTTCATTAACATCACATTTGCTTCAGCTTCATTACACACTTTCCACTCATCAAAACGAGCAACCACTCATGTCGGACGACCTAAATGTGAGTTCTTCTAATCATGATCAGTGTTCATGAGATCCACCACTTTCAGCTGGTTCAAGTGAAGGGACAGCACGCCCTCTACAACGTCTACGTCCAGGGCGACTTGGAGGATCGTCAGCGGAAGACGATCCTCCTCACGGTGCACGATGTGGGAACGAATCGTGAGTTCAAGGAGTTTGCTCGCCCTCTAACCAATCGAATTCCTTCAGACAAATCGTTCGTCCGGTTCGTGAACCACCCGTCGATGGCCGAAGTCAAAAAGAACGCGATCTTCTTGCACGTCTGCGTGCCCGGCCAGGAGGACAACGCGCCCGACTACACCGGAACGTAAGTCCAACAATGGAATGAGGATGATCAATTGATTGCCGTTCAGGTTCCCCACGTTGGCGCAGATGGGCGAGGACTGTGCGGCCATCCTCGACAAGGTGGACGCCCGCTCGTGCATCGCCTTTGGCGAAGGAGCGGGGGCGAACGTGATCTGCCGGTTCGCGTTGGAGCACCCCAATCGAATCAGCGGGATCATCCTTGTCCACTGCACCTCCACCACTGTCGGCATCATCGAGTACCTGCGCGACAAAGTGACGAATATCCGCCTGGAGAACGACGTGATGAGCGAGGGCGCGTGGAGTTACTTGACGCTCCACAAATTCGGATCGGTGAGTTCATTCCATTGTATTGGCAGCGGTAATCGAGTGATCGCTTGCAGAACGGAAAGGAGGGGAAGAACGAGTACATCGAGGAGCTGAAGGCCACATTGAATCCGAAGAACCTCTCCAAGTACTTGTACGCGTTCTCGCGTCGAACGGACTTCTCGACGGTGCTGGGCGCCAAGCTGGACACGTGAGTTCGTTCTCTCCGTTCCTGCTCATGATCTCCGGTCTTCGCGGGCAGTCGCGCGTATTTTCGTGACTCGCGCGTTCCTCAAAAAGTCAGGCAGGAATGCTCTTGTTTGTTGTCGAGCAACAGAGCGTGCAAAAAGTGAGCTCTGTTTCGTCCCCCGCCCTCATTCCTTTGCAAATGGAAGGAGGCTTTCGAAATGGAGGCACAAAAGGGAAGGAGGCACGTGTTGGTGTCGGTTGTTGATTAAAAGCAACGACTCATGAACTTGCACAAGAATGATCGTCCCCTTTTCGAGCAAACTGATTAAATCGCGCTTGTTTACCGCGCCTCTTTCCGCCTTTGCGAACGAGCGAGTGGCCCCCCGGGTGGGGGAATCAAAACGATGCGCCTTGTCAATTGGTCGTCGAAAAGAACAACGATCACGCACTTTTATGTTCCGCATTCGATTATCAATGCTCCGTTCTTTTCAGGATCGATGCTCTCTTGGTCACCGGCTCCAAGGCGCCGCACATTCACGATGTGCACTCCACGCACAAGCGGATGAACAAGAAGAAGACGACGCTGCTAGTTGTGGACAACGTCTCCGACGTGATGGCCGAAGCGGTCAGTTACCCTAAAGATTGAGGGAAAGGAAGCGGCTTGTTTCGAACCGCAGACTAATCAGAAATTCGATTGCGGAAGCGAGTGTGCTGATTTCCGTTGGGATTTCCGTCTGTTCGCCGCGGAAACTTGCATTTCGTTCCAAAATCAATTGAATTCGAAAACGGAAGGAATCTTCACAAGGCCTCGTTTTTTCTTGTTTATCACGTTCGTGGCGAAAAGCGAGCGGTCGGCTGCACGGAACGGAGCGAAAAAAGGCCATCAATCACGCCACAAAGAAACAGAACAGAACACTCCGCCACGAGCTCCCCAATGTGACAAGTGACTCTCCTTTCAGCCGGACAATCTGGCCCGCTCGTTGATTCTGCTGTGCAAGGGCGTCGGCGTCCTCTCCAACGTGCCCATTCCCGGAATGGAGCGCCAGCGAACGTTGAGCAGCTCGATGGAGGAGGCGGACCGGCCGCGGCGTTTCTCCATCCCGCAGCAAGCGTCGGTCACTCCGACGGCGACCGTCGAGTAGACGCCGGCCAATCGCCCACCACGAGACTTCCCTCTTCCTTTTGTTCACACGAAACACCGCCCAAAATCCCCACTGTTCTCCGTAGTCTTCGGCCTTTAATCCTCCTATCTTCTGCTTTTAACTCAACTGTTCTTTGGGAGCTTTATTTCACAAACAAATAATCGACTGTTCTTGCAATCGTCTTCATTCAATCTACGCCCAGAAGTTAAAAAGAAAACGAGAACTTCTACGTTCGATCCCCTTCCCCGTAATTCATTCCGTTAATTCCTTGTTGTAACTTCGATCCGTCGATGCGTAGATCGATTACGCCCTTCCCGTCGTCTTGTTAATTATCAACATATGGGTTTGCCGAACGTCTTCGTTTCGTCTTCCGAAAGAACAACGCTGTGAACGCCTGGTCGTCCCGTTCCTGCTCCCCTCGTTCAAGCGCCCCCCCTCTGCACTGCGATTCAACTCAAACAATACTTCTTGTGGAAATTGGAACATCCGTACCCATTTCTCGAACTTCAAGCGATTTCTCTTCCCCCGATAGGTTCGCCACTTGCACCCGCTCTCGAATTTCCGTAGATTTCAACCGAATCGTGTCCTGTTTCTTTATTCCACTATCTCCGGCATTGCGGTCTACTAGTTCTCCGTCTAACACTAACTGAGTGTGTACATACGCGAGGAATAAAGTTGGTAATTCAACAAGGAGATCGTCGGCCCGGAGAGCGAAGTGAGGATCATTGGAACGAAGGGGAAGGAAAGAGGAATTACGGAATTACTCGAAAGCACAGATGCGAATGGATTAGGTAATTTATTAATCAACAAACGCGATCAACAAATGACAGTAATCGAGCAACAAGTTAGGTAATCAACACCGAGCACAGGAGAATGGATTCAATCCAGTTCAGGCGATGACGCACGTCTCGCTCGCCAGGTTGGCCAGTTGCTCGTCTAAACCAGCGGAATTAATGAAGATATGAACAGAAGAGGGACTCACAGTGCTGCTGATCGACGAGCATCAGGGCGGTCTCGGCGCCGAACGTGGCGACCTCCTCGATCAATTCGCGCAGGTGGAAATGCTGCTCCATCTCGTACTGCAACCAACCGGCAAGCAAACGACCCTCCTCTTTCGAGTAGATGATCGCCCAGCCCTCGTGCAGCTGCTTGTTGCACAAGAACGAGTCCGGCGGCATGTGCTCGTCGACCTCCGGCGAGTCCGTGATCAACACGAGGACCTTGCAGGACGCCGAGGTCTTCCAGATGTGGAGGGGTAGGCGGTTGAACTCGGGCCACAGCTGAAAGGCGAGAGAACGAATAAAATTGGCAGAAGGCAAGGAACTCACCTGCTTCTGGTCGTAGAGAAGGACCTGCGGACGCTTGAGGAGCTCGCGGAAGACCTTCACGGCGCGCGTCTCGACCTCCGGCTCGACCGCCTCCTCCGGCTGGTTGCTGTCGAGGCTGGCGGTGTCGCCGCGGTCGGAAGCAGCCTCGGGCTCGATGTTCGGGTCGTCGGCCGCTCCAGTGGGGATCACGATCGGCGCGGGGCGCGGCACGAGTTCATTTTGCTGTCGCTGAGCTTCGAAGACGTCCAAGAGCTCGAGGTCGGCCTGAAATCGAAGGAGATGAAAACGAACGGAAAGGAAACACTCACCACAACGTCCTCCGGCTCCCACGTGTTCTCGGTCTCCGGGTAGTCGCGCCACTTGACCAGGTACTCGTACTGGATGGGGCCCGTGTTCTCGGAAGTGCCCTCCTTCTGCCGCTTGTCGAGAATCGCCTCCACCCAGTACTCGCGTTCCTCCTCTTCGTCGTCCTCCTCCTCGGACTCCGGCTCGGCTTTCTTCTTCGTCTTCTTGCGCTTGGTCGGCATCCCGGTCGTTTCGAAGTTGGGGCAAAGGTAGGTGTACTGAAAGAAGGACGGATGATCGGTGGACGAAAGCGGCGGGTGGACGCGCCGATGATCCACGAGTTCAACGAGGCACAACGGGAACATCAGCTATCACTTTCGCCGCCCACTTTTCGAAGGCGAAGTTCGGAATTTCGGCGGAAAATGGGGTGGAAGCGGTTTTTGGCAGCGATTTCGAAACACTCGAATCTCGGAAGAATTTATTGGAGGGAGCGGGAATGGATCAGAACTCGCGATCAGATCGAGCGATGATGCAAGTCGATTTGCCCCCAACGAAGCACGAGTTGGACGGAGAGGAGCGGATTTCATCATGGCGGCGCTGCCGACGCCCGAAAGACGGGCGGGCGCCGGGCGCGAAAACGGCGGCGAGGTTCGCGGAGAGGCGCCGAGCGGCCCGATCGGGGACGCGGAAATGCGGACGGTTCGCCAAGCGCCGACTGTTTACGTCCGACTGGGCGGCAGACGGGCGGGCGGGTGGGAGGATTTGCAGGTAGATTCTGGCAAAGAGCCGATCCCCCACCAAAACGAATCGATTGCGGGTGGCCGGAAATAAACGATCGAGACTCTTGGATCAACACCCGAACTTCTCGAATTACCGCAACCCGGGGGCTATTCGGCGCAATCGGGGAGGCGGCGAACAAGCGACGGCACTCGTCGTTCGTTGATTCGGAGGGTTCGAATCACAAATCGGAGGAATTGGCAAAGAAATCGCACTCGAACGCGCCCGCGGTCACTCCCTCCGCTCTCCATTCGGTACAAAAAGAGCCCGCTTGGCGCCCGCCTGCCGTCTTTCGCGCCTTTCTGCAGCGCTCAACACGGCGGCGATCGATTGCGGTCGAGCGGAGGGAAAATTCGGCCGTTTGAATGATCGCCGTTGTTCCCACCGAACGCTGTTGGATTTCACATGCCTGCTGGGGACCCAATTCCTCCCAAAACGAAAGCGAATAAAGGAAGCAAGAACGAAAGTGGCGCGAATAACAGGACGATTTGCGCGCTCCAAACGAGCACTCGATGGATTGGGCGCATGGTCCAACTGCAGCATCGTCGGCGACCTTTCATGGCCCTTCGATCATCGTCCACGTTTCTGAGAGGAAACCGCTTAGATTCTCGATCTTTGGGTCGCCCGCACGATCTGCTTTTGTCTTGCGTTAAGGTGTTCGTCATATCTCGTACCGCCGCACTTATTTCAGTGGGTTTATTTTGCAAACGACAATAAGTAATCGACAATCAACCTAAATGCGAAAAAGAGGGCGTATATACACGTTGGAGTTAAAACTGAGCAAAGGGTAGAGTGAACTAGAGGCTAGAAGAGGCAATCCAAATGCACGAGAACTAACGAGGAAGGAGGGCGGACGAAACTAGTGGATATTCGGACGAGAACACAAGACCAAATGCGTTCTCGTCGCTGCACAAACCGAACGAACGTCGAATTTCAGCATGCAGGGGAGAGGCGGAAGTGAGTGCGGGGATTCGTTGCCACAACGAACGAACTCCACCGCTTTCAAGTCGGCTATTTTACATCGAAATAAAGGCCGTCAGAATAAACGAGATAAGGGAAGACGAACCCGCCCGCTAAACGTGGGCCCAAGACGAGTACCGGGTTTTGGAAGTTGGCAACGAGCGGAGGGCATTGGAAGTGGGCGAAATGAATGTGGAGGAGTGGAACCAGTTACAATCGGCTGTAATCTTTGGACATTCCATCGGTTCATTTGTGTGTCGAAATGGAAGAGCGGGGTAGCGTACACGTGTTTATGGACGTCGAGCGGAAATCTATTAGACAATCAGAAGCAGTCGTAGAAGTTTGAAGAAGAAGAAGGAGAGGAACAACCCGTACAAAGGAAAACAACTCAACTCGCTTCTTACGAACAGAATTCACACACACGCATTAGAGAGACGACGAAATCCGTAAGGCGGGGGGAGCAACATGCTGAACACTTCGAAACGAACATTCGAATTGGGAACCCGAAACTAAAAAATATTGAAGCGACCCTTGTGTACGTAGAAATTTGTTTGAATACCCTCGACGATGCCGTCAAAAATATGACTGGAAGGAGAGAGAAGGCGGTTTGAACGTTCAACGGCGATTTGAGCACTTGGTAAGAGGGGCGGAAGAACCTAAAGAACAATTCGGATGGCTTGTTTCACGAGCAGAACGCGAGAGATCAGCCCATAGGGCCGGAAGGACCGCAAGTGGCGGCGTTGTGTTCGATTTGGTCGTGAATGAATACCGCAATGTACAGGGGAGAACAACGGGGGCTAATGCTTAAATACCCAGACACTAGTCAGCGGAAAAGGATTGATTTCAGCACAGCGAATATCTTTCCGTCAGATAAGTTCGAATATCCTACAGCGGGAGGGCAAGTTGGTTGAGTATTCGGTGGGCCGAGTCCCGTCTCGTCGGTGTGTTTAATCAGCCGATCCGAACGAGACTCGTCATGTCGAGGTAATAAGAGACAAACGGGAGAGAAAAGAGCGAAAATAGTCGGCACCGTGCAAATGTTGTATTCGAATCACCTGTGGACTACAGTCAAACAGTGGGGAGAACTGAGCAACGTTAATCGTGGGGGTGGGAAGAGGATTGCGAATTGGGAGTGGGGGGCAAACGAGTAAGGTCTTTTGTGTGAGAGATAAACAAAATAGAGGAGAATATGTACATGATCGAGTGGACGGCGGCCTTGCGCACGACCGTCTTGCGGCTTCTAAGAGTGAGTACGACGGGGAGGAGGAGAGCGAAACGAGAGCGAGGGAGTGGGCGACCGACGGACCTTGACACAAGGGCTCATTTCGTGTCGACTGCGAACAATAAATGAGTGAGTCGTAGCGATATCAAACAAATATTATTCGTTAGAAACCCGTAGGAATAACACAAGTTGGGAACGTTGAAGAGAATTGAAGACGATGTGTTGATCACGCGGCACAACTCGCTGGGGGGATGGCAGTCGGATGGGTGGATGGCGGGTGGGCGGGAGGGGCACGCGTGTTCACCAGTAGGGCATGTCCGTGCTCAGCGCCTTCCAGCTCGCGAACTTGGACCAGTTCTTGTAGTCCATCATGTACGCGTCGTCTTGCATTGCTCGTTGTTTGGCTAAAGGCAACGGCTTCGATTCGACTGGAGGCTCTTTGAACACAGGACCCTTAAAAAGAGAAGAGTCATTCTTAAGAGTCGCGTGTTGGGGATCCCCAAGTGAGCGTGTTGCACAAAAAAGCGTTGACCCGAAGAGGATTGATTGGGAGAACTAAAAGGTCAACGCGTTTTGCGCAACACTCGGGCTGAACGGATTAGAAAGCGGCTTTCGACTCACTTCCCTCGCCCCCGCACTCGGCACTCCGCCCACCACTTACCGTGTGCTGGACCTGCGTGTTCTCGCCGGCGAGTTTGTAATTGCGACTGTCGTTCGAATCCCAGAACTCCTCGCCGCTACCCGTGTGATAGCAGATGCAGAACTCGAAGTTGGAGTCCTGAAAGCAGGGTGATTAGTGGTTGTCCCCGCTGCACTCGTCCACTCACCTTCCAGCCGATGTTGGCCGGGAGCGGCACCTCGAACGTGAACGTGTCGTAGGTCTTCGAGGCGGACACTTGGAATTTGGCATCGAAGTCGTTGAACGTCTTCCATCCGTCGCTCGTGCAGCGCAAGTAGACGCGCTTCTCGAACGAGATGTTCGCGACCTGAAGAATTGCGAGTGAATTAGTGGGAAGACGATCAGCGGCGGGCACAAACCTTGATCGTTCCGATCATCTTCGGGAACTCGTTCTTGATCATCGCGTTCTCCAGGGCCACGTGGTTGGTTTCGAGCTTGTGGCGGAACTTGACGTACTCCGAGGCGGGCTGCTTGAACATGACCTTCCACGTGGACTTGGGTTTGGCCGCTTCCTCGTCCACGTCCTCCATGCCGGCCGCCTTCCGGTGTCGACGGAGCACATCGATGGGGATCTGCGGCGGGTAGTCGGAGGGCTCGGTCATCACCTTCACGCACGACAAGTGGGAGCCGCACTCGTCCGCGAAGCGAACGCGGCTCTTGTTCTTGTTGGGCGTTCGGGTGGTCTCGGGCGCCGGCGCGGGTTCGTCCGATTTGGGCGTCTCGGCGTTCTCGATCTCGACCGTCGGTTCTGCAAAAGCGGGGGTTGAATGTGGGAAGGGGATGGTCGGGCACTTACGGTAGTTGAATGATCGCATCTCCTGCTTGCTCGCTTCGACCTGGGACGGGGGCTCGTTCTCGTCAGTGTCCGTGACGACGACCGTCGGGGCACTCGACGGGCGGCATTCGGGCTTGACGGGCTTGTTCTCCTTCTCCGTGACCAACGAATCGAACGGGTCGAAGTCGCCGATGTTCATGCAGTCCAAGTGGAAGGCCAGTCCGGGCATCTCCGGCTGTTCGACGGCCGATGGAATGGCGGAGTGGGAGTCGATGAGCGCCTGGTGGCTGCTCTCGTCCTCCTCGTCGTCGAACGACTCCTCGGGACTCAGCTGGTCTTCGCCATCGGAGTCGGAGAGGGTGCCATCCTCGATGGGGGCGTAAACTGAAATCAAAACAATGACGAACATGTGGACGGAGGTTGGGGTCAATCGATCGGTGGGGGTTGTTTTTAAGGGGCGAACGGAGCGGGAGCGCAGAAAACAGCCAGTTCGTCAACAAACGTTCCGTTCGGTTCGAGAAGGAACGTGAGCGCGCGCCGCCGTTCCGCGGTCAGCCTATCGCTCATCGGGCGCGGGGAATCCAATCAGAAGCCGCACGCGGCAATGTCGACTGCAGTTATCAGCGGGCGGAAATGAGCGAGCAGCGCGCGCTAATTGCACCAAACCGGGCCCAAAACAACCGCAAACTCACGCACCTAATGGCCGGTGTTCGCCGCGATTCCCGCCCGAGAGGAACATGAGCGCTGGAGCACGCCGCCCTCGAAGCGAACAGACGAAAGAGCGAGCGGGAATGACCGCCGGGGAGGCGGCGAAGACGGCGGCGGAAGAGTCGACGCCCGCCGAGTGCAACACTTTTCTCGATTGTTTTGCAAAAACAAGCTCATATCTCGCCCGCTTCGCTGCCATGCGATTCCCAGAAGAGCGCCTAGAAGGTGCATGGAATTCAAGCGGTAAATTTCGAGCGTGCATTGATCAATTAGTGCGCCTGATTAGCGTAAACAAAACGAGCGAGCAGCAGGTGGGTGCAGGCAGACGTTTTTGTTCCGCGCGCCCCCGTCCGTCCGTCCGATCATTCACCAACATTCCGTTTGATTTACCTCTTTTGTCGAACGGCAGAAAGACTCGCGTCCACACGCGCACCAAAACGATCACCAGCACGTACATGAAGCGGACGACCGCCGACCAGAGGATCGCGGCCGTGCGGTAGGCGAGCCGCCAGAAGGCGGAGTAGAGACTCAAATAGACGACCGTTGGTGTGTGTTCCGCGGAATGACCGGAGCTCGATGGTTTCATTCGACCAACGCGCACGGTCCAACGACGGCGGCCACCTGATCGTGCGGCGAGCGAGGCGGCGAACAGCGGCGGGCGGGGCGCTCCAACGAAAACAAAACCGCAGCAGCACACGCGAGCGACGATGCCGACGAGACGCCGGCGGGCGGCGAAAGGCGGCGAAAGGCGGGCGAGTATCAGCGATCGGTTATTGCACCAATGACCCTCCCCCTCCCTTTCGCCCCTCCGTTCCGTCGATCCCCACGCTCTCTTCGCCCGAGCCCCCGCTCTCTCTCGCGTCACCCAACCCGTGCGTTTTGCCGGCAGCGCTTTGGGCCGGGAACTTACGCGCCACGCGACAGCCGGGCGATGGTCGTGATAAAAACCACGAATCATTTGATTGGGTTATGATTTCCTTTAAAGATCGCTCCACAAAGGTCGCTCGGAAGCGGGAAGACGGCGGTACGGGCGTCCACTGTTGCGTGTACATTGGACCGTCTGTCTAGACGCGCCCTCGCCGCCCGCACGGCGATTATTGAAGAAGAAGCGGGCGGGCGAGTTGTGGACAAACAATTACGCCGCTTTTCGAAGTAAACAACCCGCCAGCCGATGGAAACGCCTGGAACGCCCGTCTGATCGAACGATTGAGGGGCGAAAGAACGAGCAGCCGCCAGCGGGCAGAACAAGCGGGCGCCTTCTTGAGGACATGTGAAACAATTGCCCACCGATAAAGAGTCTTCTTCATGACGACAAAGTGGATCAAAGTGCGAAAACGGAAGGGCGCTTGAAAGGCGAGTGCGAAGAGTGGCGTTTCGGCCGCAAGAACCCAATTTGGAGGACGCGGGAGCACAAGTATGCGGAATGAAACTCACATGTGACTCCGCCGATGTCCCGGGCCGAGCTCTTGTTGCCGTAGAGCTTGATCTCGTGGAAAATGCTGCGGGGGATCTTCACGTTCAGCGCGTTCAACGCGGCCGACTCGCTTTGGGAGCGCACCTGCAACGGGCAGCCGTCGAATCGGGTGGGAAAAATCATCTCGAATGTTCTGCACCCGCCGCCCGATCGTGTCGCCGTCTGGGCGAATCGCCGCCGCCGACGACCCGAAAGGAGAGCGGGGCGGATGAGTGGAATGGGAAACTCACATGCATCTCGCCTGATAAAAAGGCGGCATTCGCGATGGGGAAGGAGGCCGCGCGACGGCAGGCCGACGTGGAGAACAGCGTGGACGAGGAAGGGGCCGAGTGGGGCAGGACGGAACTCGACGCGCTCATGCTGTCCGGCTGCAGCCACGCCTTGTAGCCGATCGGCGGCCAATACTTGACCGAAGAGGATCTGACGCACTCCATTCCCATGAACTGAAATCGAGACGTCGATTAGAGCGATCGGATTCGAACGCGTCAAACATCGCGCGCGCGGAACACCGGGCGATGATCGGCGGTCGCGTGATTGGACGAGCGGAACACGCAGCAGGAATATGATTATGAACGCGGGAAGCGAGGAGGCATTCGGTGCAAAGAACGTTCGGTCTTTTTGTTTTCGACACCACTTACTGCACGCACACGCACACTCGCCCGCCCGCCGCGCCTGCCGCGGCCCCAATTGATCGACCGCCTTATTTCCACACGCGGAGGAGAAAAACAAAGCGGTTATTTCATCTGGGGCCCGGATGCACATTGATCTCTCGGGAGGGGGAACACGCCGTCCGCCCGGCTCCGACGGCATCCGTTCTGCCGCCCGCTCTGCCGGCCGGCCGGCCGGCCGTCTCGATCGCCCCGATCGGGCGGCCAGGCGGGCGGGCGGCAGGGGACGAGCGGCGGCGGCGGCGAAGTAGGTCGGCGAGTGATCGGCAGGAGTGTTGGGTCGAGCGGGAGGGCGGGCGGTTCGCACGCACTCGTGATAATCCAAACAAACCGACGCCGAACTCGGGCTTGATTCACAGACGCAGCTGTTCGCGGATTTCGAACGTGTCTGGGGCATTCTTCACCGAACCCAAGCGGTCGAAAAGCCGTGGCCCATTTCCGCCTTCCTGCCCATGCGTTCCGTCTTCTTTGAACCCGCGAACAAACCAGAGAGCGCTCCGAGACTGCGACATCCCGCCGCTGTTTGCAGCCGAAAATCCGCACGTTCGAGAATCACGCGGTTCGAAATCCGTCAAGACGGGTGAGCGTCAAGTGGACGGGTGGAAAGAAAAACAGATCAATAGCCGGCGGGCAAATTGGAGAGAGGAATCGTCTCCATCGACATCATGAGAGCGATTCGAGAGCAGCGACGGGGCGCGGTGCACCGGACGGGCGCGATGATGAATGGAAGGCGGAGCGGTTGGAAGGTCGTCGTTGAAGCGAGGGGGACGACAGAAACCGCGAAGAGTGATCGAATGAGCGCCTGTTCTACCGGCCGCGTTAACGGGCGATCATAGTCGTGCGATTTGTTTGAAGAACAGTGCGGGCGGGAACGTTAAAAACGGGGAGGACGGCGAAGGCGTACAGGTCGCGCGACGAACGCCCGCCTACCGTACGGGGGGCGGGCAGAAACCAACGAAAAACAGCGCGAATGTTCCGTGAAACTGCGAACGGCGGGCGGTTTCCATTTTAGGCTACACATTCGATCTCCTTTCGTCTCGAACACCCGGATCAAAGGTAACGAGGTATGGGAGATGTGAGGCAAGATCAAGGCGACAGAAATCTTCCGTGCAAACCCAATCGGTTTGCACACTTGGACCCGGGCCGGCAACGCAATCCCCCGACCACAAGCTAGAGAACAATCGCCTTTCTGCGGCCGCCGGTCAGCCAAAGCGGCAGCGGCGGGCGGCAGCAGCAGAGATCGCTCGATCGGATGGGAGAGCGCCGGTTTGACCCGCGACGAAGCCCAATCGGAAAGTTCGTTGCGTTCAGGCGCGCGCGGCACCCGACGAAAAGGGAAGACAAATGAGGCGATGGAGAATGGAGTGGTGCGTGTGGGAAGATAACAATCGAATGCACCGACCAGGGCGCAATAACAACGCCGCATGTGCGGGACACGTGAAGCCGACCGACGCGGACGCGCTTCTTCGATTAAGCGGTAGCAATCGGGCGAGTTCATTCATTAAACAAACTCGCTCAATTCGGGAAGCAAGTTGTGATCTTTCGCATGCTAAAGAAGCGAGCACTCGTGACCATCGACGCAAATCAAACGACAGCGTTGACCCGTGGTTCGTACGGTCGGTTCGGAAGTCCTCGGCTGACCGCCGCTCGCAACTGCCCGCAATGATGGTGGCCCGTCCAATTTGTATCGAACAGAAGGCGGAAGGAGGGTGGGGAGCGAGCGGAAGAGCTCGCAGCTCCGCCGCCCCAGACGTTCGCACCGAAACGAACTGATTTCTAAAGAAGGCAGCTGATCTTTGAAGAACGCCGGTGGGCGGGGCGGGCGGAGTTTCCGTCAGACGGTCCAGCCCACAGACAAAAGAGTCCCCACCCCGCGGTCGGCCGGCAAGTGTTTGGAAAGAAAGGGAAAGTAATTGATTGGAGGTACCCGACTTCCGTGTTTTCTTTGCCCGCCGTTCATGATCGCCGTGATTCCGAGAACGGGCGGAAGTGCAAACGATGGGCGCGCGAATCAAAACGAGCGCCCGAAGCAGACTGCCAGCCATCGCCCGTCGGCGTCCATCGGTCGTTCACGTGCCGCCGATCCGAAGCCGCTGCGGACCGCAAACCTGCCGCCGAATGGTACAGAACGACGAACGCGGAGCCCAGCGGCCATTCATTACAAACCGAAGAATAATCGAGAAGCGGCAGGCGAAAGAAGCGCCGCAATCACCCAGCATTATCAACACGCACGTCCAGCTGCCGAAAAGCGTGTGATCGACGACGCCTTTGGCAGGCAGAGAGGTCAATCGTTTCCGTGCGAGAACGGGCGGCCATAGCGGAGCGGGGCGAGCGCGTAATCGGTTCGCCGCCTTCTGTAGCCCTGCCGCTCTGATCGGAGCGAGAACTGGAATTCATTCATCAGCAGAAATTCCCCCCTTTTGCTTTTGACAATCATTTATCGCCGCCTTTTCGGCCGCTTTGAAGCGAAGAGCGAAAGGACGATCGGGGCACTGCGGAACGGCCTTCACGACCATCCGCGTTCTTTCTGCCCATCGCGGACCGAACTTTGCCGCAGGGCCCCAGCGCGCGCGAGATCGTTCGTCCAGTGCGGGCTGCAAAAAGCGGAAACCATCGCTCGAATGTTTCTTTTGCGCACCGCTTCGCTTTACAACGTCCTTCCGGCCTTCGAATTCCCAGCCGGCCGAGAGGTGTGCAGAGGCAGACCATTAACAAAACGAACTTCCGCGAATTGCGGATTAAACTCCCCGAAATGTTCCATTGGAAACACAAACAATCTCAAAATTATCATCGAATCGGACGCGCGCACTCGTTAAACTTCTGTGCTTTTGGCGCCCGTTTGCCCTGTGGCGCTGTAAAAAACTCGCGCCCGTGAAGCGAACCGGACGCCCGCCGCCCAGCGGAACCCGATCGACCATACGGTAGCCGGGGGACATCGAGTGCATTCGGAATGCACGAGGAAACGATTGGCGCTCTCCGATGGGACCGCGGGGACGAGTGTGCGATTCAGCTGATCGTTGCGGGCGGAAGGTCCGTGTGGCGCTCGCCGCGGACACACGAATTGATGAGCGGGCGGGCGGGCGGGAGTAGGTGGCATGGGAACACGGAGACAAAGGTCACAATCAAAATGCAAACATTCGGAGCACCGAGATCGTCCATGTCCAAAGGCCGAATGATGCGCCGTCGATTATGACGCGATAGACGGGAAGCAGCGGGAGAAGAACGGAGAAGAATGCGGGCAGAATTGGTTCATTCGAATGGCCGGCGGGATGAATCGATTTCGGGATTGTTCACCCGATCGGCCGCCCATTTTGGCCTCGATTCTGCTGCCAAGACAAACGGCAACCCACGAAACGCATTGAATTCACTGGTTTTTGGTGCACCTCCTGAATTCAGTCGTTTCTTTGAACTCGCAATCTCCTTTCTTCTCACAACGCACTCGTCGATCAACGGCGATCGCTCGTGGCTGCGGATTGTTTTGATTGAGATGAAGGGATCGAGGAGAAGGAGAAAAACAACTCGCTTTTTCTTCCTCCTCGTCCGCCAATCACGTTTCTATTTTTACGCTCGAGATCCACGCGTTATTACGCCGGCCGGCCGATAGGCAACGGCGGCTGTCGGCAGGCGGAACAGCAGTCGATTGTTCTCGCCTTTTGTCGCCGCCGAACGGATCGCCGCCCGTAATTGGAACACGTCCGATAGGCTGTTTCCCCTTTAAAGAACGTACTCATGAAACGAGAAGCCGCTTCTTCGCTGCACAGCTGCTCTCGTGATTGCACCTTTTGGGCCCCCGAAATGAACTCCAAAAAGACGGAAATATTCCACTGATAAGACCGACGGCCGCTCGCCCATTCATCGAATCGAGGGCCCCTGTTTTGGACTCCGCTCACCGGCCGCAACGGCGAAGACACGAGCGGGCTCTTCTGTTGACACAAGCCCAACGAAAGCAGTTGATAAGGCGGCATGCTGGACGCGAGAGGAGCGGGAAGGAAGTGCACGAGCCTTGTTAATTGGCTTTGGAGTGGCGTGTCATCATGACGAAACCGCGAGGAGGGATTACGAGCTCTAATCCTCCTATCAGCCCGAGCGGCAGCGATTGCAAGACAGGAACACGAGCCCGTGGTCTCCCTCCGGCTCGAAAGTCTTCAGGAGACGGAGACGAGCGGAAGCGGAGATTCGCGGAAGAGGGAAGATTAATCGACCGTTTCTTTGCCTCCTCATAATCAACTGATCGGAGAGCGAAGCGCCGAACGGAAGTGGTCACTTGAATTCCACGTGCGAAGCGGCGGAATCAGGCGGACGAGCGGGCGGGCGGGGAGGGAGTTCGGAGTGTCGCTCGCTCGACTGCAGGTGATTAACGAATGTCGCAAGATGGGGCCGCCGCGGGGCATTCACGAGAAGCGGCGAACGGACGGCGCAAGCAGCAAAGAACACGGCCGGCCGGCCGACCCGATCGGGGGTCTCATAAATCGGGGGCCAAGTGGAGAAATTCGCAGAGTTCCCCCGATCTTTCCACTCGGGCCAAAAACTAACCCTCCACTGATGGCCGAGCGACAGGCCATAAATCCGCACCGTACTGCTCGGCCGATCGGGAGTCCCATGCACGGGGCGGCCGACTAATCAATTGGACGTCAGGAAGCGAGATCCACGGGAACAATTGGTGCATTTCGGGCGCAAAAAATGTCGAAACGGCGGCCAGCGGTACGTGCACGCACACACGCGTCGCCGCCGCCGCGGCTCGTCGCGAACGGATGGGCCAAATGGGATTGTTTTTGTTATTCTCGCCTTTGGGCCGACCGGGCGACGAAGAGAAGCCGACCGATCGGCCGGCGAGGAACTCCCCCAAAGGGGCAGAATCCGCGAGAACGCGTAAAACACTCGCCGATCCGACCGAAAGGCGTTTTATCCGAAAAGGCGGCCAACCGGCGGCACCGTTGGGGACGAAAGCGAGCCGCCCCGATCGTTCACGTGTACCCGCTGCCGCCAGCACGTGAAGGAATCCCTTCTGTTTTCCATCAGTCGGGCGGGCTCTTCTGCCCCTTTTTGTTCGCTGCCGCCCGCCGTCTCCGTTTCGAATGTTTCACCCGCACGGCGCAAGTGGTGCAAGAGCACGAAGAACACCCAACGTTTTTCGGCCTCCGATCACCGCCCGTCCTCCACTGCTCCTAATTGGGAAGCCGGCGGGACGAAAGGTTGTTTTGCAGGACGCCCACGGCGGACGGACATTTCCGATCAGTTCGCGTCCATTGTTGTGTGCAGCGACGGGCGAGACGGTTTCGCGGAGTGTGGCGTCTCGAAAAGAGCGTGCTCGTTCGTCGCCCCATTGGTTCGGTTCACGAATTCCCGTTTCGGGGTGTTGCCGACCATCTACCGGAGGAGAGAGTGGCGAAGGGTCGAGTGCCATTTGAGGCGGCTGCTTGCTGTGTTTTGGTTGGAGAGCGGGCACTTCGGACAGCCGGACGGCCGGCAGAAGAATCACGCCGTTCGCCGCAGGCCCGCCGATCGACGCCGCGACGAGAAGCGCCCGTTCCGCTCAAAGAACGTGGTCATTTGCGAAGCGGCGACGGGTGTTTTCGTTCGTCGGACGCTCGCCCCCCCGAAGGTCTCGGAATTAAACGAAAATGTCTAAAGAGAAAAGATCAACGGCGAGCCCGACGAAAGGAGACGGATTTTTACGAGACCATCCATTCCGAAGAAGCGAACGAGCGGACGGCGAAAACAATCCCGCCGGCACGCACCCGGTGGTCTCCGTGTGCCAATCAATCGCCCAAGAGGAGACTGTTTACACAAAATACTCGGCTTTTTGTTGGGCGGACGCCGCTTCTTACACACGCCCGAGGGAAGTGGGAAGTGAACGGAACACGTCGAATTATGAAGACTTTTGATGATCACGGGTGCGATCTTGACAGGCGATAACAAATCGGGTGCGTTGCACGAAAATGAAATGACTTCCAGCACCGATACGAGGAGTGCGGAACGGACGGGAGGACTCGCAAGCAGATCAGCATAATTTCGAACAAACGAGCCCCCACTTCGCCCACTGCCCGCTATTAACGGCCCGCCTGCACGTGGACCGCACCTGTCCGTCCGAGCAGCGAGCGACGAGGGCGACGAGGAGGAGGGGGCGATCAAAGTGCGGAATGCGGGCGCAAGTTCGTAAATTCGGCCGCCTGAGTCCACAGCGGCCAATCATAAAACGGCGGTGCGTAGCGTGTGGATGCAGATTTCATTCGACTCATGTGCTCGTTTATGGCATTCGACGAGTGGGTGGACGAGGGCTGGCAACCGCACCGCATTGAAGTGCTCGCTTCTTGCTCTTTGAGCTTCATCGCTTCAAGCTGATGCTGAACGCTTTTGACGTGCGGTGTTCGCTTGAGAATGTTGCCGTCCTTTTCGTCGAAATGTTTTTTACGCACCGGAGGGTGGAATGTTTTCGAACAAAACACTTGCTGCCCGTCGCCCGCTCCTTCCGCCCAGCTGATAGCCGACGGCAAACAGACGGATGGCGGGAGGCGAGATTCGGAGAACAATCGAGCGATTGTTTTCGAACATTCGGAGTTGTTTACCACCAAATGTCGAGAAGGAGAACTACGATAGCACCAATACGAGCATCAAGCTTGTATTCTCATTTCATCTCCTAGATGGACAATGCCCGAATGGCCATGTGAAGGGCGCGAAACTGCACCGATCGGGCCCAACAAATCGCTTCGTCTTAGAACGCGAGGATCCTTGCAGCGGGCCGAGTGACCTTTCCGCCTTTCTGCCCGCTGTTTTCGTCCACAACGTTGCGGCGTGACAGGCGCAGCGGCGGCAGGCTGCAGGAGCGACAAAGAGAGAGCGAGCGGACCCGTGCGTACTGACCTTTAATCGATTCCTGGAACAAAACTGGTCGGCTCACCGTCCAGCTCGCCCCGAGAAGCAGGCGCGAAAGGGGTTTGAGAAGAGTGCAATGAAACGATGCGCCGGCGATCGCCAACTTGGCGGCCGATTGGCGATCGAAGTGGTCGAGAAGTGATTAGTGCGCATTAAAGAGCAGAAACAGAAGTACAAGAAGCGTACATTCGATTTCAATCCGCCGACTACGGTACACGAGCGAAGAACGCGTGCATTTTGTGCTGAGCCGTCGATGATTTCATTCGTTGCGAGCGGGCATTTCATTTCACACTCGAAATAGAGCGAGCGGGCGACCGTAGTCGTTCCTTTCGACATCAATCAGAATGCCGCTTTCATAATCAAGGCCAGATTACACTCGACCGGTCCGCGAACGCGTGTTGCACGTGATCCACCCGAAGCGATTGGGCAATCGGCAAAGAGAATACGGTACGCGGGAGCCGAAGAACGAGCGGACGGGAAGAGCGAAAGCGAAAGGAGGAAGCTTCGTGTGCACGTGCGAGTTCACGTGCGGACGGAATGCGGAAAAGAAGGGGCGGAAGGGGCGATCGTAAACGTCCCGAACACAAAGAATTCGGGAACTTGGAAGCGAGTGATCAGCGCCAAAAGGATCGTTGATTTATGGAACGAATCAAATGGTGCAAATTAATCAAGCGGCTTCTTGTTTTCGAACTCTGCGCTCATCAACGAAAACTGCTGCCCGAGCGGTGCGGGTGTAAAAAAGTCCATAGAACATCATGATCGTCCCTCCGCCCAGTGCGTCGATATCATCAACGTGCACCGCACGCTCTCGTCGACTAAAAGTCAGTTTTTCCGTTTGCAAGATAAAAAAGCGAAAAGCAAACTTTGACGCTCCCTTTTATGTTCGTTCTTCCCGCCGCCCGGCGAGCCGAACGGTTTGCGACGTTCCGCACACAAACGGCAACATCTCCCGTTTACGACCTCATTGCCCGTCCATTAATGCCCGTGGACGAGAGCGAAAAGAAGTCGTTTTGGAAGTTCGCGAAGAAAAAACTCACGGAATGTCGGCAAATAAAATCGGGAGTCCAGTGCTCCCCGGACGACCGCTCTCCGTTCGGACTGATTGGACGTGATAAAAGGATTAGACGACGAACAGAAGAGGAGAAAAACGACTGTCCGCGTAGATCGAATGGCCGCACTGCCCGGTTGTTTGCATCGGGAGAGGAGGCGAGGAAAACACGGCGCTTTTGTGGAAAATTCGACCGGGTCCAAAGGTCGCATCGGCAGGCGGCGAGGGCGGCGAGCGGCATAAACAACGCTGGGGACATGCGCACGAAGAGCGGAGAAGTTTCGGGCCAACGAGGCCCCCGCATCTCGCCCGATTGGCGCCGCCGATCAGCCGAGTGCGCAGTTGGTCCCTGCCGAGATAAGAAAGAGGGCGGCGGCCCTTTACCAGCGAGCTCTCCCTTCCGAATCGAGCTGCTGATTCTGCACTTGCACCGAGCGGGCAGAAGAAACCAAGAGAACAGTTCTCAGAGAAGGAAGCACGAGAACAGATAGCTTCTATCAACTTATAAGCGAACGCTTCTGCTCAAAGAGCTCGGATCGGAGACCGTTGCTCTCCTGTTCCGCTCGATCGTTTGTGATGAGCGAAACAATCCGAATGAACGGCGCATCGACTAATGATCGTGCCGATCGAACACCGACGACCGGCAGCGATGAGGCGGCGGCCTTCAGAATTCGCACCTTTCGGTTTTTACTCTCCGAATCACGCGACTAATCGGCCGCCGAATCTTATCGCTCATCCCAAACATCAACAATAGGTGGGCGAGCTTTCGGGCTGCCGATTGCCGCCCAAGGCCACGACTTCGCCCACTCGGGGCGGTAATTAATTGCATAACGTCGTCGTCGACGTCGTGGGCAGTGCGGCAAAACGTGCAAACGGGCGACCGTTCGGCGATTCTTCGGAAGAACGTTAAACCGACCAAAAGTCAGCCGAAAACAATCTTCAAGGCCGAACGGAGCGACATCACAAGCAGCCGACTTGGCCGCTTCACCTGTGCACTTTTGTTCGCTTGCGGAAGTTGTTGATCACACGAGAAAGAACGGCTGACCGCAAGCGGACGTGCTGCACACTTGCCCTTGCTGCACAATCGATCATCTCCAGCTACCGTAGGCGGGTGTTTCTAATTTGACGAGAATGTGGACAGATTACACCCACCGGCAGGCTCACGTTCCGAAAGTCTCCGGCTGATAACTGCGTGCTAAAGTACGTTCTTGGCGTGCGCCTACGCGCCGGTCACATCGCCCCGCTCGAAGGCCGGAGGGCTGTTTTGACATCGCCGAGTCAATTTCATCATTTCGACGCCCTCTCCCGATCGTTCGGAAACACGCGGCCGATCGCTCAAACGGTCGGTTTGTTTTTCTTGCGTCGACGCGCGAAATCAAGAGCCCGCACGGCGACTTCTCGCGCTTCGCCGTCGCCCCGTTCGACGTGCGTCGAGCCGCGTCGAATCGATCTTCGCCGGCCGGCCCGTGCGCGCGGACGGTTTCAAAAACAATCAGAAAAGGCATCAATTTTCGCTCTGTTCTGCCCGCTTTTTTACTCACTTGCCCGCGCGTTGTGTTCGGCGGAATCGCGCCCCGAACGAACGAACGGGAACTTCGCCCCTGTTGCCGCACGTTGTGCGAGGTTTCGTTGCCCCGCGGGAAGACAGGTTGTTTTTTGCAAATATTTTTGATGGATGGCGGAAAACAGAAGCCCCCCACTGCCAGCCCGCTCGCCTCTCGAACGATAACGACGAGGGGACCGAGAGGCCACCGACTGCGGACACAAACACTCGAGTACCGTCCTCGCGGACGTCGAAGCGAGCTCTCCCCTCGCTCCTCGTCGCTATCACCCAGCTGTTAGTGGCCGCACACGGAACTCACTGGCTTTTCGCGTTGATAAAACGCATAGAAGAAAGGTGACCGAGATGGCGGAAGTCAGAAGTCAACGAATCGATGGGCATCACAACAATCACACAGCTAATCCAATTCACACCTCCTGGCTACCGTACTGCGGGTGGACCGACGGACATTCGTGAAACAGCGAGGCCAACTGTTTTGCTGCGAAACGGCAGCCCGTGTATTCGACAGCAAAGCCAAACACAAATAATTGACGTCAATTGATTTACGAACGAGACGACCACGCTATACCGTAAACCTTCACCCCGAAGATCGAGGAAGAGAGTGTTCTCACGCCCGATTGTTCGCAATTGATTGAAATGCGGATTGTACGAAGTGGAGGAGAATGAAGGCAGTAAGCAGGCGCTTAAACAAGCGGAAGAAACGAAAATATCCGTTGGGACGAGCGAATGCACGTTACAGCTGAAGGCCAATGTTCTTTGGAGTCCCGAAAAGTTCTTCCTCCTCGCCGGAAGGCTTCCAGAAGCCCGGAAGATCATGCGCACGGCGAGGGCGTCAAAAGCGATCGAAGAGAGGAGCGGGCGAGCGAACGGGTGGTCCGGCGATGTTTGCCCAGGGACTTCCAGCGGCTAACGATCGGGACGAAAACATCGCCGGTTTGCGGGGCGAATTTCGTTTTCCGCCCGCAAACCACTCGCTCCCGGCGGGCGGCCACGTCTTTTTGTTATGCGCACTCGAAATCGAACAGCTTTTGCAATCGGAAGGAACGGGTGCACGTGGGGACACGAGCGAGCAGTCGGACGGCACGGAATAAAACAGAACGCAATGGAATGAGGATGATGCAATCGATAGAAGCGAGAAATGAACGTAAATATGGAGAAAGTCGACCGCCGGCAAGCTCTCGATGCCGATTACGGACGGCCGAGAAGCCGTTCGCGCGTGTTCCCCGCCGACGGGAGTCGAGGGACGACGGCCAACAGTCCGACGGGTCCAAGTTGACGGCCGTCTTCCGCCCCGTCAAGTGCTCGGCCCGCGAACGGCGACGAGCCGTGGAAGAGTGGCCGAAAAAAGACCCACAAATCCGAACGAAATGCCGTCTTTTGCACGTTTTTTGCCTCCGGCGACGTCTCGCCGGCCGTTCCGCGTTGAGCCGCACAGTCGAACGGGAGGCTTCCCGAATTGTGTGGTCCGGCGCGTGGTCCAGTTGTTGTTTTTTCCGCTCATCTCGACTTGTTTTCGTTTGCAGGCCGCTTCACGAGCAACTGGACGGCTCGCGGCCGTAAAGAGGAGCAGACGGACGAGAAGGCCATTTTGTTTACGTCCGCACGTTGTTTTGCCACCTCCAGAGCGGCAGCAGCAAACACGGGCCTCGCTGAAGAAGACAAATGAAAGTGCGGAGGTCAACGACTGACAATCGACGTCTTTTCACGGAATTTACGCTCAGTCTTTCACAATGTCGGCTATTCTCCCCGAGTTCTGTAAAGGAGGAGGTCGATGCACTCATCGAAGAGAACATGCATCAAAGACAATCGGAAATGCAAAAATAAGCGAGCTGGAAACCCATTCAAGTGCACTGTTGGTAGCAGGAACATGTGACATAATTCTTTTTGATGAAGTCGAGTAACAGGCGGTGAGAAAAACGTCTTTCTAAGCCTTCAGACGGTTCGCCTTCTTGCGTGTCCCTTCTTCTTCTTCTGCAGCCTTTGAAACCTCCGCATTGGCCGTTTGGCTCGAGCAATTGTACATGTACACGACCTTCTCTTTACCGCCAGACGATCATCATTGCATTCTCCTTTTGCCAATCAGCGACAAATCATCGACTTCTAGGCGAGCAACCGGGAATCCAACTACGCGTTCACCGACGAGAACCCACCCAACAGATGTGCATCTCGTTGAGCGGCCAAGGTCCGGTCTGCACGGCTCCGAGCAAGGCTCGAAGGGCGACTGATCAAGGTTCTCATTGTTGTGCTTGCTAACTCTTTCCTCCCTTTGTCAAGTACACAACTCCCTACCATGCGAAATTCAAAACGAAGAGCGTAAACTCGAGGAGGTGAGATGAACTCTTTATTTTACGCAACATGTTAAAACTCGCTCAATTACAATGAACCGATGGCTGCAATAAATGGACTGATCACTGCTTGGCTTGTTGAGGCCCATCGGTTGGGTTCTTCGGAATGCAACCTTGTTGGTATCCGTAGAGGCCGCCCACGACGGCGCACTCGGCCATGCCCTTTGGACCGCCGGGAATGCAGCCGACGGCACCGGCGGCCGCGCCCACGGCAATCGATTCGCCGCACGTGAGGGGACGGCCGCATTCTTGCGCGGCCGTCTGCGAAGCCGCGGCAAACGCCCCCGGGATCACGCCTTGAGTGCCGTACGCGCTTCTTCCCGCGATCCCGCCGGCGATTGCGGCCACGCCAACCGACTTCATGCACGACGAATCCACTTGGACTTGCGGGATCGAGGGCATCGGAGGGAGTTGGTTGCCCGGGTTGTTGACTAACGTGATGAAACGGGCAGGGTCCTCGAAGCCGAACGAAGGCAGCGGCGTGAACCCCGGGAAAGAGGACATAGTCACTCGAGGATGCAGAGGCTGCAAATATTCAAATCGGTTAGCAACTTCAGGGCATCGCTGTTGAAATTCGCGGATAGAATTGAAAAAAGTGCAAGTTGTTTCAAAAGTTGAAGTAAAGGTATTACTCGCGTGACAGCCTCGCGGTTGTGGCAGAGGATACCGAAAACAGCACGAACTAAACTCTTCAAAAAAGCAACGACTATTGGTCGTTTCCTCAGGATTTCGAAACTACCGCCGTTGCACGTCCGCTTTACTTGATTGAAGAACGGCATGAAATGATCAAGGAGTGCGAACAAGCATAAACCCTCCGCCGTCTCAACTGATTCATTCCATCTGGAACTCTTTTCTTTTAACCTACTGAAGAGGATGTTTGCCGATTTCAAATCAGGACCTCGTTTTGCTCCGCCCCTCAAGCCGTCGAGGAGGACCGATCGTCGGGCAATCAGTCGAGGGAAAAAGCGAGTGGCTGTACGGTCGTTCCGACTTCTTGGACTTCTCCCGCTCCTTTCCGCTCGCCATCCTTTGCTGACTTCTTTGCCTTTCTCTTAGGCCGGGTGACTGGAGTAGACATTCCGGTGTTGCTCTTCGCTTGTTCGTACCGTTCGCATAGCCATTCCTTTCTGATTTGTTGACCTCTGAACGCGTTCGATTGTTGCAACAAACACGTCATCTCTTGGCCTTGATAAACACCGATACGAAAGTGATTAGCGGTAGATTACTTCTCTTTTCCGCCTGAACATCCGTCCGCTTTTTCGCTGCATGATGTCGAAATCGGACAGCCATGCTCTGGCAATAAAACCCATACTGTACTTGGTTTCGTAACACCGTACGATTGACTTCGAAGCGGATGTAAAAGCGGATGTTGTTTTGAAATGGCCGATCGAATCTGAACTCGAATGAAAGAAAGTGTTCAATCGTTGTGCTTTTTCGCTTTGTGTGATTGTTCGTACTCCTTTGCCTTTCCAGCACAAAGGTTAATCGAGGCTTCTGTTTCAGAAGCAAACGAACACAATGAGCGAAATTCGTACGTTGACGTTGATGAATCGACGCGGCAAACGCCTCCAAGTTTACCTCGATAGGTCTCGCTATGTCGTCACCACAGAGTCCACCTCCACGGGCAAAACGATTCGATGGCTGACCGGTGAGTCAATCGTCCAAGCTTTCGCAATCTTGCTTCAGGGCTGATCGGACTGAACAGAAAGGAGGCGCGCAGCTACGCCGTGGAGCACGTTGTGGACACTTCCAACTCGTTCATCACCATCGAGGACGGGAATGACTTCAACTTCCAGACGCCCCACGACGCCCAATCGACCGACTACGCATACTTGACGATCAAAGAGGAGGATGAAGATAAATGGAAGGAGATCGTTGTGAAACATCCCGTCCTCAGCTCCTGCTACGTGCGTGTGGCCACGAATATTCATGTGTGGCAGCAGTACTGCGAGAGGGGCGTCAACTTGCGCCGACCAGTGCAGGATCAGACGTCCAGAGTGGTGGTTTACAACCACAGCTCCTTTCTGATTCGAGCTACGGTCGATGCGGACGTCGTTTCGGTGGTGGCAGAAACCGTGAGCCGATCGACGAAGGCCGCAGTGAAGAACGTTGGCACCTGTAAGAAGAATTATTCTCCCTCGTTTTCACCAATTTTCATTTCAGCAAAAGCAATCGAAACGTGTGTGCAAAGTTGCGCCTACTACAAAGCGCATCAAGGCGGCGGCTACACGCCGATCGAAAACCGCGGAAAAGGCGACGACTTCACCGTCTTCCACGTGAACAGCCATGATCGCGTCTACTACCTGACGCTTCATTACTTCGATCCCAAATGTTCGTTTCATTTCTGGTCTTAGATATACGCGCTTATTTCAGCCGAACAATGGAAAGAAACGTGTCGTTCGCAGGCGCTATGCTTCGAGCAAAGGCGTCTGACCTTCAGCGAGAAGGACAAGCTCTGCGACCGCGATCTGTATTTCGTGGACTACGCAGGGAGTGTGGTCGATCTGACCGTTGCACACGATGACGTCTTTTTTATTCCTTTGAGACAATCCTTCTTTACTCCCCACATTTACGTCGAGGACTCGAGAAACGGGGTTGACTTCACTGTGCGTCCAATTCCTTTCTTCTTGAGCCGTTGGGATGGCCGTTTTCATCGCTTGCGCATAAAAGCGAATTTCGGATTGCCCGGGAGTCGGCGTATGTTGTGAGGGTTTTCAGGTGTTGTCTTGGATCTCTTCTGTTAATGTTTGGTTCACTCACTCCTCATGGTTGTTGCCGCATAATCCGTTGATCAGCAAGCCCAATAAAGGTGTCCCAGGAGACGATTCCATCGGAAGCAATAGGCAAAATGAATGCCCAAACAGTCAAACGTCTCCCGCGACGATCGAATTCCATCGGCCCACGACTTTCGCGAGCAGCCCGCACGCACCCCTCACTTTCGCTTTTGCCGCCCGACCGGTGGAGTTCGACGTTTTCCGGCCGCGCCTTTCAACCGCTCTTTTGATTTCAGATTTGATTCTCGTGATGACCGACGGTGGTCCGATGGAAACGCAACAAGAGCTCAAGAGCGTGCGTTCATCTCGACGAGCTTCTCATTATTTCTTTCTGCTTGCAGACCATCGACGAGCACCACGCCGCGCACGGCCGTCTGACTGCCGCTCAGTTCGCCGACTTCCCGACGGCGAAATCGAAGCCGGACGCGATCAGCGGCGAGAACTCGGAGCTGCGCACCAAACTGCAGCAGTTGGAGGCCCACCTCGAAGCTAGCGAAAAAGAAGCGAAAACTTTGATCGCCAAGCAAGAAGCGGTGCGCGCCCGAGTGGATGGCATCTGGAAGCAGATCGACGAACTCAAGCTGAAGATCGTCGGGCACAGCGGTCGGCTGCACGGCGGTGAGTGCTCGAACAGAACGCTCGTCAACGGCATTCCGTTCTCCTCGTTACAGCCTCGGGCAACAAGGCGGCCGCTCTTCTCCGCTCCTCGTCGTCGTCGTCGTTCAAGTCGAGCGGCCCCAACTCGAACGCGGGCGACGCGGGCCTCGACTTCTTCTTCCGCACGCGTGCCCGCACCGGCGATCCGACCGACTGGGAGAAGGAGCGGTGAGTCTCGCCCGTCCTTCTTTTCATCCATTCCTTTGCAGGAAGAAAGTGCCAAAGAAGCGCCAAGAAGTCGTCCTGCCGCCGCACATGAAGACGTCGATGGACAACAAGGAGTCGGCGGAGTAATCTCTCGTTGTCGGGCGTGATTCCTCGTTCTGTTCTTCTGCTGTGAAACGAGTGTGATTTTTCTTTGGTAAACACATTCTCGATCGTACTGCCGTCGTTTCTTACAAGTGACCGTGGATCTCCAACTCGTTCGAAGAGCGGGCGTTTTCGTGCTTCCTGAGCATTCGGCCGCTCTTCCCCCGCTTATTGTACTCGGTTTAAAGCCAGGAGCAAATCGAGTTGCTTGAAACGTGCGGGAGTGAAATAATACGCGCGAGCACTCCGCACGAAGATCGCGATAAAGGGAGGTACGAAAGGATTCTTACGATCATTTACATCGTTCAAACAAGGCGGTATCGTAATCCTCGGCAAAGTCAATAACGCGCGTGAAACGACTGCTTGATCACTCGTTTGTCCTGGGGCCTTGCCGTCATCAACAAAAGAGGCATCAGCGTTCTTTGCCCAATCAACGTCATGCGGACGGGTGATCGGCAGATTGGTCCCGATCAGCAATTGTCATCATTCGGTTTGTCTGCCGCCGCTTGTTATCAGCGGTCTGATGCAACTGAGAGAAGGTTTGTGAACGTGAACCCGGGGCCCTAAACGGGTGATCCGCGACGTTCGGTCTTAATTAAACCCGCTGAGAGGGTGATAAGCGGCAGGAAGTTGATGCAACGGGCGAGAAGGAGGAGCCGAACGACGGCAAACGGCCTGAATCAACAACTCACGTCATGCACCGGACGACAATCGAGGGTGCAGCTCTTCACCGACAGTACCCACCGATCCGTATAAAAGCGAGGGGATCGGACGAGTGGTCATCAAGCGACAAGCGAAATGAAGGCCCTCCTCTCCCTCGTCCTCCTCCTGGCCCTGGTCGCCGCCTGTCTGGCGGCCCTGTCCGTCGATCCCGACTCGAAGGACGTGAAGGGCCGCCGGCTGGTGGGCAAACGCCTCCGCCGCAACGCCGCCGACATCCGCGCCTTCCACCAGCGCCAGTGGGCGGCCAAGAAGCACAAGCACTACGTTCCCTTCTACCCGGCCGAGCCCATCTACACGGTCATCGAAATCGGAGTGTCGCGTACTTCTTACCCGCATGCTCCTTCATTCCAACCTTTTGGTTTTCAGAGCAACCCTTCATCGTGTCGTTGGAGACCGGCGTGGACTCGGCCTTTGTGTTGGATGCCTCCTACCCGAACATTCTTGACGACCAAGCGACCTACGATCCGGCGTGAGTGTCTGTATACAAAGGGCCTGTTCACGCGTTTGCTTCCAGGAACTCGAGCGGCCTCGACCGTGGCTACTTTCCTCGGACATACGGGCGACATCGGCGTCTACGGCGAGGCCTACACCGACATCGTTGAAGTGAGCACCAGCGGACGATCACATGGCCTCATCCTCTCTTTCAGCCTTATTTTTCCCCGTTAACCAGACCTTCGGCTCGATCACGGTCACGATGGACGGCAAAGTGGATGACGCGCCTTTCGTCGACATCAGTGGTGTCTTCGGATTGGGGTGGTGAGTTGAAGAAAGCGGAGAGGATTTATTCACTTTTATTGATGCGGCAGGGATCCCAGCCAGAAGGACGAGGTGAGCACTCTCCTTCTTTTCCGCTCAACAACCGCCTTCTTTCAGCCCGTGACCGCCGACTCGGCGCCCGTCCTGAACCTGTTCGCCGTCGCGCCCGAGGTGCCCCGCCACTTCACGCAATACCTGAGCAGCGACTACCTCGGCCATTGGGACTTCTCGCTCACGGCCTTTGGCGCCGATCTGGATGACCTCTGCAACCCGCAGCCGGTGGCCTCCGCGCCGCTCTCCTACGATCTGGTGTCTCATTCGCTGAGCTTCGAAGTGGACTCCCTGAGCATCGGCACGGAGAGCGCGCCCGGAGCCGACGCCAAGGTGGACACCGGGTGAGTGGGCGGAGCGGCAGGCGATCCAACCAACCGCTCGTTCAGACTGCCGACCATTCTGCTGCCCTGGGAGGCGTTCATCATCTTCTACGACCAGCTGAACCCCAACTACGACTTAGGTCTGGGCGTGTACACGACTGCCTGCGTGAACGCGTTCCTCTTCGACGACCTCGTGATCGTGGTCAACGGCGTGGAGCTGCGCGTGCCCGCCTACAACTACGTGGCCGACGTTCGTTCTTGCTTGCTTTCCGCCCCTCATCGCCTCCTTTTGCAGATCGAACTGGACGACGGGACGTGCGTGCTCTCGTTCGACTACACGAACGACCACTCCACGCCCTACGCGTTCGGCGTCCCGCTCCACCTCGCCTACTGCGTGCGTCACGACATCGACAACTCGCAGATCTCCTTCCTGGACGCCGTCCAGCAGCAGGAGACCACCACCGTCGCCGTCTAGAGGGTTGATCAAAAAAGATGTGTCAAGTGTTAATCCGTAGAATAAACAGCAAGCAAGCAGCAACTCTTGGGTCGAATTAGCAATTGTGATGTTGCAATCAGTCCTCCGATCGACGAATGACTTGAAATGTTTCGGCGTCACGAGACGCTAAACGATCGAGTGTCAAAATAACTGGACTCCTTTGTTGTCTTGTCCAAAGCATCCACTAGTTCATCTCCAGTGTAACTCTTTTTCATCGAACTTTTCTTTGGACACTTTCGTTACAGTAGAGATCGCACGTGTTTAGCGTCGTTTATTGCAAATAAATAGAGGATTTGTTCACCACTTTTTGTTTCTGCGGAATGATCACGGATTCAATGGGATTTTCGGACGAGTCGGGGGTGAAGTGATAATCGAAGAAAACGCAACAGATATCAAGAGGGGACGGGGGATATGCACAACCCTCCACGCGGCCTCAACGTTCGGCTCCGTCCTCCACTTTCAGCTGGCCGATCCGCAGACGGAGAGGATTCGTCTTGTGTTGGTCCTGCAGAAAGCATTGATGTGAAAGCAGTAGGACAGAAGGACGAACCTTGATGTGAACGCGAGAGTTCTCCAGGTTCACCTCCACCTTCACTTTGGGATCTTCGTGCGAGCCGACTTGGAAGAAGGGGCCCAAGTGCGAGACGATCACGCCGTTCAGCTCGATCTCCAGATCGCGGGCGTTCACCTGCAAACAGAACAAAGGAACGAAAGCACCCGCATTCCACTGCACGTACCCGAATGTCCGTCTGTCCTTCCTTCCCGTCCACTTCGAAACGGACCTTCGTGTCCAGCGAGCGGCTTTCGGGCACCCCGCCGGCGGCACTCGACAGTTGGGCGTAGTAGCTGTTGGAGCGGACGATGTCCGCACACCGGATCTTCAGTCGCTGCGAAACGTCCACTCTGAAAAAAGAGGAGGAGTGAAAGAAGAAGAACAGGCGAGAACGAACCCGCTGGAGTAGCCCCGAACGGCCAGGTCGCCGTTGCTGCCCGCGTCCACGACCACGTTCACGTCGGCCAGCTGCAGTTCGAAGATGTTGACCACTTGGGAGAGGTGGCGGTTGGTCTCGCGGCACTCGCGTCCGCTTTCGTCCGCGAAGATCGCCTCTTCGGCCACCGGCACCGTGTTGCGGAAGACGTCGTCGAACACGCCGCTCGCCCCCGCCTCTGCGCCTTCGGTCAAGTAGGCGACTTGAAGTTGGACCTCCTCGTCGGACAGCGAAGTGATCACGGAGGCCGTCTCCTCCAGCAGCTCGTCCCGCCCGTCCAGCGTGGAGCCGCCGAACTCCGAGGGCGTGTAGCCGCCGGAGAGGAGGAGGTCGGAGGCGGTGTCCGGCCGGCTGCCCTCCGCGGCGTTCGGCGCGGACAGGATGGAGGACGGAATGGGCGACGGCGCGTTCGGGAGGCCGCTGTCCGTGCCCGTTCCCATCGCACTCGTGCTGCCGACCGAGGGCACATGCGGCAGGGCGGTCGGGGGCAGGGAGGAGTCTGAAAAAAGCGCATTGATTAATCGTTTTCCCGTTCTTGATTGTTGCTTTATGTTCGATTTATTTGATGCATTTTGAAATATCGTGAGCATGCTTGCCGTGGCAACAAATGCCATTCTCGCGCGTTCAATCAAAACGGCGTCTGTTCCGCGAGCAGAACCGTCGAGAGGGTCGTCGAGGAGTCTGCGGGCTTCTTTCTTGGCGGGCGGCGGTTTGTTCGTTCCGAGTGCGCGCCGACGGCGGCGGTTTGAATCGCCGGAAGAGGTCGGCGGCAAGCGCATCGGAGCCGAAGCGAAAATCCGCCGGCGGCAGTGATCCGTGGAGGTGCGCGTCGCCCGAGAGCTCCACGCCTCTCTTCATCATGAACACAGCCGACGGGGAGCGGCGAGGGAGGCGAGCGGGGAGCCCGCAGGCGACCCGATCGACCGCAGCGGCGAAAGTGGACGGCGCCCTCCAGCAACCAAGGCGGGGGAGGAGGAAGGTGAGCGTTTCAGGCGGCGATTTCGACAAAAAAAACTTTGCAAAATGCCCGCCGCTCAACTCGACCGTTTTCGTACGACACACGAGTGCTTATGCGCAAATATTTGCGGTGTTTCCTTCGAGAAGGGCGGGCATTAATCTTTGAGCTCTCCAATCGCTTTCGATCCGAGCGGATGTTTTGCTGCAAAGTTCCCACATTTACGCGAAAGCTCGCACGAAGTAAACGGCTTAACCCCCTTTACGCCGACCGTATTTGTTTGAATAATGTTTGATTATTGTTGTCTATTCCGAAATGTTTCTTCTGAACACCTCCGTTTCGTCCGTCCAGTTGAGCGGAGTCTGGAGCGCGCGTTCCCCGTCCTCCCGCCCGCACCTCCCCACTCGTCGCTCACTTCGAGTGGACGCGCGCCCGACGAGGCCGCGCGACTCGGAAGTGGACGGCCGGCGGCATTGTTTTTTTGCGGTCCGTCGATGCCGCTGGCGAGCGTCCAGCGAGCGCGGGGAGGACGCGCGTTCAATCAGCCGCAATGCCCGCCGCCGGTCGCGACCCACTGACCAGAAGATTCCCGCCGTGTGGGCGGGCGAAGAAATGCGGACGGGCGGTGCGCATCAACCCGCCGTCCGCATTGCTCGTTCATTGCCGGAGGTCGTCGACCGCGAAACAATCGAGTGGAATTCGATTGGCGTTGCAAATTAATCGAATTCCAACGGCGCCCTGTGATCGGAAAGCCGCGCTTAACCCCGTGCGGCGCGCATTTGAATCCCCTTCCTTTGATTCGATCGTCTGATCGATCCCGTTCGATCGAGTGATGTCAACCGGCGAGACGGGATTCCGTCGAGTCGATTCGACCATTGCTCTCGACGAACAGGAATTATTGTCCTGTTGACGGTTTTCTCATCACTTCCTCCCGTTCGCCCGGCTGGCCACTCGTGTTCTCTGCGGGTCGGCCTGCTCGGATTTCTCTTCCCGCGACTTCCCGTCTGTCGATTAGCGAGTGCGCGCTGCACGAGAACTCTCTCGGGTTTGAAGGTTGATTGTGAGGTCGAAACAAGCCGACGGCTAATCGTCCTTCGCAGGGCGAAGATGCCGAAAGAGGGCGCACCTTTCGCAACCCCGCCCCCACCGCCGCCGAATACGCGCGTCCCGCAAGACGGCGCGCGATCTCGGGCGAACGAGCAGCCAGCCGAGCGGATAAACGCCCAAAAGTCGGGCAGTCGGCTGTCATCGATACGCACCGACCGACCGAGCGAAGACGACGGCGCGCGGGCGGGCATCGATGACGCAGCGGACAACAAACCGTCGGCTAGTGACCTTCCCGCGACTTTTGACGTTCCGGCGACCGCCGCCGCCCGCCCGAATGCACGTGCGCGGCGCCGCTTCTTGACGTCCACTCGGGCGATTTCCGTTTTGGTTCATGGGCGCCGAAGGGCGTGAATCCGCCGACCTCCGCCCTCGTCCTCCCCCGTCCCTCCGCTTCTGTTGATTCGCAAATGATCCGTGAACGACGACGTGCATAATCCCCCTGATTCTCATGACCCAAAACAAGCCGGTCCGGAAGGAAAGCGGGCGCTTCCGTTTGGCTTTCTTGTTGTCGAATGGACGAACAATAGCCGCGAATATTCGCATCGAGCATCCGCTTTACAATCCCGCCCGTTACGACCTCCATTCTGATCGAAACGGTTCGCCTCGCGCGGTCGAGATGCTTCGAATTCCGCCCTCAAACCATGCGCTCCCCCGAATGACGACGACGGCGGCGGCATTTAGCTCGTGCTCATTGCGCTGAATCGCCGGCTCGTCAATCATTCTTCCTCCCTTTGCTCTCGGTGGTTCTGCTCGCCACTGGTTTTGCTCGAAGACAAAAGGCTGCGGTCGCCGTAATTAACGTCAAAAATCTGCGGACACTCCTTTCCTTTTTCGTACAATCGCCGAATATTCGTGTGCTTTACGAAAGTGAAACGTGTCCGTCGTGTTCTTTACGCGTTTTTCTAATCGACGCAGTTATGACTACTCGCTTTTAGATCGTCCTATTCGGAGCCCGTTGCCTTCCGACCACTCATTGCCCACGACTCCATCACGATGCTGCTCAGGCGGCCCTTGATCCACGCACTCGTCCGCCCTCTTCACTCTCTTTGCTGTGGCCCGCGGCTGTCCAACCGAAGTCCAGTCCGTGTGCAAGTGCACAAATGACCAGGAGGGCGTCATTCTGCAGTGCGTGGAGCAGAAGATCGACGATTTGATCCCGCTCCTGCTCCGCAATCAAGCCCAGCTCGGCCTCCTGCGCCAGCTGACCATCCAGAACTCGCCGGTCGCCAACCTCACCTCCCGCTTCTTCGACGGCCTCTACATCAAGAAGCTCGTCCTGCAGAACTGCGGGATCCAGCGAGTGGATGCGCGTGCCTTCGACGGACTCGCGAACACGCTGCAGGACTTGAATTTGGCCCACAACAAGCTGACCGAATTCCCCGCCCCCGCGTTGGCCCGCCTTTCGTCGCTGCTCACGATCAACTTCTCGAACAACTCGATCGGCGATCTCACGGCCGAGCACGCGCTCCCGAATTTGTTGAAGGTAAGTGGGAAGGAGGAGAAGAAGTGGTTGATCGCTCGCATTCCAGCTGTTCGAAGTGAACCTCGGCAACAACAAGATCGGCGACGTGCACAAGACGTTCTTCGACAACGTGAAGAACAACATTCAGTCGATCAACCTCGGCCACAACCAACTGAAGGCCGTTCCCGCTTCTGGTGAGTGATCAGCGGGCAACAGCCGTTCCACTCATCCCGCTTCTTGCAGCACTCCGCGGCTTCCGCCAGCTGGTCGCCTTGCATCTGCACAGCAATCGGATCCAAACACTCGAGTCGCTCTCGTTCATGAACCTGCCGGTCGTCAGCCTCCTGAATTTGGCCAACAATCGGATCAAGTCGATCAGTCGGCAGGCGTTCATCAACGTGCCCAAACTCCGCTATTTCTACCTGACGGACAACAACATCGAGGACATCCTGCCCTCCCAGTTCGCCTCGTTCGAGCAGCTGGAGATGCTGGACCTCAGCAACAACCGGCTGTCCAACCTGACCACCGGCTCCTTCTCCAACCTGCCCGCCCTGAAGCAGCTGTACCTGGGCAACAACCGGATCGCCCACATCCAGCCGGACGCCTTCACCAACAGCTCGATCAACGTCCTCATTCTGGAGTCGAATCAGCTGGAGGAAGTGGTGGACTCGATGTTCCGCGGACTGCCCCAACTGCAGCAGGTTTCGTTGAAGGAGAACAAGGTGCGTTCCCTTCCATCCTCATCCGCTCATTCACTTTCCCACTCCGGCTTTAGATCAAGAACGTGCACCAGAACGCGTTCTACGACACGCCGTCGTTGGTGATGATCGACTTGAGCCACAATCAGATCTTCGACCTAGCCCCGTCCACGTTCGTCTCGCTGCAGAACATCCTGCTGTTGGACTTGAGCTACAACAAGATCCTGCGAATCCCGTACAGCGCATTCGGCCGCCGAGTGGTCACCGTCTTGCTTCAAGGTGAGGACATTCGAAACACTCGTGATTCATTCCAACTGCTCTGTTTTGCAGAGAACCCGCTGGTTTGTACGGAGAAGATCCACATGCTGCAGCAGGGAGTGGGCGTCCTCATCCCCACCCAGGAGGACGTCATCTGCGGACCGCAGCGATCGATCAACGACACGATCCGGCAGGAACCGAAAGCGGAGACCGCTCCTTCCGACCGCCGAACTCGACGCTGCCGCCCCGTCGCCCGCCGGCAACCTTCGGGCAGCCGCTCCGAACGCCCGTCCTCCACAACGAGGACACCATCCGCGAGGCCTTCCGCCAAGCCGAATTGGAGCAGCAGCAATTCGAGAAGGCCGGCGGTTTCGTCCCGCGTGGGCCACGAGGGCGAGCCCCAGCTGAACCCGACGATCCCGCCCATTCCCGGAATGTCCGCCGAGCAGTCGGCTGCCGAAGAGATCCCCCAGCGGCCGACCGGCAAACCCACGAACCGGCCGACGACCGCCGGCAGCGAGCTGCCCATCCGAAAGCTCAACATCAGCAACAACATCCAGCGAGTGCCGACTGCAGCCGGTGAGCAGAAGGCGGAAGCCCCGAAAGAGGGATCAATCGCCGTCCACGACGACGAGCAGTGGACCGACCGCCTCGTCCACTCCGTTCATCACGGACTTCGAAACGACCGTGGACGTCGCCAACCAGCCCGGCCGCATCTACCCGCTGCCCGTTCCGTTCCTAAACGAGCCGAAGAAGATCCATCCGGCCATCTCGTTGGGCTCCCAAACTCTCCCGCCGAGCATCGTGATCGCGCCGCACAGCGAGGTGGAGTCCAACGACGTCCATTCGTCCGAGCAGCCGACCGTCTCGACCTCGTCGAAGGGAACCGAGAAGCCGAAGGAGGTCGAGGAGAAGCGGCGGAACGAGATCTTCGAAATCGACGAGCTGAACCGCCGCACCGAGCCGTCCGGCCTCGACGCCGCCGCTCCGAGCGTGCGGGCGCCCGTGGACACGGCCGTCATCCAGGGCGATCGAAATCTGCCCACGCTGATGATCGTGATCTGCCTGAGCACGGTGGGCGTCGTCCTGCTCGCCGTCTTCGTCGGCATGTGCTTCGTGCATCGACGACGCGGCGGAATGCCCTTCACGGGATCCTCCAGCTCGTCCGTCACGACCCGCTCCAACACGTACTACGGAACCAATCCCGAACGTCGTCCATCAGCCGCACACGAACGGCCTCTCTACCCACCAATTCCTCACTCAAAACCAGTTCAACGCCTCTCAAATGAGCACGCTGCAACGAGCGAGGTTTGTGCTTGCAGAAAGCAGTGGTCTCTTAATGATCCCCCTTCGATTGCAGGAGTAACTCGGCCACCTACGCGACGCCCACGCAGCCCGACGAAGTGCACACGTGGCTGTACGCGCCGGGCCCGTACTCCGCTTATCCGAACAAATGATCGCCCTTATTCGAACAGTCCTCTTCCTTCTTGTGGCCACTTCCTCTCGTTCATGACATTCTTTATTTGTCTCCAATCAATGCAAATATTCCTGTCGATCTCCGTACGTGTAGCAATTCGAACTCCCCGAACGTCGCTAATCGTCCCACCTTCCACAGTTCGCAGGTATCGACGAGCATCCGTCAGTTGTGTTCCTCGTGTCACGTTTTTCGATTGTAAATATGCATTTGGAGTGCGTGCAGCTAATAAATTCTACCCGATCAAAAGAAAGATCCCCGCCTGATCACTACAAAAGAAAGGATTGTGTGTTCGAGTGCCGTGCAGTGGAATGCCGCCCGCCTGTACGAGGCGCCGATCGGATGACCGTGCAGGTGATAAAAATAATCATGCATCATTCGGTGTCATCAGTAAGCGACGGGGTGGCGGGAAAGAAGGGCGCGCGGGTTGGCATCTGCGGCACAATTCCGCGAGACCTTGACCCCCGTTGTGCTCCAAGACGGCGAAGAAACGCGCGTTTTTTGTGTCAAGCGGTTCGTGCAACAAACCGGGGATGTTCCTTCCAATTAATGAACGCTCTCAATGAGTCCCATTGATCAGGAGATTGAAGCAACCAAATACGGGAGCACCGGTTGTGCAATGGCTGTCCATTCCAAACGATGACGAATTTCGAAAGGAGCTGATGAGAGGATGCGAAATCCACCGCTCTTCTTATCATCTCGACGGCATTTCCGCACATTCCGCGCTTCTCATCCGTTGGGTCGATCCGGCGGGCAGGTGGGATTCTTTTGTTTCCGTCCGGCTTCTTCCCGACGACCCGCGCGCCCGAGTGGACGGCGGACGGACGTGCAGAGAAGAAAAGAAGGAGCGGGCAGTGCAGGGAGCGAAGAAAGAAAACGTCTAACGGCAATCAGCCGCCACGATCGACCCGCGCCGCCGCCGCCGCCCGCAGACGGACGAGATCGACGACGACGGCGGCGGTCGTTCGAGTGACCTCCATGTTCGGTGAAGAGCTAAGGGGGCGAAAAATGGGTGGAGAGCAAATAAAAGAGCGGATATGTTCATCGGCGATCAATTTACCTACGCGCCGCAGCATCTTCAACAATGAAAAGACGCGCCGAGAGGTGCGCCATTCGGGAGGGGGACAGTTTTCGTTTTATCTCGCCGCGCCATTCGGTTCGCTCGAGATCCCGCGCTCTCGTCCTTCCTTCCGCACTCCTTCCATTTTTGGATTTACGAGTGCGGAGTAAAGGTTGCTGGATGCCGTTGAAGATTGTTTGCTGCTTGTGAGTACTCGAGATTTGCAACAAGCCCGCGTGTTTGTCGTGTTCCCGCGTCTTCCCGCATCCCTAACCCCCGTTTTCTCTTTCAGTTTTCTTCAACCATGCGGTTAATAGCGGCGATCGGTTTGCTCCTGCTCGGCACGTCCGCGGCCGCCTATTGCCCCGAGTTCCTGCGCAATCAGACGGCGTGTTCGTGCGTGGAGTACGTGGACGGCGCGATCATCCGCTGCAATGGGCCCGACGGGCCGATGATGGTCGAGAAGTTGAAGAAGACGCAAACGGAAGTGCGCGAGTTGGCGCTGGAGAACGCGAACATCCTCGAGGTTTGTGCGGCCTTTCCCTTAACAGAATGATCACTTGGCGCTCGTTTGCAGATCGGAGCTCAAGCCTTCCGCAATCTGCGAATCAAGAAGCTCGTCCTCGACAACAACCGCATCAAGACCATCCAGCGAGACGCCTTCCAAGGCCTGGAGACCATCCTCCAAGAGCTCTCCATCAACAACAACAAGCTCACTCAAATCCCCACCGGAATCGCTGGAGGGATTGCGCGCGTTGAACATCCTCAGCCTGCGATGCAACGAGATCGGCAATCTGAGCGGCTACTCCGTCCAGGGGCCTGCCCACTTTGATCGAACTGAACTTGGGCTGCAACAAGGCAAGTTTTCGCCCCTTTCGTTGCCGTTTGACTCCGTTTTTCGTTCAGATCTGCAACATCGGAGCGGACGCGTTCGAGGAGATCAAGCCCAACCTGCAGAACATCATTCTGGACAACAACTGCCTGAAGAAGCTGCCCACGAAGGCGCTCGAGAACATGCACCAGCTGATCGGACTGCACATCAAGTACAACAAGGTGAGTGCGTGCAGCTCGCGGCAGCAACTCATTGCATTCCGCTTGCAGATCGACAAGCTCTCGAAGCACAGCCTGCAGCACATGAACAGCTTGACGATGCTCTCGCTATCCGGCAACAACATCAGCTCCGTCGACAAGGAGTTCCTGAACAACGTGACGAACCTTCGTTACATGTACCTGTCCGAGAACATCATCAAGAACGTGGAGTCGTCCATCTTGAAGCAGTTCAACAAAGTGGAGATCTTCGACCTCAGCTACAACAACATCCCCGACCTGACGGCCAAGCAGTTCAGCGTGATGGAGAGCCTGCAGCACTTGAACCTCGAGGGCAACCGCATCAAGGAGATCGCGCCCGGTGCCTTCGCCTCGACCCCGCTCATTCTGCTCTGGCTCCCGCACAACTGCCTGACGAACATCTCGTCGGACATCTTCCAAGGAGTGCCCTTCCTCAAGCAGCTCTCGCTCGCCTACAACAACATCCTCAACGTTCAAGTGAGTGGACAGAAAAGAGAGGATGTTCACTTCTGCTTGGATTCCAGCCCTACAGCTTTGCGCATCTCGCCAACCTGCACACGATCGACTTGTCGCACAACAAGATCCTCTCGCTGCAGAAGTCCTCGCTGATGGGCCCCGACTTCTTGGCTGTTCGTGTGGAAGGTGAGTGGAAAGGAAGGGAGTGCGGTGCTAAGGAAGGGATGTGTTCAGAGAACCCGCTGGTCTGCAACCAGGAAGACGGCTTCCACGTGATGAACGGACACGAGGCCATCAACCTGACGACCGAAGTGAACGCCATCTGCAAGACGGACTACATGAGCACCCTCAAGAACCACAAGTGCCCCACCCGCGGAAGCCCGCCGGAGCGCCCCACCTGCTGCAACAAGAGTGCGTGCATTGGAGGAAGAGCAGGAGTTCATGAGTGATGGATTGCAGACAAGACGCCCGCGAGCACCACCGCCCGCCCGGCCTCGACCACTCCCGCCGCCACGACGACCACCGAGGGCGCGGCCAAGATGGACGAGCAGCAGCTGGTCGCGGCGATGGAGGCGGCCGCGAAGATGGCGCGCAACGAGCAGAACATCGCGAACGCCGCCGCCGCTGCCCGCAAGCTGAACATGGACCGCTTCATGCGCCTCTCCCGCAAGCCCACCGAAGGAGCGATGCGCAGCTACAGCAAGATGGAGGGCGGGCATCAGGTGAGCAGCCAATCCCCAGGATGCAGTTCATTCCTCGACTTTCAGCCCACGTTCTTGGAGCGTCAACGCGGACTGTTGGCACCGAACGGACCTCGGCGAGAAGACGAAAATGAGCAGCGTGGACGCGCCGATCGAGTTCAACGCGGACGCCGAAGGCGAGTCGGTGCACAAAGAGGAGGCCGCCGCCGTTCCCGCGCCCTCCACCACGGCCGCTCCGGAGGTCCCGAAGGTCGCCGCCCCCGTCATCGACTAATAAGCGAAAAGAGTGCGCCGTTGGACTCATTCGAAAGCCAAATACTTAATGAAAACAACCCCCCACCCTTCTTTCTTGCCACTCGCTAACATTCCCCCGTTTCGATCTGATTAATTCGCCCACTCCACCCGTCGGCCTCAATTCCCCGCACGTTTGCACCCGCTCGTTTCAAGAAGATTGAAATAAACGCCATAAACGCCGAAACTCACTCGAAGAAATCGAGCCGTCCGTCTCGCAGTTCGGGATTCCCGTGTGTCGCGGCCGGTCGTAGGGCGAGGGGACCGAAGTGGGCGGAAGGACCAGGTTCACGACGATCTGCAAACAAATGGAAAGAATAATGAAAGCAGAAGATTTCAAGTGCCCCACCTTTCCGAACAGTCCCGTAGAGCAGGATGTCCAGCTGGTCGGACTGCTGCGAGTAGCGCTCTTCGAAGAACTTCCGGTCTTTCTTGATTTGCGTGAGCAGTTTGTCGAGGATCCCTTGGATTTGATTGAATTGGGCGAATTGGAAGTGGTCGATGCTCAGCTGGAGCGAGTTGGTGGGCTCGACGCAGATCAACAGCCGCGGGTTCTCTTCGACCACGTAGACGTTCAGCGAGAAGTCGTTGGACATCTGGAAGTGGCACGGATTCCCGTCCACCTCCGAGTGGATGGCCAGCGACGCGCACTTGATCATGAAGAACTTCTCGTCGTGCGTTCCTGAACGGCCGCCCATCAACCATCGCTTTCCGCTCGTCGCACGACCAACCTTTGAGCATGAGCAAACTCTGGAAGTTCTTCACGTGCTCCACCAGCCGGTCGCTGATGTTCTCGACGAACTCCGACGATTTGCCGATGAAGTTGGGGAAGGTGAGCGTCTCGGAGATTTGGTTGTACTCGTAGAAGTAGTTGGTGGCCGTCAGCGTGCACAAACTGATCACCAGCTGGCGCGGGAAGCGGCAGTCGTACTCGGGCACCGGCACCTCCAGGACGATCTGAACGAGCGGAAATAAAAGAAGATTGAATGGCCCAAAGAACTCACCTTCGGGAGGATCAGCTCCACCTTCGTGTCCGACGGCTCGCTCTCTTCCGCCACCGTCTTCAGGTCCTGGAATCAAGGGCTGACGTACAACAGAAAGAAACAAGCGAGCACTCACGACCAGGTTGGAGATGTTCTCGAACACGTACACGAGCCAGCGAATCGACCGCGGGTCCACCACGATGTTCAGCGGGCCGATCACCATGTGCGTGCAGTTGCGCGGCGCTGAAGCGAGAACTCATCAAAAGAATCAAGAAGGAAAAGGAACAAACCGGGGAAACTCGTGGGATTCAAGTAGTAGTAGCTGGCCAGCTCCATGTGGAAGATGGGCGTGTGCTGGGGCAGGGTTTGGCGGGCGAGGTTGTTCGAGCTGATCATCTGACTCAGCGAGTCCCGCTTGTCCGTCTGCTGGGAGACCTTGTAGAGCAGGAGGTCGTTCACTCGGATCACGATGTTCTGCGATCGCAGCTCCTTGCTCACGGCCGAGAATCGCTTCTGCTCGGAGTCGGCTGAACGAAGGAAGGAAGGATAAACCAATACGGCGAAGATGGGAACTCACTCAATCCATTCGAGATGTTGGCCAAATGCGTGAGCACGAGCTTCTCGGCCTCGCTCGCACACGAGTTGGAGCTGTCGTAGCCGACCCAATCCTTCCGCTTCCACAGCGGCGCGTGCGAGGGGTAGATGTCGACGGAGACGCGCGAGAGGACCAGCTGGATGGCGCCGTTCTCGATCTGCCAGTCGCTGGGGAAGTCGGCCTCGCTGCCGTCGTCGTACAGGTGGAGGTCCACCTTCGTTATGTACAGATGGTTGGACGATTGGTTGAAGTCGATGGCGATGTAGCGCGGCGACATCTGCCGGTCGCTCTCGACGATCGTCTTTGCGGAACTCTAAAGCGAAACGAAGGAAATAAAAGACACGGAATCAATCCGCACTCACCGTGGACTTCTGATCGGTGGACAGCGAGAAGTTGGAGCTCTTCTTGATCAACTTCGAGGATGTGCTTCCCGAACGAGATGGCCGACCGCAGTTGGGGCAACGTCACGATCCAGAGCACCTCTTCGAGAATCGTCTGCATTCGACCGCAAATCAACGAGCCATCTGGAAAACAAACGAGACATCAACAGAATAACGAGTGAAATGCAAACCTTCGGAGCTCTTTTTGATCGCAATCCTGCACCGTCCGTTGTTCGTGATCAACCGGAGGGGCGAACTGAAGGGCTGCTTTCGGCCGTCGCCGTGGCCCTCGCCGCCCTCCACCGCTCGCGCCTCGATCCGCAGCAGGTTCCACGAGATGCACTTGAAGAACATGATCTTCTTTGTGTTGTGGTCGGAGAAGCGCGTCGCCTTCAGATCGGTAGCGTTCTCCCACTTGGGCGTTTGGCTGACCACGTCCAGGCGAGAGAGCTGAACGAACAGGAGAATAAGAAATGGAATCGAAGGGAACGCACCATGACGGAGCCGCGGAATCGCGCCGAAGTGAACTCGATTTCGACCGTGTTGATGAAGATGGAGATGCCCTCGACCACCCGATCGCCGAAGCCATAGCTGCTCGAGCTGCAAGCGAACACAATCAATCGTAAACAAAGAAGATGGCGAATACCTGGAAGAATCCTGCTTGCGAGCGGCCTCCTCGACGTTGTCCGCGCACAGCTCGAGCGTCACGCTGATTTCATCCACGTACTGCAAGAAAGGAGCGAAAATGTAAATGGGATGAAGAGAGCCGACTCACCAATTCGACGGGCTTCGTCTTCAGGTTCGTCCACGGGATCTTGACGGTCAGCCGATTGCACGAGGCGTGTTTGATGCGAAGCCAGGACGGAAGTTCGAGCTTCTTCGAAATCACCTCCTCGTTGAGCACGATGTTGCGCAGCTCTCCCTTGCCGCGCAACACCTCCACGCTGATTTGATTCGGCTGGATGTTCTTGGCGAATCTGAACACACGAACAATCGAAAGCACGTGAGAAAGAAGGCGACTCACACGGAAAGATGCTTGACGATTTGATTCTTGATGAGCGAAGTCATTGCGGCTAAGTGGAATGGCAGTCGGAGGAGGAAGGAAGTAAACAGTCGGAATACGAAATGTGCCCGCCGGAACGTCGCAAACCCGTCAGAACGTCGTCATCCGTCGCCTGAAATCAATCGGATTTGTTTTCCGTTCGCAACCGTTCGGAAAACACGATGAGTAACGAGCGAAACGGGAAGCCCGTCCGTCGACCGGTCGTTTTCCTTCCGATCGACGAGAGATCAACGGAATGGAGATGAGAAAGCCGGCTATGATTAACGACTCCTCTTCTTTCCTGCGGATAAAAACTAATCAGGAGTACGCGAGCAGATAACGGCGCATCGATTTCGCTTTCCGCTCACGTAATGCGCTGGAAGGCCACACGCATCTGTTAAGTTAATTATGGCATTTATTAAATCGAGTTCACCTCGAATATTACCAAGTAGGCGTTGGATAAGGGGGAAATAAATATCTACCTTTCGATTGGGTTCATTTTCTTCACACCCGAACGTGCTGAACGATTATTCCCGTGGGATGAGGCAAACAAACGAACGGACGGCCGGTGAGAACAAAGAAGGCCGCAGATTATCCACCGGTAGAGAACGGAGGAGAGATCGCGTGCTGGTCTGTCCACTCTCAATTGTTCCAATCCTTAACGGGAATGCACAGAAATAAAAAAGAGCTGGAAGCGAACCACTCCAGGCGACTTTCTTCTTCGTCGATGTTTGCACTTCAATCGTATGGCAAACAGCAAGTGAGTTGTTTTGAAGCGAAATTCAAGCCAATTCCTTTTCATCGCATTCCAATCCACCCGAACCGTTGACTTCAACTTCAACCAGTGCATCCACCACCGAACTGGAATCAAACCCATTAGACGTCCATCCTTCCTTCGTTTGTGACCTCCTTCCCCACTGCAATTTTTGTCCGACTTGCGAGTGCTTGTGGTTCCTGTTGATGTCTTGTGCTCGAAAGAGAACAGTGGAAGTAGAGCTGTCAACTGAAGGCCTTCAATTCGGCTCACATTAAGAAGAGGCATCGTGATTTGAGGGAACGCCTTTTAGCCTTGTACCACCCAATTAAGCTCTTTCTAACGAGCCCCGCCATTCATTTGCCGACCACTCATGGCATCAGATGATGGCGGTGGAGGCAGTAAAGCGAGCGCACGTGAAGGAATGTTGATTTGTTGGTCTCGGTTTCTACTTTTGCCTTCGGGAGGCTTCCGTCTTCTTTCAGGCGCCGAAACGCGTGGGTTTCGTCGGGGCGGATGTACGTGTCATTCATTCCGTTCACTTCCGTCCACATGCCCACTTATCCCGCTCGCCCGTCCGTCCGCCGCTCGCTTGATCCCGATCGAAGAACGGGCGAGAAACTTTGTTCTCTGACGATTGAGACGGACGGAACGAACGAGAAGCGAGCAACGGAATTGGGCGGCGGTTTCGGCGATCGTCGCATTAGTTTCGTTTCGGCAGGAAGGCGGAAGGACGGCAGACGGACGAGCGAAGCGAGAAATCAACGCTTCCAGCAAAAATTCGATTTTCCGCCGCCGCCGCCTCGTGCATCACATGATTCGATTGGCATTTCGGGGAGGCGATTCGTCTCTTTTGGTCTTCCACCTCTGCCGCTCTCTCCCCGCTTCGACGGACGGAGGCCAACGGTTGGAGTGTTGAGGCGAAATAAACAAAAACACTTCTCACGTTCGTGCACTCTTGCCGTCCGAATCCGTTCGCTCGAATCGGATGACTCAACCGTGCGAGCGGCCGGCCACTTACACGCCGCATTTGGTGCTGGGACGGAGCAACGGCGAGAAGTCGAAAACAAATCCTGGGAGTTTGTTTTGCGTAATGAACGGAGGGCGTGGGACGACGACGGCGGCGAGTGAGTGAGTGAGGAGTTCGACGGCGCCGTTCGCATGACGCCAATCCCCGCCCGTCCGTCCGCTCGTCCGCACGTGCACTTCGCGTGAAGACGGCCGGCCGAACGGACGTCCCGACGGATTTCTTCGATCTTCGGACGAACGGGGCGCCGCTCGATCGCGGAAAGCCGATCGAGTTGCGAAACTCGAAACTTCCGGATCGACGGCGACGGCTCAAGCGGTCGATTAACGGCCGCCCCGCCGGCTGCACGATTCTTGTGCTCGTGTTCTTTCGGTTGAAACACGAACAACTGCCGTGTAATTAATGTGATTCATGACGACATGCGGAAGTTCTTTGGTTCTTTTCCGCTTCAATTCGACCGCCCAATCGGTGCGGAATTCGCGAGTTCCCGATTTGTGCACACAGGCGTTTCGAAGATCACTCACTCAGCCCACTTCGGGATTTGATTTTCCGTTTTATTCGCCGCACGAATATTAAATTCCTGGAACAAGGGGCTAGTGGGTAAACACCGTTCGGAAGTTCTAAATGCGTGCAACAAAGTAACAGGAAAAGAGAGCGACTACGAAAACAACAAGTTGGAGACGGGACTTCGAAACAAGCCAATCCGTGGACTATTCGAAATCGGAGAACAAACGATCTCAAACCCGAACGTTAAACAGACATTCTCGGATTAAGGGGCGAAGAGAAGGTGGGCGTTTCGCAGAAACGATCGAGTAAACGGGAGTAGTGGAAGCGGTGCGGATATTAATGACTGTGGGATGGGCAGCAGATCATGGGCATTGACACAGTAATGCGGATGGATGGAGAGCGGACGACTGCCATCGGATTAAAGACGGAGCGGGGAGAAATCACGGTCTGTTTGTGGCACACTCAATGAGGAAACGTTCGAAACGCACGTTTTTGATGGCAAACAGAGGGGAAGGTCGCGAGAATCGACCGAATTGCTAATTGGGACGAGAGAAGAAGAGTTGGGACTGGAAAACGAACGGGTTCAAGAACCAGACGTGAGAGAACAAAGCATTCTTGAGGATTAGGGAATTGCTGTCGGAGGCGGTGGACTGATGATAAAAACATCATTCTGTTGGATGTGTTCTTAAATCACGTGTTTAAAGCAACGATGAGATGGAGAGCGAGAATCAAGAAGCCAATCGCTTGCATAGGCAATGAATCGAGACTTGCGGACGCGGGGATGTCTAGAGGGGGGGGAACGAATGCAATAGACTCTATTAGACTAGTTAACAATCCTAATACACGAGCACAACAATTGGGACTACGTATTGGGAGGTGTTTTTGAGCGCGAAGTTTTCGTCCAGAAAATTCCATTCCATAAACGAAGGGCTTTAAATAAGAAGAGCGGAATTCGAGGATGTTCGATGGGGGGTTCTGAATGCCTCACAAGCATTAAAGCAACAACGACCCGCGACAAACAACAACGCCGACTTCGTAGATTTTGGGAAAAGTAGATGGCTGCAGGGAGTGGAGAGTCAACGGGACGAGCGGATGAGTTTTCTTGAAGTCGGGTCAAATCAACGGGAATAACAAGATCGATTAGGCGAGCTACCAGACGGAGAAGAACCCAATATTTAAGCTAAGAGCAGTACTACCGTAGTGTTTCGAACAAAACCCTTCTTGCAGGCAACAAGTAGCACGAAGGGAAACAAACGACTCGCTGATTAAGGCGCATTTTTTGGGATTTTCAATGAACGAATGCAAAAAGCATACTTGGGAGAGGAACTCGACTGCTTTTTAAAAGCTAAGGCAACACTTGGGCGGTGTTGTGAACGAGAGGAAGAGAGTGAACTAGGGGAAGGACGCAATCGAAGGAACTCAACGCTGCGTCCTTAGCACGCATTGGCAGACGGGTTTTGGAGGAGTTGTTGCCGTTGCTCGTCCAAGTAAGGGTAGGGGTAGAGCAGCGGGAGGGCGGGCAGAAGACCTTCGTTGACGAGATCGATCGGAGTTTGGCGGAAGGGCGTGTAGAGGAGGTTGTTGCCCATCAGCGGGTTGGCGGCCATCGGAGCGGGAGCGGCGGCCAGTCCGTTCAGGCCTCCAGCGGGCAGCAACGAGGCCGCCGTCTGGGCGCGCAGCAAGGCGGCGACCGACGCGGCGACGTCGAGCTCGTTGTTGACCACCGGCTGGTGCTGCTTCTGGAGGGCGGCGACCAGCTGCGGCAGGAGGGTGGTCAGCGCGGGCGGCAGGCCCTCCGGGACGGGCGCAACGGTCGGCTTGGCCGACGGGCTGAACTCCATGTACATGGGAGACGCCTGGGACACGTGCTGCGGCTCCGGCTTCACCAGCAGTTGGGGCTGGACGGCGGGCTGCACGTGGATGTCCGGAATGACCGCCGGCTCCGAGCGGACGGGCAGCGAGTCGTCGACCAGCTGCAGGTTCACGAGCTGCTGTTGGGCCTCGAAGGCGGACTGCTGCTGTGGACGTGGTCCATCGGCTGGGCCTCGACGCACAGGCCTTGCTGGTTCTTGAGAGCCGCGAGACGCTCCTGCAGGCGGAGGTTCTCGGCCAGGGCAGCGCTGCGGACGGCCAGCAACGATTGCTTTTGTCGCTTCATGACCTGAAGAAGAGTGAGCGATGAGTGTTGTGTTCATTTGCGTTTTGTAGTTGCGCTTATAGATGTACTTCTGTCTGTTTGTAGTCGATTGTTGTGTGCAATCCCCGTCTTGTCGTGTTCTTCGACCGACCCCCAATTTGTATTCGAAGCCGGGAGTTCTTTGGACTCGTGTGCGAAAACCGAATTTCCTCCTCGCCAAATCCTCTTTCGTTTTTTGTGTCCGCCCGAATGCATTTTGACAGAAAATGACTTTGGAAAAACGTCCAGAATGTTTTTTCTTGTTTCCTGCATTGGGCCGAGCGAGTGTGTGCGTGTGCGGGAACTAAACAAAAAACGCTTCCGTCCATTGCACACACACGCCCCGCGGAGCATTCGGCACGCTATTGGGAAAACATTTTTGGCCACGGGCGGCGGAAGGCCGAAGAACGTGGCCGTCCGCCCGCCCGCCGCCGGAGCGGCCGACATGATGGACGATGCAAAGCAGCAGGCCCGCCGCCATGCCGGCCGGCCCGGACGTTCCCGCTGCCCGTTCGTTTCGGTCGCGGGGCTGTCGGGCCGCCGACTGGCCGGCCAGACGCGTTCGTACGTTTGTCCGAAGGGCCGAAACGAGCCCCGCGAACAACTGCCGCCTCGCGTGTCGGCCGCCCGCACAACTTCCGAATTTACACGCCCCGAGAGCGACGGCCAACTACATTTTCCCTGTCCTTCGCGCGGCCGTCCATTCGAAAGTCAACATTGGGCCGCCCCTCCGTCGGCACACATGCAAAACATGTGTGCCAGGAGCCGGCCGAAGGCGGAAACAGAAAGCCGTGGCCCGAATTGAATGCACAATGATCGTAAAGTTGGGGTGGCGCTCCCGAAATACCCCGCCCGCCGGCCCGCTAAAGTGCAATGCAGAAGCAAACAATTAGGATTGGCCTTTCGGAGCGGCCTCTCGCTCGGGTCAGCACAAAGAACGAAAGAAAAACGAGTGCACTTCGGGGGGATTGTTGTCTGGCGGATGCAAAGACCACTTACTCGGATGTAATTGCGAGCACGGGTCAACAGGGACAGCGTGGTGTCGCGCGTGGACTCGGGATCCGCCGGCAGGACGGACTTCAGCTTGTCCAGGTAGCTGCGCAGGTTCGCCCGACGGTTCTTCTCCAGCTCGTTGTGGGCGGCTCTGCAAGGAAACAAGGATTGCTTGAGGGATTACAAGTGTTGGTGCAGCTTTTGGTCTGTCTTCCGTGCATTCATTTCCTTCTTGTTGATCGGAAGTTTGATTTCTGCTTCCGCACAGCGCAAGCACGAGTGGACTTTGGACTGCGGGCGGGTGGGGGATTCGATTACTGCGCGTTCGACGGTGCGGTAACCACGTGAACTGCGTTTCAAAAACGGCGAAAGACGCCGTCAAACCGGTGCTGCTGTCGGGGCGCGTGCGGACGGGCGTCACATGGCGACGAGCGACCCCTCTTCCTTCCTTCCGCCCCGAGGATCGCGCGCAATGGGCGGGCGGAATCACACGATGACAACATCCGCCCGCCCGCCCATTCTTCATTGTTTTTGCGCCCGAATTCTACTTGCGCCGCGCTACGGTGGCGCATGATTGCCGTCGAGTTTACTGCGCAGCCGCACGGAACACCGCAAGGGGAACTGACGATTGCCAACCCGCTGCTCGAACAATCGAATCCCGTGTTCTGATCGAAAGTCGAGTGGAAAGAAGCAATTCCCGTCGTGTGTCGCCGTGTTCTTCGTCAATGACTCACGCCCGGTAAAGTGGAGGGGCGTCTTGTCGCGGCGGGTTCAACGGAAGATCGTGAACATCGCCGACAGGAAGCGCCCCTCTTCCACGCGACTTTTTTGTTTCGTGACGAGCAGCAACGCCCGCATTGCCGGTTTCGAGTCGACGCCTTCGACAATCAAATGCGAATGACTTCCGCATGACTCAACCAGGAGGGGCGGATGTTCGAATCGGACGGAGCGCCCATCGGAACGCCGCAGGACGTTCGTTTCGCCGCGCCATGCGGTCTGCCGGCGTGAGTGCGTTTTGCGCACAGCAAACAGAACGCGCCGCCCGTCGGTTGAAGCGGTCGATTGGTTTTCGGAACGCTCGAGCGAATGCAAACAAAAGCGTCTAAATTGCGCTTAACGACAACAAAACGCACGTTGCGAGCGCGGCCGCCCCGCCGGCGACACCACGCGATGGCCGTGCGGCCGGTGGGAGCGGCGGCGCACGGAATTCGATTCCACAAGATGCGATCCGCAAATGCTTCGCCGAGAGCAGAGGCCAAAAGTTCACGCCGCCGATCGTCCGCATACGAATTCCTTACGGCTTTCGTGTGGACAACCAAACAGATGCACTTTGTCGTTGAATTCGTTGATCGAAAGCACCGGAAAGGATGAGAAATCAAGAAGCTTGTGTTTGATTCCAGTTAGCAGGCAGCAGGCTCACCTTCAAGTCCTGCCTCGTTGTCATCGACCACGTGCCTCGTGCCCCGTGCAAAAGCTCCGATTGATCGAACGACAAAAAGAACTTTTCTTTCCTCCCTCCCGCTGATAACGTGACGATCAAAGAGTGGGCGAGTGCACGTGCAGGTCGCCCGCATCACGTGTGCACGAGCGCCGGTCCGCTCGAAGTTTGATCGGACGCGGCCACTCGTTTGTTTCCGTCCGCCGAAGTGCGCTTATTTTCGTTCCCTATCGCCGCGCTCCGCTTTCCCCGACCGACCGGCGGCGTGATTCGAAGCCAGCGAGCGGGCAGCAGCGTGACAAAAACGGCAGGCGGCAAAACGAATGCGTTTTCGCTGGAGCCGCTCGGAGGTGAAACGTGCCTTGCGGCCGCCACGAGCAAAACAAGAAATTTCCCCTCGGCGATGTGTGCGGCGGCGGCCGGCGATGATCTTTCGAATTGGACGGCCCCGAATTAACGAGAGCGGCGACTTTTGTTTTCACCACCGCCGCCGCCTGTTGCTCACGTGCCCGCCGATCGCGAGGGCCCGCCGAGACGGCGGCCCAATTGACAGAATCCCCCGTCAAGCGGCCGCACGGCTGCGAGCGGATCACAACTTTCGGGGGCGGTGCAGACGTCAACGTGCTTTCGAAGTCTCCTCTCCGCCATTCACCGCCCGACCGCCCGTCCCCGCTCGCCGCGAACATGCGGAACGCACGTGCACGCGGCGGCGGCGAACAGCGAAAGTGCAGGACGGCGGGGCGCGGTGGCCGCCGTCCCGTTCGTCGGACTGCTCGAAAATTCCAAAAGTTGTGCGGGCGCTCCACACGTACACACACGCTCGCCGTTCGCTTCCTCGCCCCCCCGCCCGTCCCCGTCCGTCCGCTTCTTCGCGACCGCCGCCCGACGGCGTTGTTTTTCAGGCGGGCGAAAATCGTTTTCGCTTCAAAGTACGCGACCCCCACGTCGACCGTCGAACGCGACCGACCAACTCGTCCGTCCGCCGGCGCGGCGAATGGAACGTGCGTACGCGGCGGGCACGACGGGGAGCCATGTGCAATCCACATGGCGCGCCTTTCTTTTCGAAAAGAACGTGGCCGCCCGAATGGGGGCGCAGTGCCGCGGGCGAAAGAACACTCCAACAGATTGCAAAAAGCCGTCGTGCACGTATCGACCCCCTTTTGCGGCTCGTGAATTCGCGAATGTGGCCACGAAAATCGAGCACAAAGCCGTGCTCTTCGCCGATTAGCCTGACGCATCGCAAAAACACCCGCAAAACAACCCGCTTTCGAAACCCCGCCGCCGACAAACCCGCTTTCAATTAACCGGCGCGGAGAACGCGCGAACGGGGACAACAATCAAAGAATGCAATTTGGACACGAAAACAAGCACCGTACCTGCTCTGGCGGGTGCTCTGCGAGCTGCTCGAGTTCGCCGTGCGGCACGTGAGCAGCGGCGCGATCCCGCCCGGCGACACCACCGACGACGACTTCTTGGCGGTCGCCATCGCCGCCGCGGCCGCGTTGATGTTCGACGGGAGCAGGACGACCGGCGGCGAGTTCGGCGCGCTGGAGTGCTGCGAGGAGACGGACGGCGCCGACGACGCGCCGGAGAGGAGCGTCGAGGGCGAGCTTCGGCGGGACGAGCCCGTGGAGCCGATCGAGAGCTTCGGCTCGAACAGGTTGCCCGCGGCGGCGGCGGTCGCGAGTCCTCCGCTCATCGTCGTGTCGAAGGGCGCGGCCACGGTCGAGGTGATCAGGTTCGAGCGGATCTTCGACTGAATGAAGCGCTCCTCGTAGTCCTCTGCAAGAACGCCGCTCATTGGACGGACCCTTGCAGGCGGGAACTCACGTCCGAGTTTGCAGAACGAGAGCGGATCAATCAACGGCATGCTCTGGCTCTGCTCCAGGAGCTGGGCGGCCCGCAGAAGCTGTTCGAGACTCACGGCGGCGTTCATTTCGATTGCGAAACGACGGCGAGGTGCAAAGAACGATCGTTGGTGTTCAGCACGAGCGGCGAGGACTGCAGCGATCGGGCTGCAGCGAGGGGGAAGTTTGGAGACGAACGTCTGCACCGGATGGCCGAGCAGTCACGAAGTGCACGAGTGAGGACGAGCGGGAGGACGCGAGTGCGGTCCGTTACGCAAGCGACTCGACGAGCTCTAAAATGGGCGAACTGATGAAGGCGGACTGGACGGGGCGGCGGGTGGACGGGGCGGGCGGTTTGGAGCGGCCGGCCGTGCGAATTGATAAACATGCACCGCGAGAGCACGGAACGCGCGCATTAAAGAACATCACCAAACGGGCGGCTTTTCATGTGAACGACAAGTTGGACGAAAACAGGGAGCAGCACGCGTCTCGCGTGTGACCACCGACGGAAGCCGCAATAATTCGAGCGTTCGGTTGCACAAGAAACGCGAAGACGAGTCGTCCGATCGAACTGCTTCGAAGGAATGTGCACGGATTGCAAAAGATCACGGCGGTGATCGGTCGGAAGCACGAAATCAAAGAACGGCGGACACGTGAAATGCAGTAGCGGGATGTCAACAAGTAACCAATAACTACCGTATTTGTTTCCGCGCCCGGCGGCACGCGTACGGCGGTGCAAAAACCCGCCGCCGGCGCCCGTACCGCACGCGAAGGAATGCTGGGAGCGGGCGGCGGGGCCAAACTTGGACGAATTCTTGTTCCGCCCAACAACTTTTCCCGAACACGCCCCTGGGCCGGGCGAGAGCGGCCGAACCGAGTGCACGGGCCGCCGCTCCGACCGGACGTCGGTGCATTTCTAAACTAAAAACCTTAAGCCCTCCCACTGCCGCCGCCGCCGCTCACTCGTCTTCTTTTGCTTTTTGCTCGGTCGTTTTCGCCGCGCCGCCTTCACCACACCAGCCGTCGGTCGGGTCTCTTCTGCTTCCTTCCCGCTCCTTCACATTTCCGTCCGCACACCACCCCGTTCAGCGTTGAGCGCACGTTGTCGCGAGGCGCCCCACCGGCCGCTTTCAACTCCGCCCTCCCGACCGCCCCATTTCGACGCGTGTGTGGAGCGAGGGGGAAGTCAGGGCGGGCGGACGGGACAAAAAAGACGCGTGCGAACAAGTGGGCAGGGGGAAGAGTAACGATTTCCAACTCCAAACAATTGCCACGCCCGCCCGAGCACGCGCGATCAACACGACCTTCCGGAACGCACCGAATTTACAGCGCTTACAGCACAAAGAACAATGGAAATTCGAAGTGAACTCTGCACACAAGACGGAAGCCACCGAGTAGACGGCTGGGAGGCGGTCAGAAATTACTGTAATTCGAATCGAACGTGAAATGATTGCCGGCAGAATGAGGCGCGAGAAGAAGTTCCGATTGGATTCTCACGTGTGCAGCGGTTGTCAGGTGCAAAGCAGGTGGAGATCGGCGGCTGCGAACGGCGGCCAATCAGCCCACTCGGGCACCAACGAGCGGCGGGCGATGGACGGCAAACCGATCGAATCAGCAGACGGCGAGGGGAAACCGTCGTGTGTTGCGTAGCGCACGTGAATCTCATGTTCCGCAGCAATCGCGGGGGTTCGCCGCGTGTTGTCGCCGGGCGGCAGAGCCGCGCGCGGATATCCGATCGAAAAAGAGGCGACGGAAGGTGGCTGTCGACGAAACGCCTCGCCGCCCGCCTTCGGATGCGCGTGTTCGTCAACGCTTGACGCATGCGAGGAATCCGCCCGCCCGCCCGACCGCTACGGCAGAACCGAAAGCCCTCGGATTTGCCCTCCGCGTACAGAAATCCCGCTTCAAGCGAGCGGGATCCGTCGTTCGAAACGCTTCGACCTCGCAGATCAACCCAAAGGAGAGATGGAAGGATTGTAGCTCCTCCATTCGTTACAGCGGTGAAACCAATCAACACGAGCGGCTTATCACAAAGAAATCAATGCGAAATGCCGACCGAAATTTGAACCCGCCGGAGGAGTGCAGAAAGAGGAGCATTAAACCGAAGCACGCAGATTCCAATCCATTGTCCTCATCGAGCATTGTCGAATGAAATGCCAACGAGTTTCGACCTCCCAGTCGAAGCAACAATGAAGAAGCCGGAGGGCAACGGAGGACGTCCATCGGGCAACAAAGGAACGTAACCGCGAGGCAACGGCGAGAAACGAGCCCTCCGCAACGCTCACGTTTTTGTTCCGTTTGCTGCACGTCTCCCTCGATTCGATTCGATTGCGCGTGGTATTTGCCGTGTGATAGCGTCGTGTAATTGGTGGGTGAAATCAGGCACGAGCAACGCGGGGGTTCGCTTCGTTTCTAAGTTGGAGGATTCGACGCCCGCCCCGCAGACCCGACGGACGACCACTTTGTTCGTGCGTGCGAAATTCATGTGGACACGGAGGGTGCACACGTGGACTTTTGATCGTCGACCCGCCGCCCGACTAGCGACCAAACGTCGTCCGCTTGTTGTTATCACGCGCACTCGCCACCATTGCTTTTGCGCCTGCTGTTCGTTCGCCGCTGCGACCATCCTCGCCACCTCCCGCTCGCTTCTTCGCGAGTGTGAGTGTGGCGGCGGCGATCAACTTGCAAAGGGCTTGCGTCAAACGACCAAAAACACCGAGAGACGCGCGCCGCCTCGCGCCCGGCATGCGCGAGTAGGCGGCGTGGTCATGCACGCCGAATGCACGCTCGGCGGGGCGCGAAATCTCGGTGCGACACGAGCGCCCGCCCGCCCGCTCGCCGCGTCAACGAAATGCGTCCGCGGACGGGCGATAAACCCCCCACCGAAATGAGGGTGTTGATTGAAACCATCGATCTACCGTAGACGCGATTGCTGGAGCAGCCCGCAGTTCCTGATTGCCTCCGAAACAAAGTCCAATCGAGCGAACATACGATCGATTCAACGGCAGTACGAGTTCGAGCTCCACTGTCGGCACTTGATTGGTTGATGAGGACCCTCAACGATCAGACAATCCCTTAGAGGATTGGTTCTGTTGATCGTGCACCTCAAAGTGGATGGAAAGCTTCTTTTCGCCCACAGGTCAAAGTTCGCTCTTCCCTGCTTGAATCCCGCACGCTTCCCGCTCGTTCGCTTTCTAATGAATCGAACGGCGGCGAATGGGCGAAAGACGAAAGGGCGAATTTTGAAAGCGAGCGCGTTCCGTTTGGCGGTCGGTCGGCATTGCACCCACGTTCCAATCCCGTGCACATCGCCGCCAATCGCCGTGTTTTTCGCCTCGCGTCCACCCAAAACAAGTCACGTTCTGGGCGGCGGGGCGCGGCGATCAACGGGGCGAACCGAAGAGGAAGTGGCGGCTGGCGGCGGAAGGGGCGAGGAGCGAGCGCCGGGGCGAGGGGGTGCATTCCGAGCGCGATTTTCGTTGCTCCTGGCCCCACGTCATGGACGTTCGGCCAATCAAGACACGAGTCAAGCAGAACAATCCACTTCAAATCCCCACGATCTCGAAAGAAGTTTCTATTCGAAGGGCAGAAAGCAGAAGGGCGGCTTCCAGAAGGTCAAAGTCTGTTCGTTGCGTTTAACGTGGTATTTCGTCGTGAATGCGGGCCGGCCAGACGGTCGACCGGCTGCACGACATTCGCCCATTCGGTCTTCGTGCAGAATGATCGCTGGCCGGAAGCCGTTCGTTGAGAAACGAACGTCCGCTTCGTCCACGCCACTTTTGGTCCAACCGGCGGGTATTTCGGGCCGACCTCCGCTCGGTTTTTGCCCTCCGTCGGATCACGCAATCGCGTGCCGAAAGGCGAAAGGCCGCCGTGCGAGTTACGAGCAAAGTATTTTGAGTGTTCGCGCTGCTGTTCGCCATTTTGCAGCCAATAATTACGGAAAGTGGTCGTGAAGGTTCGACTGCGAGGCAGCGTCGAAAACATTCCTTCCGCTCCGGCGATGATCCATGCCGATTCGATTCTTCCAGCAAAACCAAACACACGGCTCCTCTTCTGCGAACCGCCGCGAACCCGCCGCTCTGGCCGACCGTGATTCACGCCCGCCGTCTCGTGTGCGGGGATGAATCGGGAACGTGTAGAATCGGCGAACACTCATCCTCACGCGTTCTTTTTGTTCGCGGAGGGAAGCTAAAATTAGCGAATTTCCTCTACGAAGTGAAACGAATGCCCTTTTGTCCCAATGCTAGAAGAAGTAAAACAAGGAAACGGGGCAGGAAGAGGGCAGGAGAAACAATTCAGGATGTTTCCGAAGATCAGCAGGGCCAAAACAGCTTCAATGTTCATTGCTCGTTCCAATCGAAGTGCAAGTAGGCAGCGTGGTCTCTTTCCTGTTCGTTGCAGAAATCACCAGAAAGAGATTGCAAACGGCCACTGCTGCAGTTTACGACTGCAACTGCCTCTTTTCAGCGAACTGATAGAATCTGCAAGTACAAGTCGTGCCTTCTGCAGCGGATGCTGCTGATTGCTGACCTTCAGAAGGCGACGTTTACAACTGAAGAGAACTCGTGGATTTGGAGAGCTGCACGTAAACAAGCGTTTATTGACACCCGGACGGAAGGGGCCAACGGAGAAGTTGACTGTCAGTGATAACAATACGCGTGACGGCGGCCAGCGGTCATTCGAGGGCCAGAAATAAACGCGTTTTTCTTTCGTTGATTACCAGAAGAAACCGATGTGAAAAGCGAGAGGGACAAAATGAGATTGAACTCAACGAAAGAATTGAAAGCAATCGATTCAATTGAAATTTCAAACAAAAAGCGATCAACATTCCGGCGCGCTCTGATCGTCGCTAAACAAACAGTCTTGTCGTTGGGAAAGCGACGAGAGAGAAGACGACGGAAGACGTCGCGCTTGTTCCCGAGCCCAAAATAACTCCGCGTGTTGGGGACGAACGGGGAAGGCCGCGCGAATTTCGAATCGCGCGCAGACACGAGTGCGCGACGCACGTCGATTGGCGAGCGCCCACCACAACGACGATGAGGACGTTGACGTGGAGAAAAAAGAACCGGTGCGGATATTTTCGGAATCTCCGGCCCGATTTTCGAGTCACGAGAGCGCGGCTCAACGGAACTCTTCGCTTTCAGTCGACGCAAGATCGCGCTCGCGACTCCCGCTAGCTGCGGAATCTTGTTTCTTTTCAACGCACATAAGCAAACACTCTAAACAAACAACAATTTCTACCGCTTATTCCTATGAGAAATCCCTGGTTTATTCAAATGGAAACCAATGATTGCGAATCAAATCTCATGAAGTCGAATATCTCTGAACACACTACCTTGTGCTTCCACTCTCATTGTCAGTTTCAAGGAGTTGCATCTTGTTTACCGCCTCATTTCCGTCCACTTTGACCGTTTGCCGAACGGAAGACTCGGTTCAGAGCGAACAGCGATCAAGCGTCGTCATGGCTCCAAATGGATTTGCTATGCGGGTGTGAATGGCCGCAAGTTCGAAGCTTCCGACTAATACTGCGGTTGGCTGGTAACCGACTGTCCAGCTTGCTCGTTGGTCATTTGCTGGCTGACCTCTCAGAAGTTCATCAAATGATCCGACGGCAGTAATCATCGAACACAACTCAATTGCGAAGTGTTGTTGACGGCTTTCCAACAAATGCTTACGAATAATTCACGGAATATGAGCCTCAACGTGATACAAATACGATTGTGTGAAAGTGGTTTGTGCGGGTGCCCGTCTTGGGGCATCGGCCGACCCGTCCGCCCAACAAAAGGCAAACATTTCCCACGCGCTACTCCACCGGCCATCGTTTCGTTGCCCAAACACATGAACCGCTTCGCGTTCTTCGAATATTTCCAAGAGACCCGAGCACACCGAATGAAAATGCTGCTGACAACCGCAAAATTTGGCGCGTTTCGCGTCGTCGTCCGCACTCTCGCCGGTTGCCGGGAAACGAGCAGGTCGCCCGGCCGCCGATTGTTCCGGACGGTCTCGACGGGCCACGATGTGCGCAATTCGCATTAACTCGAGAGTCCTGCCCGCTTTCGGCAGATGATCTTTCTGGATTCGATTACCCGCCATCTGTTCATTCCTGCAAACATCTACCGTTTCCCTGCGGAAACAAACGGAACTTCGATCGTTCGTTTCCGTTCGCGTGACTTCTTTCATAATCCGTATTGCGTGTCTTCGGCCGCCTTTCCCATTCATTCGGATGTGCTTTGTATCCGGTGCGAGAGCTCGGAGTTCGAGAGTTAATGTCCGGCTCGCTCGGAGTGCACAACTAATTGAATCGCGTGCATGAAACGATTCCAGGTTTAATTTTCCCAATTATTTGCCGCGAGCCGTTCAATTAATCAAGTTCGAGTTTAATTAAGTCGTCTAGACGGCAGCTTTGAACTCGCGGATCCAACGAGGAAGTGGACGTGCGGTAAGCGAGAACACGTGCTCTTTCTTCACCAAAATCTGAACATCGGAGTACAAAATGCGGGTATATAAGCCGGCCGCGACGAGCATCTTTACCCGTCTTGTTTGGTGTGGCAGTTGGATTATGGCAGGTAAAGGAGCTTGGGCAATTCTGGCCGTCTCGCTTTCCAGTTCTCAAATCGAATTTGCAGGGTTGGCCTTGACTCCTGCTTTGCCTTCGCTTTCCTCCTCGCTACCGCCGGTTTTAGTCGAGGTAAGCGAGCGGAAGGCGGCGGGCGGGCTGTAGACGGACGCCGAAAGAGGAGGTAACGACTCGGCGGGCCGCATGGTGATCATTAAATGAAGCTATTAGCAACCCGTGTATTCCGGACGTCCTTTCATTTCGCGCCGTCCGCGACAGGTGGACTTCCGAGCGACGCGCAGACGGGCGGCGGAGTCAAGAAAGCGTGTTCGCCGTCTCCTTTTACGTGCCACTTTTTGCAACAAACACCCGGCGAACATCCCACCGCGCGCGCAGGATTCCCAAAGTGGCGGGCGGTCAGCGGGAGGCCGGCGAGTGGATTTGGACGGGCGGGCATTGCGCAACGACATTCGCGTTGAATGGCCGCTGAGATCAGCGCGCACGGTGGGTGTCCAGTCGAACTGCTACGCGAAAGGCTTCCATTCCGCCCCGCTTGACACTCGTCTTCTTTTGGATGCCCACTCAAGGATTTGATCGGTTGCATCAAGTGTATTCGATGTTCGTTATTTGTTGCAAGATGCCTCATTGAACGCCCCGGATAGTTCAGTAGATCATTGTGCATGTAAGCACCCACGAGTTGCCTTCTCTCGATCAACCAAACGGTCGCCCGCCAACGTTCTTTGGTGGCTAATTTGGGTTAAGCAGACAGAAATCATTCGGTTCGGGCCGGTTTTTTCTGTCGAGGTCGCCTTTTTGTCTTTGATTTTTTGGGCGAAGGGAATGAGCGAACGTCGCCGCTCGTCGGCTGCGCTCGGCGTGCGGCAAACGACAAAAAGGCGAAAGTTTCCACCTCGATTCAAGCGACTTGGAAGTTGGACGCGCATTTGCTCAGGAAGCACTTTTACGCCTCCTCGCCCGCCCGCGCGCCTTGTTTAGCACCTAAAGCGGAAGGATGAGATCGCTTTTCGCTCGTCTCTGTTCCGTTGCCGGCGATCGTTTCGCTCCGAGCTTGTTGCTTTCTCTTCAGACCTCACCAGATCCAAATAAAACTTCCTGCTTGTTGGAGATTATTGCCAATCGCTCCGTCCAACGAAGCATCACTCGCTCGGCTAATCAGGCAGCCAGTCGTACAAGACGACTTTCGCCCGCTTTCCTCTCTTCGGCCGTCTAAACCGCCTGCCGGTCGATTGCGGGCATTAGTCGGCGGTCGCGCTTATCAACCGGCCGGTCCCCGCCATTCGCAACTCGTCCGCCCGTTTCTCTTTTGCTTTCCGCTTATGTGGCGAAGCAAATAGTCGGCGGGCGAAATCGATCCTGCACGGCGGGCGGGCAAACGATCGCCATTTCGGACCACAAACATTGGGCGGGCGGGCTTGATCGTGTGTTCCCGAAAGTTTGATGCGCGCGCGCGGGTGTATTTGTGTAAATCCGCCGGTTGGTTCCACGCCCGGCGATTAGGCTCGTCGATCGCCAAACGGGGCGGTTGGGGCGTCAGTCGGCGACAGACTTCCTCCTTCTTTGTTTTGCCCACCCCAGCCATCACCACATCACCACTTTCGCCTTTGTTTTATCAATATAAACAATCCCGAATGTCCGCATTCCCTCCTGCCGCCTCCTCTGCTTCACGCCACGCGCTTCAGCGTCCTGTTCGCCGGAGAGCAGTCTCGTTCCAATCCGTGCGCCGACTCTCGGTGGGTGCGGCGTGAGCGATTAAACGCGGAAAGGGGCTTGTCGTGTTTGTCCAAATGTGACGAGAAGCGCCAAAAGATTCGAAAATATTCGATTTCATCAGCGTTTCGCTCTTCCGCTTCACACTCGCTCGTTGCATTCGGCGGAAGAAAGCGGTGGTGCGTTCGAGTGCGTTGATCTTCCCATCCACTTGCAATCATCAATTGATGTTCGTTGATTGCACACGGGCTGGCAGGTGGGAACTCGGCGTAATGCAGAGATCAACGGAAGCGGCGGCCGGTGTTTATTGCGTTCCACTCCAGCTACTCACTCGCTCCCTCACTCGCCTCTCACTCGAAAAGCCCCGAGTACTCACTCGGACGTACGCAACCCGGTGCGCCGCTTTGATCCACTTGTTTTTGTTTTCGAATCGTCCGCTCGCTGCTTTCAATCCGTCCCGTTTTGGTCGTCGAGAGGGCCTCATTAGCTTTCGAGTTCCATTCACGTCCACTCGTTGGGGCGTCCCGCCCGCCCACACAAAGCGGACGATCCAGACAATGCGCAAAAAACGAACGCTGCCGCCCCGACCGGCCGGCCGGCCGGCTATTGTCGAGATCAATCATTAGGGCGGGAATTGCTTCCAGTCTTTGGGAATCGGTCCATTTGGCATTGAAGAGCGGAGGGTCGTTTATTCTTTTGTCGTTGTGGGCGGCAGTGGACGCTTTTCGGGCACTGCTGCCGGTTCCCGTGCTTCGCGGGCTGCTCGCGGGGAATTACCGCCGGCTTCCACTTTCAGGTGCGCAAAACAGGAGCCAGAGAGCTGCGAGGCAGGGCCTGATGGACTGAACCGAGCCGCTCGTTTCGAATCGGCGGCCGCTATTGGTACGAACGAGTGGAGTGGAGTGGAGGGCAGGTAGGAGGCGAGTGTGGAGAAGTGGGAGGAGCGAAAAGCGGATCGGAAACGGCAGGGTTGGTGGTCAAGCATTGAAAAGGGGCAAGTCCGCCCTCGTTCCTCAATTGCTGGAATAAGTTCCTCACATTCGCGTCCCCCGCACATCGACACCCGCCTGCCTGCAAGTGGGAGGGAGTGTCCGGATTGCGATGGAAACCCGCAATTTCGTCCGTCGAGTTGCCGCCCCTCGTGGCGGGCGGATCGGGCGGATGGGCGGCAACAAGGTGGGAGGGGAGGAAATCAAAATTTTGCACGGAATTTGGGTTCGTTTTCCGTCGAGTGGCGAGGCGGTTTTTCGTGCAAAACTTGCGGGCGCAAAGTGAGTTTGTTTTGTTCGCAGGTTGTAGCCGCGCGTTCCACTTGCGCCCCGCCCGATCGCATTTCTCACGTTGGCGATTCGATTCGAAACTTCGCACTCCGCTCGTTCCGCCGGCGCGCGTTTGTTTCGACCCGCTGATTCACTCATTTGCGGATCAACACTCGACAAATCGAATGCTGGTTGAAGTCCAAACATTCGATTTGCCTTTGCGTATTTATCTTTCTGACTGCAAGCAAACGGGAAAAGCGGTTGATTAGCGACGGGCATTGGGCGTTGGTCGTGGGATGACTGGACACACGGGTCTTGTAACTTTCGCCCCATCCTTTGCTCTCCGACGATCACTCCTCCTCACTTCTGCGGGCACTTGTGGACTTTGAGATCTTGTGATGAAAGCCGTGCCCCTACGCGCCTCCTTTCGTAATAGCGAGCATTTAGGGGGCTTGTCAACGATCGCGTGGGGAAGGGTCGATGGCCATAGCGTGTTATTAAAAACAAAGGGTAGACTGTAATGCCTTGGGTGGAAATTCGGAAAGATCGTCGCGGAATTTAGCCCAAAAGTGCCCTTTTTTGCGACCGCATTCCGCAGCACGGAAGCATTGGACAAAAGCGCGAAAGTCGGGGGAGGTGGCTCGCGTCCACTGTTTGGTGACTGCGCAAGGGCTGATTCGATTTGAAAGCGGTCACGAGTCGAAATTCAACTCGATCGGCGAGTGGCCAGCGGAACGGGTCGTTTGCGAGAGAGGCGAAGCTCGAATCGTTTATCCGCCCGTCCTTTCGATTAATTGGGGTGTTGAACCGCGTAATCGCGCCTGGGTTGCTGGTAGCTCGACTATCGGGCGGTCATCAACTATTGCCTTATTCCTACCTATTCACTCCACCGACGTCTAGTCTACTGGATTCGAATCCTACCGATCATTCTCGCCTCCTCTCAAGCCTCCGACCGTGATTGATGAATCGCACGTTTCACGTAGTGCTGGGTTGAAGTACAATCGTTCTTAGCACCACTTGAAGCTGCTGTTCTGATATCTCACAAGAATTGGCTTGTCCTTGAGGAGTAAGTTTAGCAGTGATTCCGTCATGTCCCGTTGAATAAACAGCTTTGAATGATGACCAGTCGTTAATCGTTGGCGAAGAATAGAGTAACTTCCTTCTTCACTTCGTTCTTTGTCCTTCGGAAACGGAATAGAAACTAAAAATATGCCCGCCGGGGCTCTCGGAAGCATCTTTCGGCCGAAGTTCGACTTCAAAAGTTGTATTTTGAGCGTGAACTAATCAAATTTTCATGAATGAGGCGTTTCTTTGTTTTTCTTTTCTTCTTCTCAAGTTTGCCGCAAAGAAGCCGAAGCGAAAAGAAGTGGCCGCCGCCGGGCGTGCTTCTTCACGACTTATGAGTGCGTAAACGAACCGTTTAAATGTAACCGATTTCCTTGCAACATCTCGTCTTCTTGAATCTTTTCGCTCACTTACACCCTGCATTGAACGGAGATTGTTGCGAGTGGATGGGCGGCGTTCTATTTACGGCCTTCTCTTGCATTATGCTTCTTGTTTATTCCGATGATCGAGCGGAACGCCGAGAAAAGGCAACAAGTTGACGTTGGAGATGCGGGAATTACGCCTCGCATCTCATTTGCATGTTTAGTTCTACGATCACTTCTTCTCGCTCTTGCTTTTGTTTATTTGCGGACTCGCGGAGAAGACGTGTCCATTTGCTCTGCGTGCTCGGTGGACGGACGGGCGTGCAGTGAAGCCGAAGAAGTATTGTTGCCAATTATCCATTCACGTGCCTCCTTCATGATCGAATGCTGGGAACTGGGGCGCGGATATGCCCCGCTTTCTCTCACGCCATTCCCTCGAACTTGTTCGCTTGTTGCCCAGCACTCACGGCCGCATTAGCCGAATCGGACGGAAGCCGTTGGATTTGTTTCTCGCATTCGAACATTCGAGAAGCGGTCGGTGTTTCTTTCGATGTTGATCGCTTTTCACCTTTGCTTCGTGTTTACTCCGTCTTCCTGAGCACTTGAACTCACTTCCTTCTGCCAATAATTGATGGCATTCGTAATCTCGTTTGTAATCAATGATCAGGCTATTCGCCTTGTTTCGTGATCTCCTGGAGGCAGGTGCATTCAAATTACACCGGATTACGTGGTGATTGTTATGGGGCGGGCAAGGGAACCTTCAGAGAGGCGGTTGCTCATCAGCAGCACTCACTCGTGTACACCTGGGCTGGATCTCGTCCGCCGACGGTCTGAAGTTCCAAACAAAGTGACGCGACGAAGGGATTTGTTTCTGACTCGGTCGGGATGAATGAAGAGGAGAAGGAGGAGGGGGATGAACCCAACGGAAAGCATGTGATTAAGCCAAATTGCAGATCTTCTTCGGCATTATGACGACGGCTTCTCTTCTCTTCCGCCTCTCTCCTTGCTTCAACGTGGCCATCAACTACAATACGCACGTTGCTTCTTCGGCTTTTTATCGGGACAACCGAATAACAATGTGCTGTTAGGCGGCTGCCGGTTGATAGGGCGGAGGGCGGGCGGGCTGGCGGGGATTTGGACGCGGCGGATTATGCCGACGGGGCGCCGATTGACATCGTCGAGAAGATGCGGAAAGCTAGCCGCCAGTGGCGAATGTAAGATTTCCCCGCTCTTCTGGCCGCCCCGTCCGCACTCGAGTGATTTGTGGTTCGTTCAGTGAACGAATTCGAGACCACGGGCACAATAACAAGAATGCTCTCTTGTACGTTCACTCTTTTCGTTTTGTCTTTTGGTTCATCAACGAACAACATCCGCTCCGATCCTCTGTTCGTTGTCTCCAATCGGCAGCCAAAACAACGTTTCGGTTTCTCGCCGAACTGCCGGGAGGTCTTGAGGCGGAAGTCCTGTTTTCGCGGTTCCTGTTCGGTCCAGGTGTTTCGAGTCGCTTTCAGCCGCTCACTCGTGTCTCGTGTTCACGGCGCGATTCAATAAATAGCGAACGATATGCCGAATTATGAGGGTCGTCAAGTGTTCGAAATTCCATCGAATTAGCCGCTGACTGGGGCCGTGCTTTTTGGTTCGGCCGGTCGCGGGAGAATGCGCGCGTCCACACGGCCAGGGAGGGCCCTCATAAATGAATGAGCGGACGAAGAAGGCGGCGGTCGGAGAGGCCTCCATTACCATTACGGGGAAGCAAAACGACGAATGTGCACACCTTTCGTGCATATCCGTGTTCTCTTGTACGTCGCCCTCCTCGTCGCTCGTCGTCGTTTTTTCGGCGTCGCTTTGAAGTTTTCTTGCCTCACCGTCTCCCCGCCGTCTTCCCACTTCTCATTCGTCGGGTTTGTTTTGCCGTGCTTTTTGGGGATTCTTGGCACAATAAGTTTGGACTGCGGCCATTCCCCTCATCATCCGTGCGGCGAGAACGGGCCTTTCGCCTCGCTCCCACCCCAGCACACGGCTTCGTTTCGTTTCTTTCGGTTGCAAATTAAGTTCTTTGCGTGCAAACTCGCGTACTTTTTGTTCTTCGCCCGGCCGTCCTTTCATTACCCACCAATTAAGACGGGCGGCTTCTAAATCCGTGCAAACGCCCGCTGCGAACTTGCCGGACATCGATCGTGTTTCCTGCAGATTCCTCTCACGGCCAACGGAATGTTCGACCCGAACGTTCGCCGTTGCCGTCCGACTAATTAGAAGAAGTGTGTAGAGGGCTCGCTCTTCCGTTCTCCCCCACGATTAACACCCGCATTCTGCAAGAGCAGACGAGCGTGTTTGTCGGGTCTTCTTCGAACTCGGCCTCTTAATTATTTAAACCCGCTTAATTGCCGTGAATCGGGTTCGTTTTGCGGGTGCCCGGGATTCTTCGTCGACCGCCACCTTCTCGCATTCATCCGTGTGCTTTCGCTTCCACACGTCACTTCGCTCTCAACGGAAGAAGACGAGCAGTTTTCACCCCACGAGGCAACGGATGACTTCGCTAATCAGAGAGCAAACAACGGATAATTGAAAGGCGTGTGGGACTTCTTGCTGCATGCTTTGAATTCAAATGCGAAAGGCAGTGGGTGTATTTGCAGTTTACACTGGAAAAATCCTTCCTTTGTCATTGGAGCTCTGTTTGAAGCACGTGGACGAGTGAACTACCGCTAAACGACGAGCTCGCAGTAATCGCAGCTGCGGCCTCGAATCTCAGCTGGCGTCGTAAAAAACGACTCAAAACCATAACAACAGCCGTCTTCTCTTCCGCATTGTTCTGGCTAAACGGCGGCCGGTTTCCATCAAAACAGAAGCCGTTTAATGCCGCCGCGAGTATCGAGTTTTCTCGTGAACGATTCCTCATCCACCGGCAACAATAAGACGATTAGGATTATTCACTTCAAAAGATGCCCGATTTCTTCGGTTTTCGCTGCGATTTCGTTACGGTAATCCAATCAAAGGCGGTGGAAATTGATTTACATTCGCGCTCATAAGCACGAAGAAGAAACTGCGCGTCCGAACGGTTGATTGTTTTGTTCCAGAAGTCTGTTGGGTGTCTGGAAGATTTCATTCCTTCTTTCGATATCACGGCTCGAGTCAAAACGGAGGGAAGTCCTGTGGACAATGAATGGATTCGCTTGCCCTCGGACCGGCCCTCCTGCCGAAGCCGCATTGTCTTCGGCAGTGGCCCGCAAAAGCGTCCGGCGGCCCACCAACCAGATCGAAAATCCGGGCGGATAAAACGCCCGAACAGGGCCGTCCGGATGGACGGCGGTCGGTGTTTCCAAATTTCCTCCCGATTCTCCGCCCGCTCCCTTACGTGCGGATTTGTTTTCGTTGAGTGTTCGCCCGTTTGGAATCCTTTTGCTCGTTGTGTCCGCCCAGCGCTTGGGTGAACGTTCGATTGTTCAAGGAGTGTGTTTCCAACTGCTTCAGCTGTTCATCGATTGTGTTGACTCAACGCCTTCTAGTTTGATCGTTGTTCTCATCGCCGAACTCGCCGTGCAGCTGCCCGCCTTTAATGAGTGCCAATCCCATTGGGGAATGGGTTGACCATTGGCCGAACAGGTGCGAGGAGTCCAACTCGAGAACGTCGAGTTCAAACTCGAAGTCGCCGGTTGATGGCCGCTAATCGAACTTCCGCCTCCCACCGCCCTCCATCTTCTCCACTCGACTGACTGCACGCAATTGACCCAACAAGGGATTATCTCTTAACCATCGCCTTCTTCCTCCAATCTCCACTTCCGCCCAATTCATGGAGTCATTCGAGTGGGGGAGGGTCCGTCTTCAAGCGTCTAATCTCCCCACTCTTCCTGCCTGCTTTCGATCGACCAAACGTGCGCGTGTTTGCTATTTACCGGGAATTAATCATCACTATTCGATTAGTAATTCCATTCGATTAATCCCATCAGCAAAACAACCGCAGCACCGCCCCAACGTCAATCGTCGTCTTCAAGAGCGGGAATGTCCACAACGAGCAGCCAACAAACGATCGACGCCGGTCTCTCGCGGATCATTTAGTCCACTCCTCTTGCACTACGAGCTACCTTCTGGTGTTCATCAATCTTCCCCTCGCTTCGCATCGCTCGTTCTTTCCTGTCCGCAATGACCGACCTGCCTCCGCTTCCGGGTGGTCGTCCTGGGGGCGACTCGTGTGGGCAAGACGTCGATCATCCGCCGATTCCTCTACAACGAATTCTCCGATCGGTACAGAGAGACGGTGGAGGACATGCACACGAAAGAGTTCACCGTAAAAGTGAGTTCTTCTGCCTTCTTGTCGTTGCAAAGCAGACCGCTTCAGGGAATCCCGATCGCGCTCGACATTCTGGACACGAACATCAACTTTCCGGACATGCGGCGAGTGGCCATCGCTTCGGCCAACGCGTTCATCATCGTTTTCGGTGTGGACAACGTGCAGAGCTTCAAGGAGGTTTGTTGCTGGCGTGATTAAAAAAAGACTAACTCCTGATCGATTGCAGATGAGTGACCTGTGGGCGGAGGTGGTGGAGCGGCGGAATGATTTCCGCGAGGTCCCTTCGATCATGGCGGGCAACAAGTCCGACACGACGGCCAAGAAAGTACGTTCTTCTTTCAACAACTCCCGAATGATTGCCTCCGTTTGAAGATTTACGAAGCGACGGCCAACGCGTGGACTTCCCGACTGAACGCGAAAGTGCGCTACGTGGAGTGCTCGGCCCGCACTGGGGCACAGCGTGACGAAGATCTTCTCCAACCTGCTCGAACTGAGCGCCTTCCCGGTCGGCTACGACCTGCCCGACCCGCCCATCAAACAGCCGCCCTCTCGAACGGGCTCTCAGAAGGACAAGCTGAAGAAGATCAAGGAGAACAGCGTGCAGAGTGATGGCCGCATCGTGAGTCTCCTTTTTAACTGCCTTACATGTCTGTCCGATTCCAGACACCCACCGAAGAGGGCCAACTGTGCGAGCAGATCTCCAGCGGCCTCACGCTGCCCTTCGACCGGCTGCACGTGCTCCGTCGCAATCACTCGATGCGCGTAAGTCCTGTCGGCTGTTCGGTAGTTGCACGTCGGGAAAGGTGGCACTGTCGCGATGAAAAGAAACGGTTGCTTGATTTGGCGCCAATTGTAGGTTTTCCAGATCACGCGCAACAAGAACCCGGACGTGCCCCAGCCGACCGCCAAGGACGACCACGAACTCCGGCACAAGGGCAGCATCATTCGACGGACGAAACACTTATCGTTGAAGCTGAGCAAGAATCAGGACGACAAGCGACAAGCGGACGTCGAAAACGTTCCCGAGAATCAGAATTACGGCGGCGATTGCGTTGTTTCTTGATCCCAACGATCTCATCTCTTAACCACTCGAATTCCGGTCTTCCCATCTGTCAAATAAATCCAGTTCTTTAATCAACGGAAAACGAATACCAGTAATCGACTGTGGATAGGAATACGTAGTATTGCATGCAAGTACACGTAAATGGCAAGAAGCAAGGAGAAGAAGGAACCAATATGTACAAAACAGACGTTAATAACCGTTGACCCGCTCCAATTGAATGTTCCCATTGTTCCCGCCGTTTCTCCGCATGATCAGCGAGTTTGAGCGAGAGACGTGGAAGAGAAAGCGGAAGACGGAAGAAGCAGCGTAGACGAACGCTTGGATGACGGTGATGATCGAGAGGCCGAGGAAGAAGCCGAACTGCCCGCCGATTTGGGACATGAAGCTCGGCACGGAGGTGGTGGTCACTTCTTTCACGTGCTCGTACTGCAGATCGTAGAAGGAGACCTCCAGGTTGAAGCGATACTTCATGAACGGGTCCAGGGCGACGCTCTGCTGCAGCCCGATCGTGTACTCCCACCGCTTGCAGCCGGGCACACACTCCTGGTTGCTGATTTGACCCGAGTGCACGGTCTCGATCGTGTTGTCGTAGTCGGCGGCGATCGTGTGCGGATCGCAGATGGAATAGTGCTGAATGCCGGGCACTTTGTGCAAGGTAGGGGAGCGTGCAGTTGAACGGGGCCACAATGTTCGCCATGATCCAGTTGCGCACATAACAAGCCGCATCCTTGCCCATGATCTAAACACCCGTCAAGGCTTTATTTGAGCAGATCGCTCACTTTCGGAGAGCAATCGCCGGGATGTTCGAGGAGCTCCATGTAGCGAGCGGTGAAGTGCATTCGATTCCAATTGTCCGGGGTACAGGTAAAAGCGCGGAAAATCCAGGACTTGCTCGTAGTTGTCATTCACTAAAGAACGGGAAATCGTGGCTATCCTTTACTTGAAGAGCCCTCAATCACTCACCGTAAACCACAAGTTGCGGCTGAAAGTAACGAAAGAAGAATAGACTTAACCAATGAAGAGCGCTCCCACCTGTCGGAACTCGTATTGCTGGTTGGTGACGCTGTGCGGGGCTTTCAGCAGAATCAAGAACTTTCCCGATGTCGTCCGACTCCGTCTACAAACGAACGCAATCATCAAGACAACAGAAATGAATGGACTCACCTGGTTGACGTTCCTTCTCGTTTGATAGCACAAGCCTCGCCTCATGACACTCCGCGGTTTGAAGAGCTCGTCGCAACAATCCTTGATTCGGCCGGAGATCTCGCAATAATAAAACAGCTCTTGGCACTTGTATCCGTACTGTTTCTGAAAGCAATAAGCAATTGAAACGGAATGGCCTACGAGGTTTTCGGATTCGGTCGAATTCTTGCACTGCCCTCTTTGTCTCTGGCTACTTTCGTACCCCGCCGCTTCCCAGCGAAGCATTCGAAACGAGTTCTGTTGCTGATGTTTCAAACACAGCAACCGCCTACACTTGCTTCAGCCTCCGAGAAGAACTTACGATCATCAAATCGAAGAACTCGAGCGTCTCCTTTCCGTCCGACCACCGCTTGTAGAGCCGCGCCAGGCGGTCCAAGTAGGTGCGGTTGAAGTACTTGAGGTCGTCGATGTTCTCGAACCCGCTGCCGCCCAGCCAGAAGCGAAGGAGGTCGACGGCCGTCTGGTTGTCCAGCCCGGGGATCATTTCGGCCATGTCCGCGTACACTTCTTTGAAGCGAAAGGAATCGGCGACCTTCGGGCAGATGGTGATTGCGGGCAGCTCCAACGAGTTGACCTTCAATCATTTTTCGTTCCCTCCCTCCATTCACCAGTAACCGCTCACCAATCGAATGGTCGTTGAAGTGGCCGTCTGCCCGACCAAGTACTCGCGAACGACGAGGACGGTGGTGGCCGTTCCGCAGCTCGCACAAGCGATCAGGACGAACCACCAGAAGACTCGAAGTCGCGGGGATCTCGTTTGCAGCGCCTAAACGGACACGTCAGAAAGGGAATGAACGGACCAACGCTCACTTGACTCATCCCGTGGATCTCGCTCGTCCACGGCGGATAGTCGTTGGCATGACAGTCGCAAGTGGGGACTCCTCTGCTTCCGGCCGTCGTGATCCGTTCTCCGCGCGCGAAACGGGCGGATGTCGAGTGCCGTTCTGCAGCGTGCCGTTCGCGTTGCCGTTTTGCATTGCACGAGTGGAAATGCGGGCAGTTTAGAGGCGGGAACGAGGTCGCTTCAATCGTCTAGTGGAAATCCTTCATCTGCAACACGCCAGTCATTACCCAATTGAATTGGAAGAAAACAACGTGGTCGGTCGGTCTTTTTGTTTCGTAGACAAACGCGCATGACTCCGCTGGACGGAATTTTGAAACGGCGGTCCATCTCGAACGCGTAATCTCGTCGAGCAATTTGATACTAACGAGAGTGTTTGTTCTCCTGCCTCCGACCTCCCCGCGAAAGGAGTGTTCACGCAGTCGAAACGGAAATCTTTCAAGTTCCCGCCCCAACCGACTGCTTCGCGCACTCTGCTCCACGCCCCGACTACAAACCGATTGCTGCTGTTTGTGGGCAACGTGCAGACGAAAGCTTCCGCTCGTCCCAATCGACGAGCAAACTTCGAAACATGACGCCATTTCGAGTCCCGCCCCGCATTCTGTTTGCCCGCACAACGCTCACCTCTTGCTCACATCCACGAGCTGACGTAGTTGTCATCCACTCGCTTGTTGCCCATCGGCCGGTCCAGTGCGTCCAGCGGAACGACCGGCGGCGGCTTGAAGAGCGTGTAGAAGAAGCGAACAATCCAGCTGACGCCGTAGATCACGATTTGAAGCATCGTGATGATTGAAAGACCCAGGAAGAACCTGAAGCATACAAACAGCTTGTTAAAACCGTCCTTTTAAATAAAAGTACCCGAATTGACCGCCGATTTGAGACATGAAGCCGGGCACCGATGTTGTGGGCACCTCCTTCACGTGTTCGTATTGCAGGTCGTAGAACGAAGCCTCAAGGTTGTACTTGTCTGAAGAGGAACGTCAACCAAAGTACAAGCTACACAATTGACTTACAGCCGACGAAGTTGTCCAATGCGGCCGACTGTTGCAACGACACGCCGTACTCCCATCGCTGGCAGCCGGGGATGCACTCCTGACTGTGGACAGAACCCGAATGGACCACTTCGATCGTGTTGTAGTAATTCTTGGCGATGACCGAAGGATCGCAAATCGTCAGGTTGGGCACGCCCGGAATGTCCGTCAAGTAGGGGACGGTGCAGTTGTAGGGGTCGATCAGATTGCTCGTCACCCAGTTGCGAACGAAACAGGACGTGTCCCTGCCGATGATCTACAGCAGAGGAACAAACCAAAACGAAGCAAATGGACTCACTTTGCTCGTGCAATCCTCCGGATGTTCCAAGAGCTCCACCAGGCGTGCCGTAAAGTGCATTCTAAACAGCTTGCAGATGAGTGAACATTCAATCGCTTGTTCTGCTTGCCGATTCCACTCGTCCGGATACAAGTAGAAGCGGGGGAAGTCGAGTGCGTGATCGTAGTTGTCGTTCACTAAACCCACACCTTCAACTCAAAGCAGCCGTCGCAAACAAACCGTAAATGATCATTTGCGGCTGAAAGCAATGCAGTTTAATTCAAAGTGTGCCTTCGAGAGCCCACCTGTGTGTAGTTGAATTCGGGCGACGTGATCGCGGTCGGCGCCTTGATCCTCAGCACCAGCCGGCCGATGTCGTCCGCTTCGGTCTGCAATCGATTGCATACAACCGAAGAAATGAAGCAGAAGAGAACTCACTTGATTCACGTCGTTGCGCGTTTGATGGCACAAGCCTCGCCTCATCACGGAACGCGGTTGGAAGAGGTCGTCGCAGCAGCTCTTGGACTTTCCGCCCAGCTCGCAGTAGTGAAAGAGATCTTGACACTTGTAGCCGTATTTGGCTTGCATCATGTCGAAGAACTCCTTGTACTCGTAGCCATTGGACCAGATCTTGTGCCACCGATCCAGCTGATCCAAGTAGGTTCGATTGAAGCCCTGCAGCGGGGAGATGTTCTCCAGCCCGCTGCCGCCCAGCCAGTAGCGAATCAAATCCCGGCCGGTTTCCTCGTCCAGTTCGGGAAGGAGGGCGTGAATGTCCTTGTAGATCTCGTCAAAGTCGAAAGCATTGGGTATTTTCGGGCAGACGGTGATGGCAGGAAGCTTGAGCGAGGGCACCTGCAATTCATTCTCGATCTTCAGGCATTCCTTGGCTGAGGGAACAGACCAATCGAATTGTTGTGGACGTTGCAGTGGGGCCTTGAGTGTACTCGATGATCACCCGAATGGTCGTCGTCGTCCCCAGCGATGCACAAACGAACAGAACCATCCACCAGAAGAAGCGGAGACGGCGAGATTTGCTCAACAGGGCCTGAACACAACGATCAACGGGGATCTTCCAGGGTGCCCTCGTCCTCACTTGACTCATTCCGTGAATCTCGCCCGTCCAGGCGGGGGTAGTCGTGCTGATGGCAGTCGCAGGTGCGCAGGAACTCGTCCTCGAGCGGCGAGTCCTCCGCGCTGTCCACCCGATCGAAGGAGCGGAGGTTCCCGTTGTGGCCGTTCATCTTCGCATCATGCGGCATCCTTCCACCGTTGCGATGCGCACACGACCGCTCGGTGCGATCAAAGGAGCATCGTTGAGAAGCGAGCACTAAACAGGGGTAGGGTTCGTTTGGAAGGAAGGCAGAACAGCGAAGGCAAAAACGCGGAGTTCAACAAGCAGCCGGAGGGAAGTCACGTGAACGCGGCGATGTCCTCCACAGCTCAACAACCCGAATTTCGTGGTGAAAGCGACGAGAAGCCAGTTGGCGGCTTGTTTCTTCACTCGCCCCGCATTTCGATAGCCGGCCGGCGGATCCCACCCGAGAATTTTCGATTCTCTCCGTCCGCCTTCGCCCTTCGATTTCGTCCGAGAACACTTCGTTCCTCTTGTAGTCAGGCAGAAGACACTGCCGAGTGGAAGAAGCCGTCAGGAGGGCAAAAATAAACAAGAAATCCGCCAATGGATGTCACCCGTTCGCCCGGCCGGCATCCCCCGTCCCTCCTTTGCGAAAGCGGGCAGTTGGGCGGATAGCCTTTCGTTTGTGTTTGTGCATTCGGGATTCCTTTCAACAGCCGGGCATCTCCCCTCCTCTCGGCCTCGTCCCGGACACGTGCATCAAGCGATTCCTACGCCTCGCATTCCGAATTGCACACGGCGGCCGTTGAGGGCGCCGTCCACCGACCACTCATTCCTTCCTTCCGGCCGCCCAATCGGCGGCATAATCGGCGAAGGAACTCCGCATTGCCGCCAGGCCGACGACACACGCCCGGAACGTGCTCGTGGCCGTCCGCCTGAACGTTTCGTCGTGTCTCGATTACAAACCGCCTGCTTTATTGTTCTTCCTTGCGGCTACTACGCACTGAAATTCGAGTCGATGGCCGCCGAAAGGAAGCGTTTCTCCACTCGCGCGTCGATCACGAGGCATCTGCTGATCCTTCCTCCTTTCTGAACTTGTGCTTGATCCACCGCCTTCAACCTCGAATTCTCGTCGCATAACAACGTTTATTCTCAAACAGAATGGAAACAAAACGAGCAGCACCGAAAGGGGGCGATTAGAAAAGCAGAGCATTAGACGAAGAAGACAAAACGTTGGAACCGTTGATTTATTGTTTACCCAAGGCATCGTTAATCATTGTGGATCGACGGAGAAGAAAAGTAATGAGAGGGGAGAAGGCAGGACGCGCGCTGATAGACTTAGACTGAACGAATGAAAGGAGTATTGATGAGAGTAAGAGGGAACTGATTGAGCAATCGGGAGAACGCCAATGTTTTTCGTTTTGATATTAGTTCGCGTTTAGGGTCGGAGTTTAAAGAGCAGAACGGAAGAGACGGCGGGCAAAGGAATAAATCTGCGGCGAAGAGAAGACGGCGGGACCTGAAGAGAATGGTGGAGCGTAGGAGGGAGGGCGCGGGGATTTCGTCATGTTCGAAGGAGATGTGTGGAGTGAATGAATACGAAAACAAGCACGAATATCGGAGGGCGAGAGGAGGCATAAATAGGCGGAAAGACTTCCCACGACCACAAATCATCGCTTTTCGGACAGAGGAGTGAGTGCGGCCACGAGCCAGTCCACCGATCCACTCAATGGAAGTGGATCGAGATAGACGGTCGGTTCACCACACAAGCACATTTTCTCTTTTCAAGCACACTTGTCCGAAAGCAGGATGATTGGAGGGCGTGTGCCCCAATTAGGCGGGGACCAAGTCGAAGAGCGCGCGTTTCCTCGCCCGTTCCATCGGTCAACTCGGTTTGGTTTTTGTTTAATGAACAAAAGAAAACAATTACCCGACAACACATTTGAAAACAGCGGCATACGAGAGGAAATGTAGTGGATGGGGCTTGTGGAGAGGAGGGTGTGCGTGTTGAGTCGATCGGGAAGCCGAACGGCCCAACAGTCTCGCATACTGCCTGTTTAGCAAAGGACGAAGATACGGATAGAGTTTGTTTGATTTGGATAAAACTATGGACCTCAACTACGCGAATGGAGGAGGAGCAGAGCGGAGAAAACAAAAACTTCACCGAGGTTTTTAATGCAACGTGGTGATTCGGAAACAAAGAAGAAAACAAGGGCTGTTCGTTCGGCTTCCGTCCGCTCGCTTGCGCACGCGCCCGAGATGGACGAGGAGGACGGTGGTTGGAGAGGCGAGGTGGCGGGAAGGAGTGGGCGAAAGACCGAACAAATGACCATGATTTGTAACTAATCTACGAACTTAACAAACCAACCAACCAACGACGATATAGCCAGTAACAAACAATATGATTCGGAAACAATTTGGCTGCGGACAGTTTTGTTGTCAATTACCATACCCGAGAATTGTACGGCATAACGAGAAGAGTGGAACCAAACAGAATCAACAAATACGGAAGAAATAGGAAGAACTGGAAGAATTAGAGGGAGAAGGAGAGTTCGGAACGAAACACCAGCCCGTTCATCTGTTTCCGTGTTCCCGTCCCGCTCAACGACTCGGATGCTTCGGGTTGCTTCCGTTCTCACGGCGGTAGTTGTAGATGAACTGAAAGAAGCACGCGTAAGCCGCAAGTCGAAGCAAACGGGCGCGGCAAGGAACTCACGATCTTGTATTCGTCCGACTTCTTGAACTTGTCCAGTTCGCGCGACACCTCCTGGTTCACTTCGAGCATGTTCGTGTGCTTGTAGCGCTTGAGGAAGTAGAGGAACTTCTCCAGCCCGTACTTGTTGCTTCCGGTCCGCTTCAGGTCGGCGAGCACGTCCGACTGGAAGTCCATGTAGATCTGCGGCCGGAACTTCTCCTCCAGTCCGAACGCGTAGAAGCGGAACAGGCACTCGATTCCGTAGCGGCAGCTGCAATCCACGGGCGATCAATCGATTGGATCGGAGGAGAACTCACCCCGCATCGGCGTCCTCGGCCGACAGCTTGCGGAACTCGTTGTACATGTTTCTATTGAAGTTAGATCGCAAGAACATTGACCAAAAGCGGTAGAGAGTGTTCATTTCGGGCACGTCGAAGCCCAACGCCGCTCGCTGCTTCATGCAGTTGGTGCGCCACTCCGTGTACACCTGAACGAAAGGAAGCCTACAATTGATCGGAAAGAAGATCCACTCACTTGTTGCTCGAATCCGTTCTCTTGGAAGAGCGCGATGGACGGGTGGGATTTCGCCTTCTGGTTCGCGTTCACGGGCTCCTCCTCACTGAAAGCGGCCGAATTAATTCGCCCGTTCAACGGAAGAAACAAACCCCAAGGCAAGCGAGTTGTTCCGCGAGCGCACTCCGAGCACCCAGCCGACGGGCATCACGAACGGCGGGTCGGGAGGCGCCGAAGTGCCGGGCGGCGTGCTCTTGCCGCTTCGCCGAGACTCCTGCCGCGGGACGGGGAAGTAGCGGGGCACTTTGGTCTCGTTCTTCTCCCTCTTGGCCACCGGGCTGCGGGGCTGAAGAACACGGAGGATTATTCCCGCTTCTTCCGATCAAGCCGCTCACCATCGCAGCCGAAGCGGCGGCCCTCTCGATCGCCTTCTTCGTCCAGACGGAGGCGGACGGCGGCGATCGGCCGTCTCCGCTGTTCGACGACGACTCGCTGGCCGCCTCGTTGATTTGAGCGTTCGACGAGGGCGGGCTGGGCTCCTGCAAGCGAGAGAAATGAATGGATGCAATGAAAGCGAGGTAAACCGACCACTTCGTCGCGCTGTCCCTGGTTCTGCCACAACTCCTCCTCGTAGCGACGGAGGCCGTGCTCCATCTCGTCGTCCAGACGATTGCGGTTCGCGCTCTTCGTCTTGCCCTCCGTCTTGAAGTTGGGCGACTGCGTGACGATGATCAGCTTCTGGACGTGCGAGTCGCTCATCTCCTCGTTGGCCTCGTCGCCCGCATTCCGCACCGAGCTGTCCGAGCGGGGGCTGCCGCTGGAGCCCTGACGGCGGACGGGCGCGTCGCCGGCGTTCGAGCGCGGGGCGGACGGCGGATAGCGATGGCCGCGGCTGCCGACTCGCTCCTGCCGCTGGGGCTTCTTGCTCTTCTTCGTCTTCACCTCCTGCCACTCGTCCGCCTCGTTGCCCGACGCGCCCTCGCCGTCGTTGCCGATGGCCGGCGTGCTGCTCGGCGACAACTCCTCGCTGCCGCTGCCGTTCACGCTGCCCGCCGACGAGGTGGGCTGCGTGGTGTCCGTGGTCTCGGCCGGATCCTCCACGGGTTTCGAGGACTCCCGGACGGGGGCCGGCGGCGGCGTGGCTTCGGGCGACTTCTCCTCGGCCTTCACGACCTCCGGCTTGGCCGTCTTCTTCGGAGAGGAGGCGACGATCTCGGAGAGTGTCGGCTCCTTCGGCGTCTCCTTCTGCGGAGCGGCCGCCTTCTCCTCGCTCTTCGCCTCGACGGCGGGCGTCTCGCTCTTCGGCTTGGCGCTCGGGGCCTCCGCCTGCTTTGGCCGCTGCGGCGTCTTCTTCAGCTTCTGCTCTTGAGCGGACGGAGCGCTGGACTCGGCCGGCGATTCGGCGGATTTCTGCAAAATGCGAGGAATAAACAACGGTTGAAAGAGTTGCTGCTCACGTTCAGGCTCGTCTTCTCCTCCTCGACGTTCCCGCTGCTCGACGGCGTCTCGTTGGCCGTCTCGGAGTGCGCGCTGGCGGGCGGCGTCAAGTGCAGAATGTGGTGCGGGTGGTCGAACTCGTCGCGGCCGCTCCCATCGGCGCGCGGCGAGGTCTCGCCCGGGAACTGCGACTGCAGCTCCATCGGCCACATCTCCGGGTTGAAGCGCGTGCGCACCTGCAAACGAGCGGGTAAACGGGGAAAAAGGACGAATGAAGGGGAACTCACTCGTTGCTTCGTGTGGTCCAACTCCACCTTCTCGCTGTCCATCAACGCCATCGCGATGACGCCCAAATCCCGTGTCACTTGGCTCACCCGTGGGAAACTGGAGATCAGGCTCAGCGGCAAGAAGCCCTGCTTGTCCATTCGACGGCGAAGGAAGAAGTCTTTCTGCAGGTTGTCCACAGAAAAGTAGTACTCGCTGAAAGAAGAGGCCACGAGTGAATGGAATGACCGAGAGGAGGACTCACATCTGCTTGCACAGAATGTCCTTGATTTCCTCGCCGCGAGTGTCGGGCAGCGGCGGCGGAATGGGCGCGAACACGCCGGGGAATGGAGCGATGAACGGGTAGACGGGCGCGTTCGGCAGCATGGCGGCCGGACGAACGGCGGCCGGATTGAAGACGCCCGGTTGCATCGGGACGGCGGCGTTCGGCGACATCAGGTTGGTCGGCGTGGGCGGTATCGTCGAGGTCAATGTGACGAGGCCACGGAGTCCGGCCGCGAGTCCGAACTGCTCGCCGGCTGGTTGCCGCTGGACGTGGTCGCGGGCTGCGCCTGCTGCGGCGGCGTGGAGACGGAATGCGGCTGCTGGGAGGTGGACTGCGCGGACGAGGCGGGCGGCGACATCGGCGTCGGCTGCTGCTGCTGCGGCTTGTTGGAGGCGGTCGACGGCGAGGCCGGCGCCTGGGTGACGGGCGGCGACTGCTGCTGCTGGGCGCCCATCGGCTGCTGCTGCGGCGGTCCCTTGAACCGCTTGTCCACGTTCGACGTCTGCGGCATCGCGCCGACCGTCTGCATGGCGGGCATCGGCATGCCGCCGGCCTGCTGCGGGACGATGATGGACGGGCGGAAGCCCCACTGCGCGTTGGACATGATCGGCACCATGTAGCCGGGGATCGCGCCGGCGGCGGCGGCGCCCTTCACTTGGATGCTCGGGTCGAAGGGCGGCATCTGCATCATGGCGTAGATCTGGTTGTACTGCGACTCCATCAGGTCCATGTAGTCGAAGGCGCCGTCGTTGCCGGCCGCCTCGGCCACCTCGTCCCAGTCGGGCAGCGGGCCTCGCTGCACGCTGACGGGCGCCGACGGGTGGTTCTGGTGGTGGCGGGCCTGCCACCGGTCGCTTCGCTGGTACATCGCCCTCGACTTGTTGTCCGGGTGCGCGTTCGACGGGCCCACGTTCTCGTCGTTCCGCTTCGGGCCGCCGGCGTTGTCGCGATTCGGCGCGTTGCTGTAGTGCGGTCCGTTCTTGTTCCAGTAGTCCGAGTTGTTCTTGTTGTAGGGGCGCTTGAATTGGCCGTTCTGCCGCGGATGTCCGTGCCACTGGGCGCCGTTGGGGCCGGCGTGGTTCACGTTGTTGGGGTTGGCGTTCGAGGTGGACGTCTCGCGCTCTCCGCGCTCGCGGTCGTTCGGCTTGCCGATGGGGCCGTTGCGGCCGCCGGGATGCTGACGGTACTGCGTGGCACTGGCGGGCATCGTCGAGTGCTGGGTGGACGTGGGACTGAACTGAGTGGAAGATTGAAGAGAGTCAGTCGAGGCCTGGAAACGAGACAACTGCCAATCAACAACTGGAAGGAAAGGCGGCCGCTTACCGTTGTCGAGTTGTTCAACTGCGCATTGGAGTCGGGCGATTGGTTGAAGTCGCTGGTCGGGGGCACGTCCACGGATTCGGGCGGCGAGTAGTCGTTCTTCACGGCCTCGTCTGGCCGCTGCTGCTTCAACAACGCCTGGGGGTCGAGGCCCAGCGGCAGGACGGGCAGCTGCGGGACGAACTGCTGCGCGAGGAAGCCGAGCTCGGGCCCGCTGATGGCGGCGAAGACGGTGGTCGGGACGGGCGTCGGGTTGGGGGCGCCGACGAACGTGACCACCGAGTGCTGCGGCTGCAGGTGGTCGTCCAAGTGGGCGCCGTTCGGCGAGTACGTGAAGCCGGCGACTTGCGTCTGTGCGGGCCCGACGTTCTCTGCTCCGGTCTCTGCGGGCGGTCCACTACTTCGCTTCCAGCCCTGCGTACCCGAATGCTGGTAGTAGAAGCCGTTGGAGGTGTTGTCGAAGTACCTGAAAGCAGACCGGAATGAGAATCGATAATCAGACGAATTCGAGGAAATTTTTGCAACACGCGGAAATCAGCGGAGATTCGTGATGACAAATGGGAAGCTCTAACGGAAGGAATACGATCGAATACCCACTCTGTTTAGTTACAGCAAGTATCGGTGTGCCCGGAATAACCAACTGACTAATCGCCACGTTGCAACGGAATGCGCGCAAATTAGGCCCCGAATTATTCGTGCAGAACGAAGTCGAAAGGTCGTCCGCAGCAATTTTTTCGCGTCCCTACAAGCGGGGCGGGCGGAAGGGCCGGCGGCAATTTGGCCTACTCGTCGGTTCAAATTGATAAAGCGGGGCGGCGAGCGCGTGAAGCGGTCGGGGAATCACGGGCGAAACGAGGCGTGGAAACAAAAAAGAGCGGAGAAATCCGCAGCGGCCAGCGGGGCGAAAGCGAGTCGGAGGGGCGGCCCGGCGGTTCGATTGGTCCGAAAAACAAGGCAGAACGAAAAGCAAGCACCCCAAGCCCGAACTCGGGGGCTCGCCAGGAAGAGAAAACCTTTGTTCGTCTTGCCGCCGGTCGGGCATTCTGCCTCGCCCCTCTCCTCCCGCGGCTTCTCTCCCCCACTTCGCCCCTCTTCCTTCCCGCCCGCCCGCCCGCCCGCCCGCTCGCTCGCTCGCCCCCCCGCTCCTCCAGTGGAAGTTGCCTCGGTCGCGCCTCTTTTTCCCCTCGGTTCACTTTTCGAATGCGTCGCGGCTAACTCCAACGGCAGCGGTGAGAAAAACTAAAAGACGGGCGGCAAGCAGCAAGCAAGCGGTCGCTCGGTGTGTGTTACGCGCCCAGCATCGGGCCGGGGGAAGTTGCCCCTCGCTCGCTGTTGTCTGCGACCGAGAGGGTTGCAGACACACGGGGGCCGGCCGGCCGCCGTCTATGATGATTGGAAGCGAAAAGAAGGCGAGAAAGACGGACGGGGCAACGGAAGGGAGCAAATAGGAAACAAAAAACGCGACGAGGACGCCAAGAAGTTCGACTTTTTCGTCGCAGCAAAACCGCCGCCCCAATCCGAAGGTTTGCTGCCCGCCGGTTCGCAGCGAGAGCGGGGATATTTTGCAGGGGGCAAATTGAGCGCGCCACGTTTTGCTTTTTGCCCCTTTCTCCCCGCTTTTTCGCCGAGCTTTTCGCATTTCGTGGATTGCCCGTCGGAAGCTCATCGCTCCTCCAAACGGGCAGAACAAAGGAGCGAGAGCTCGCGGACGGCCGAGAGCGAACCTCCCGGCCGGGGCGGCCATGCTCCGGCTTTCGGCGGCAAATCAAACGCCAGATGCTGGACCAAACGAGTGGTTCGGATCGGGAGAGCCGGCGGAGCGGCTGCAGACCACAAAGGATTCGGAGAGGAGGATTCACGCGTAGTGAGAAGTTCGACAACGAAATCGGATGTTCGTTGCCCTTTGCGAGCAACGATCGAGAGGAAGCGGGAGTGGAAATTTCGACCGAAGACGTCAGAAACGAACGAATTCCGAGGGACGCGGGACGGGCGGAGACGCGCAGTTCGCGGACGGCTCGTTCGCAATGTCCGCATTTGTAGGGGGGCCGCGGGAGGGCCACAGGGCGGCTCGTAAAAATTAGCATTTTAGGAGGACGTCCGCACTGCCAAAAGCCTCGTTCTCGTTGCGCAAATTAAGTCCGTCCGGCGGCAAATGAACGCGAAACGCGGGCAGAAGGCGGTGGTACTCGTCGAACGACAAAAAAGAGCTGGAAGGAGCCGAACGGGAGTGGGGCGAACTCGTGGGCTCGAAACGAACAACAACCGGCTGATAAACAACGACAGTGATTGTGCCCCGACGCCCCGCTTCGTGCACTTTTGAAAGTGCACTTCGGACGAGCCCGCCCGGACTGATTGAGGATTATGGCGGTCGAAAGGAACAACAAGCCTCCCAATCGGTGGATGGAGTGCCCGTTTTCGTCGAGCAAACGCCGCCAGTCATCGCTCCCTTACCGCGAGCCCGACCACCGCGTTCGATTAGCCGCCCGCGCGCGTTGCGTAACCGTTTGGAGAATGAAGGGGAGTTCTGTTTTGCGCGAACCGACGGGAACTCCCACAAACCGAACGCGGTGGACGGCAAGCCCGAACGAACGAATGATCGATTGTAAATCAGGGGAAGCCACCCGCGGGGCCGGCATGTTGGTGGACGGACGGCCCGAACGGGGCAGCAAAAGAAACAAGTGCGCGAAACACGCCGGCGAAGTGCGGAACGAACACGCGCCGAGGTTCTGACTGCGGGCCGAGTGCGCAGCATGCGAACAGCTTGCGCGCCCCGCTTCCCTACACGCACATCTCCGCCGGCGCCAAGCGGACGATCGGCGGGCACGTCGCGGCGAGCGGGCCGATGAGCCAAGAAGCGTGTTCACGCCGCCAGAACGAAGACCAATCAATTGGAGTGTTTATCAAGAGGACGGGCGAGCGGCGAGCACATGGATTTGCGAGGAAGTTTTCCGCTCGCCCGCCGGTCAGCCGGCCGGCAGTTTAGGGGGCGAAGTGAAGCGGGGCGGGCAACGAGGGGCGGATGGTCGGCGGTTCTCTGCGATCAGCAGCGAAACGCGATTCGCGGGGGGATCGGGAGCCCAACTGGACGGACGAATCGGTCGGCCCGCTTCCGTCCGTCTTTTTTCGTCGGTCGCAGTTTCAAGGCTTTTTTCCTTCCGTCCGTCCCCTCTTCGCCTCCTCTCTTTCGCTTCTTTATCGTTCGACGCTCAATCGCAGCCGTTGCGCTCACCGAAACGCAACGTGAGGATGACGAGAGCGGAAAAATTCCCTCTCGCCCGCTCCCCCTCTCTCGACCGCCACCTCCAGCCCGCCGCCGCCGCCCCAACTGTAACGCAGAGCGCCGACTCGGTGCGATTTCGAAAGCGGGCGCGACGACGGTCCCCGTTGTAAACACTTCGGTTAGTCGCGGGGGCCGCTTTCTCCCACTCACTTCCTCACCTTGTACGCGCAAAGCGGGCGCGGGCCAGACTCTCGCATGGCGCGAGCAAGGGGATCGAAGAGGCGGCGGCCGTTCGTTCGCATCCGGCCGCCCTGCCGATCGTAGTGGGTGAGAACGATCGCTACTCCTCGGCGAAGAGGCCAGCGCAAAACAGAACAGCAGAGAAGGAAATAATCGAAAGAAGGAGCGACCGAACGGCAGGGAAAGCGTTCTGTGGATTGCGAAATTCGTCAAATGAATTCTCGACTTATCAGTCGCCGCATCGCCGGCAGATGAGGACGTCGATGGACGCAAATGGCGAGCGTTTGCGAATCCCCAGCGGCCAAACAGAAACAAAAAGAGAGCAACTCGAAGCGTCCACGCCGCCGCCGCCCGCGAAAAGTTCCCGAAAAGCCGCGGGGCCGGAACAGCGTGGACGTGGATGACGCCATGAGGGCGCGTGTTTGGAGCGCGCCGAAAGAGAAAACCGCCCCCAAGACGGACCACAAGCTGCCGAAATCGAATAATACGTGGGGGGCTCGCAAGGCAAACGTCTCGCGCCCAAAACGCCCGGTCGCCTTCGCACCTCCGCGTTCGCCTTTCTCTTTCGTTCGTCTCTGCACACTTATTCTCTTCGGACGTCAACGATCGACAGCCGCGCGAAAGGCGCAAGACGGCGGAAAGGTCGGCGGGCCGCGTCGATTTGACAAGAAGAACAAAACGAGCGACCGTCGGACAACTTCGCCCCGCGACGAGCACACGCTCGGCATCGGTCCAAGGCGTCGCGCACCAATGGCGGGCGACGGCGGGAGGACGAAAAAACGGTCGTCTCCCGGACGCCGCGCCGGTTTTTTTGGACCGGCCGTCCGCGCGAGGTTCTGGTCGCTCTCGGCGTTCGCGCGCGACGGAAAGAAAAGAACGCAAAAAAACTTCCACTTTCTTCTTCACGCTTCTCACCGATGACCGCGCGGGTCGATCGCAGGCGAGCGTCGTTCGCGACGCACTTCCGCGCAGGCCGGTGGCCAAACAAAAACGGACGCTTCGACATTCGCTGCCGACTTTTGGATTCGATTTTCTCATCACATTAGCCGGCCGGTCGGTGAGCCTCCAGACGGCCACTCAAAAAGCGTCTGCGATCGGCGGCCGCGGTCGAACGCAAAGCGCCGGCCAGTTCGCGACCCGCGATTGAAACTGCGGCGCCGTTTCTTGTCGTCCGGCCGATCGCGCCGCCCCTCCCACTTGTGTGTCGGCGGGCGGCGTCAATCGGACGGAAGAAGCAGCACAATAACAAAATGCAAATGAATCGCAGAAGGGAGCCCATCGCGAGGCGGCGTGAATCACCGCGGACTTCCGCGATGGCCGCCGCTGCCGGCAGATGATTCCGCCGCCCGTCCCCGCGAGAGCCCGGCGTGTGGCCGTTGATTCGAGTGACTGTGCGGGTAAACAGTCGACCAACAGAAGCGAGATGGCCGCCGGAAGTTCGCGACGGGCGAGAATCAATGAAGAAATCGAACGGAGGAGTAAACAGCCGATCGATGCAAAACTCACGCGTCTCCCCCTTCCAAAGGCCACGCTTTACGCTTCCTCGGCCGCAATGGAAAGTCGGGGGAAAGCGAAGAAAGACGAAGGAGGAAGGAGCGGAAGGGAGGGACGTCAAAGCGAACGCCGCCAACTCCCGCAGGCAACACGCGGAGGACGAACTCTCCCCTCATTCCGCCTCTCCGTTTGCCGTCGTTTGGCCGTGCGGGCCGCTCGCCCGCTCGACGGTCGCCCACCAAAGCGGTTGTTGTCGAGCCGAGCGAACAGCAACCGCCGATCGAAGCGGCGGCTGAAAGGGCGGCCTTCTGATGGTCGCCGCAAAGACGGCGGCCCGACGCCCTCGAGGCCCGCACACGCGATGAAAAAGCGATCGATGAGCAAGAGGCAAACCGGCGAGTCGGAAAGCGAGCGATCATAAACGCGTGTTTCCAATAATCGATTAATTTCTGTTGCGAAACTGGATTGTTACCGGTTGCAAGCAAAGAGAAATCCGTAACACGCGGCAATTCGCGAGATATCCGCAAATCTCCCCTTAACCAACTAAACAGCCCCAATAGGGCGGACAGGCGGCGGCCCAAAAATCCCGAACGGAACCGATTCATCAGCGGCGGCCCGAACGCGATTCCAAGCACTACGGTAGCCGACTGCGCACTGGCCTAAAAGAGCGAACGGGGCGCACGGGCGGGAGGGGCGGCGAAACGGAGCGCTTTTTGGGGTTCATCACTCGCTTTCGGATTGCGCCGCTCTTCGAATCGATTGCAGCGGCAACGTCCACGCACTCGGGAGCGCGATAATCGAGCGAGCGGACCGGACAAATCGGTAGGCCCAAAAAACGAACGAGTGTGGTCAGAAAAAAACATGTTTTCGAACGTGATGCCCGAAGCGAAACGCCCCGAGGTCGAACGGCCCGTTTCATAAGCGGGCAGGCAGGACGAACCGCCCGCCCGCCCGATCGCGTTCCGACGAGCAAGCGGGCAGCAGCGGCGGCGGCGGCGACGGGGCGGCGGCGGCGGACCGGCAGCAGCAAAGGGCAAATCGGGAAAGCGCTCCGTGGGCAATCGACGACGAGAAGGGAGGCAACGGTGGCAGCGGGCAGGGCGGCGGGAGGGCGAGCGGGAGATCAGCGACGGTCGTCGCGGTTATCAGTGGAATGGACAACGTTTTTCCTTCGAGTTTTTTGGCCCCCCCTCGATTACGAGTTTCTGCTCGACGTCGAGAGAGCAGAGACCGCAGGACCCACAAACAAAAGGACACCTTGGCCGCAAGCACAAAGTTCAACGAATTCCAGAAGTACAAACGATCGCATCCAGTTTGAAGCAAACCGCAAGTGATAATCGAGCCGTCGAATGAGCACAACCCAATTCATAAGCATTCCGTGGACTGCTCGCCGAATAAACGGACCTCACGCAGCGCATAAGACGCAAACCAGCAAGCAGGCTTTCCTCTGGCCTCTGCAGGCCAATCACCACGATTCGATGATCGCCACGACTAAAGGCGAGCTCTACGACGACAGGCGGCATAAGAAGGAGCCGAAAATCGCGCAAACAGTTGCTGGATTCTCTGATGCACGAGATGAAAGAAGCAGGCAGTTTGGCAAGTGTGGACTTCTCGGATTCAATGGACTCTCCTTCTTCGAGGAGGAGTCAAGAAACGTTCACCCGCGCATCGATCATAAAACCGAAAGTGATGGAGCTTGGCGACTTGTCACTCGCCCACCACACAGTTGCCACGCTGCCGCTCAGCCCGACCGACACGAGCGGAGGAACGCTTCAAAAACCGCTCCGGTCGAGAGTTTCGCCCCGTTCCGCACCCGCCAGCGGCAAGCAAACCGCCCGCAAGACGTGCAGCACAAGCTCGGAGGGGAAAGCGGGCATTTCAATGAACGACGAACCCGATTAAACCGCCCGCTCCGGACGATGCAAGAAAGACCGCTGCGAGGGAGGAGGAGGAGGAAGAGGTTGGCGGACGGGCGAAGCGGAGGACCGTCGATGATTATGAATTGAATGGGCGCAACGGGCAGCCCCAACGGCGGCGCATCGCCGAAGCTCGCGTGGAGCGGAAGAAAAGCGGCGTGCACGACGAGAAAACGCTCGCCGCATATCCCACACTCGAGAACAAATGAGCGAAAAAAGACGAGCGGCGTCATCGGCGGACGAGCAAGTGGGTTCGTGGGGAGGAGGCGAACGGAAGTGATGAAAGCAGCACGAATGGCCGCTGGTTGGCTGTGCAATCAGTCCGTTCTGATGGCCTCTACAGTGGAGGGACGATGCACGAAAAGGCTCGAACAAAGGACCTGCTCGTGAATTCATTCAAACATTGTTCTTTTCGCATCTGCACTGTTTTAGAGGCCATCGGAAATCCCAAGCCCCAGCGGGCGATAAAGCGACCACGTTGTTAACACTTCGAGCTTCCAACCCCCAGCTGAACATCGAATTCATCGGCAATTAGTGAACGAAAGGCAGAAATGACGTTTGGCACCCCGTGATGATGAATCCTCCGTTTAATTTGTTTTCCGATGCCTCTGATTCATGCGAAAGACACTCACCAGTAGTCGACCTCGTTGTTCCTCCTCGTTGCTGCCCGAATTGCGGCCCGTGTGCTTGTGATCGCGGCCGTTGTGGTGGTGGTGGGTGGAGTTGGAGTTGTTGTGCAGGTGCAGGCTGCCCATGGATTCGGTCATCGGCCCTCGTTTCATCATTCCGTTGGACTTGCGAATGGTGCGGCCCGACGTGGACATCCGATGCGGCACGCGGTCGTTGCGCGGACTCGGATTGCGGCCGTTGAGCGACGGGCGGCGTTTGTTCAGTCGACGATGCGCGAGCTGGTCGTCCCGATCGGCGTAGTGGAAGTCGATGTCGATCTTCTTCCAGCCGCTCTTCGGCAGTTTGGACTGGCCGCGCACATCGTGGCCCTCGTCCTCGTCGTTGAAGTGTCCGTCCACCATCCGGGTGGATTGGGTGGCCGCCGCTTCGCTGCAGAAGTTCTTCGTTGGGTCCGGCTGAAAGCAGAGGGCGTGAGTAAACGAACGAGATCACGAAGAAATCTCTAGTCGTAATCGAAACGTTTGCAGCGCAAAGATGGACGGAAAACAAAGATCGTTTGGCTTCTGGTTGTCTGCACAGTTTTGGAGTCGAGCATGCGGCTCGTGATGCAACGGTGCACGCGGTTCAGGCAGTTCGAAAAATCAACTTCCCCCACGAGATCAGTTTCGCCTAATTGGTGCTCAATGAACGATAAGCTTCAGCAACACTCCACGAGGTGGCGGCAATATGGAAGCTGATAAAAAACTTCCAAATGGCGGCCTCTTCCCTCGATTCAAGTCGTTCGGAGATCAACGCAACCGATCGTCTCGTTCGAGTTCAATTTTAGAACGAAACGAACGAATTTACGTCACGCGGATTGGACGAAGTTTCGGAACGCTTGTCGGCGGCCGTTTGGTTCATAAGTTGGCCGTGCGGGCTCTTTGCCCTCCGGGTTTGAGTCGTCGGGCCGCGGGGCATGAAACGCGTGCACGTAAAACACCCTCTCCAATTGTTCTTCAGCCAATCGGCCGTGTGGATCGGGCGGTGCGGGGTTGAAAGTACACACCGATCGGAATTATACGACAGAGGCGAGCAGTGCGTGCGCAACTCGCTTGTTCGCTTCCCGCCTGAACCATTGGACAAACACTCGCCAAACGATTGGCGCTCGTTTGTCCTCCGTTTTGCCATCGGGTTTCGCGTGTGACTCGACGGCTTTAATCGAGCGGCGAGTGTGATCGATCAACTCGACTCTCGCGCATCAAAGAAGCGCGCGAGCGAGTGCGAGGGATCGAACACGATGGAGATCAAACGTTCGCTGGCCGGAAGCGTGTTGAAATGCGAGGAGGCGCTCATTCCAGCGAGCAATCAGGTGGAAGGGCGGCCACTTCTTTCTTCACACAAATCTCTTCTCAAAATAAACGAACGGAAGCGAACACTTGGGGGCCAAAAAACGCCTCTTTGATGTCCGCAAGAAAAGAGACCGCCGTTTGTTTTTGAGTCGGAGGAAGAAGTCGCTTTCAACCCGCGGATCTCGTAACAAATGACGTGCCCTCGAATGATGAAACCCGCCCGAACCTCACACCTTTGACCCCACGAGAGAAGTTGCTTCGGGCATGATTTCCGTGCAAATCCAAATGGACTCACCTGCAGATCGCTGGCCAGACGCCGCTGCTTCGCTCCACTCGTGTCGGGGGTGGTTTACTGAAAGCAGTCGACATTAAAGAACAAGTAGTCAGAAGCTGGGACAAGCCAGACGCGAATCGGCACGCAAACGGGATTAATCGAAGCGAAATACGGAAAAAATATTTGCACGAAGTTGCGAACGAAGATTGCGGTCAACGGGTTTGTTTTGATCGAAGGTCGCTTCCGTTGAGCCCATCAACGGGCTCACAAAACGCCTTTCTCGCGCGCAGCATGGGGGCCCGACGGCGGAGTGCGCGAAAGCGGCGTCTGATTGGCGCGTCGGAACCCCGCGGTTGGTCCAGGAGTGCGCTACACGTGCGCGAAAGGTGGCTGCCGGTTATGAAGTCGCGAGGGGACGCGTGCGCACAGTCGGCGATTGGAAACGGTCGGAGAGCAAAAACGAAAGAACCCGACAATCGGCAATCCTCGCCCCAAAAATAAGCGGACATCTCGGCAAGCGAGTGGTAGATTCGAGTACAAATCGACAATCAGCATGCTCCGACTCGAGTGGAAAGCACGTAAGCGGGATCCTTATTGAGAATCCTCAAGAAGCACAAGAACACGCCGCGAACGCGCAACGAGACGTCTAATCTGTGAACCTGACGGCATTCTGGGGCGCGCACTTTGCTCGAACGGTGCGGGTGTCGATTGCAAAACGGGCGAAAACAAAAACAACGAAAAAATGATTGGGTTCGCTCGATAGTTCGCCCAGTGTTCTTCGTCCAAGCGATCGATTTGCTCCCGGTAGGTAGTCGACAAATCGGATAGCCGCCGTCTTCACTCGACGGTCTATTTCCGGCCATCGAAACACGGCGAACGAAAAAAGCAGACGGCAGTCGAAAACAATGCCCACGTTGCGCGAAAGTTTTCGTTTCGTCCGTCGACGAGCGGCGGGACCGTGGGGAACGCGAGAAGATGGACGCGGGCGACGAATCAAACGCTAATCGGACAACTCGTAAATCAAAACTCGGCGACGGGAAAATTCGCCGTCTACGGCGGCAGGCAGGCAGGCGGGCGGGGATGAAAATAGATCGATGATGAGTGGAGCGGAGTTCGCGAACGGGACGAAAAGCAACTCCAGCACACCAAAAGGTCATTCGGTCGGTTGGCTGCTTGCCGAACGACAACGTGCTTCTCGCACCGATCAATCAGCAGATCCGGCCAATGCCCGTGGGCGGAACAAACAATACGACACGCTGATCAACGGACGTGAATAAAAAGAACGCCAACTGGAACGAAATGATGAGCCAAACGGAATGTCTGCAAAAAACTCGAAGATGATACCAGGCGGGAGAAAAAACGGCGGGCCCGGAGATAGGCAGAGAGGTTTCTGGTGGGAGTTAATTAGCCGCTCCGATCATCAAGCACTCCCGCCTTCGTTCGCCCACCGCCCCCCGCCGCCGCCGCCGCATGCCGATAGCGCAGTTTCAGTTCCCAAACCGCCGCACAAACGACCACGTCGAAAGCTTCCGTCTTCTGCGGCGGTCTTCGCCGCGATTATCACTCTCGCCGCCGCCCGCTGCCGCCCCGCTCCAAATGCCAATCACTTTCGCCTTCGTTTTTCGAGTGGGTCCTTCGAGTCCCGAGAACACGTCCGCATTATTTTAGCGGCTGCCCGATTTAACGGGGCGCCGTTCTGATGAGCCAGCCGGAAAGCATGTGTGAGGCGATGAATGGTCCAAGACGGGACGGCAATCGGTTGTTGTTGTTATTGCAGGAATGAGGAGTTCGACCCATTCGGCCAATTAATAAACGGCCATCAAGCCACTAAATTCATTAGGCAGATAGAAACGCGCCTGCTGAAAACCGAACGATACAGGCGGGGAACAGAAAGTGATCGCGTTCCGGCAGCAACTAGAATAAAAGTGCAGGGTGTAGGCGGTGTAGTCAGAAGTTTCTCTACTTGTGCTCTCGTTTGCCACCGATCAAACAGTTGTACCGAAACACGCTCGTACAAAATTGATGCGATTCAAACGAGTTATGACGAAACTTTCAGGGCCGTCCAAAGACTCGATTAAAAAGTAGCAGACAAACGTAGAACGCGTGGGCTGATTTTCCATCCGTGTACGCGACCAGACGTCTCCGGTCGACCGTTGATCGTCTTTTTGGCCTTTTCGTCGAACAAATGCGTGCGTCTGAGTGCTTTCCAAACGAAAGGAAGAACCAGTAAGCAGAGTAAAGAAAATGGCCTTTCAACGAGAAAACACGCGGATTGAAATCCAGGCCGAAATCGAGCGAAGTTGGCAAGGAGCCAAATTCTCGTGTACAAAAGCAGAAACAAAGCGAAACGCGAATCTGCAGATTCCGGCGGCCGTAATCACCAGTTGCCCCATTTTGCGGTCGGCCCCGGTAACAACGAGACGTGTCCATGTTCGCCCGTCTTCTAAACACTCCCGCTTCGTCCCGGCGATCAACGAGCCGAGTGCCGCGGCGCCGAAATGGCGGCTGTCGTTGGGGCGGCAGTGCAGGCGGTCTTTGCGAAGTGTTTGGCGAAAAAAACGAGCCAAATACCCGTGTTTATGGACGACTTAAATCATGCGAAACGAAAACGTACGAGCGTTGATCACTGTTCGCAAGAATTTCGACTTTTGACTCATTAATTTGTGGAGTGCATTGTGCGCGGTGCTTCCGCTCGTGTTCCCGTCGCTCTTCTTTCGTCTGTTTGCACTTCAATCCAAACGCCCGCGGCCAAACCGCAGCGGCAGGCCGGCGGCGGCGGGCGTCAAACGTTTGATCGGACATCGACGGCCAACCGGTCGGCAGCAAACCGTCCGATCGGGCGGGCAGACGACACTCGCCCGCTTGCCCCCTCTTCTGTTTGCCGCCCGCCACCGCTTATGCTTCCTTCGATCATCGCGGGCCGCGTCCAAAGAACGCGCACACCGCCCGCTCGCCGCCCCGACTGGTTCGGCGGGCCGTCTGGTCGGCGATGAATCGAGCGGCAAGAACGCAACATGGTCGAACACGTTGCCCGCCATTGCAAGTTGGTGATAGGAACAATAAGGTCGATGAGCAATCGGTTTTGGGGTTAAAAAGGAATCGAATTGGGGAAAGTGTGCGCAATACTACTTCGTCCAACTCCCGACTGCTTGTCCTGCTTTCACTGTACTGTTTGAACTACAAGGTGCGGCCACGAAGCGAGGAGTCGAAGCGGGCAACAACTCGTTCGGTTGCCCTTTGCTGCGACCTCTGACCCCGCCGTCCACTTGCTTTCGGGCGAGGAGCGGACAGCGAAAGATGACAAGTTCACCACACCCTCCTTGCCCGCAATTTCGCTCATCAATTGGCGCCCGAACGGACGATTTCGTCTGCAAAACGCACGCCACTTCGTGCTTTTGGAGCGCTTAAGCGAACTTTTTGCCCGCCGTCTGCAAGAAATGCCCGCTTTGAACTCGCAAGTGGGGAGGACGCGTGTATAAAAAGCCAATAACGAAGACATGAGGCATTACTGCTCGAAACAAATGAGCGCAATCCGTAAAGCAGGGGAATCCGCGGATATTCAAATGCTGGAAACAATCGGGACGAGCGAAAGTTCCGACGAGCGAGCGGTGAAGAAGCGGGCGAATAAAACGAGTAAAAAGCGGGCTGCAAAAAGCAAAACCCACTCGTGTTCCCGCGCTTTTCGTTTGACGCGAGAAGCGGAGATTAAAACCGCCGACAAATTAAATAAGAAGCCCAAAAGGACTTGAACACTTGCACGTGGAAGCGGATGAGAAACAAGTGGACGGCATGATCGCGGCCGTAACGAGTGACTCATACCGTACCGCCCACTAACGTGCACATCGAAAGGCCAAAGGAAGAAGCGCGAAACAAGGGAGATCTCTGATTGGAACGAAATCAGCTGAACGGAGAGCTCGGAGTGCACTTGGCGATCAGGAAACGAAGAGCGGCAATCGGAACACGCGACTGTCCGGCAAAAAATGAGCGCAAATTTCGTCAAGCCGGGGGTCACTGACGTCGCCGCCCGCCCGTTTCAGCGTTGTTTTCGCGGCGGCCGACCGGCGGCGACCAGAAAGCATCCGATGTTCTCTACGCTTTCGCCGGCCGCTCGGGCGGTTCGTTCGCTCGCCGCCCGTCGTTCGCGTTTCGCCCGCTTTCCTTCGTGTTCCCGGACGCCCGTTCGCGCCCCCGATTTCCGCCACGAACTGCGCGATTGTTTGGCCACGAGGGCAGATCGGGTGCGTGGCCGTTTGCTCACCGTTCCGGCCGGCCGCCTCTCGCCTCCTGAAACTGTTTGATTTGGGCTGGAATCCGTGCGGGCGGGCGGGTCGACGCTGCGGATTGAACTCTTGAATCATGGAGGGCCACATTGCGGAGGAAGGAGCAGGAGACTTTGTGCAACAAAAAGGGAAGTTCGCATTGCATCGACGCGAGGATTATGCAGATACACCCGCTCCCCCTGCTCCTCGCCCGTTCTCCCGTTGGGATCACTCGAATTAGCGGTGGCGGCGGCAGCAGGTCGGGGCGAATGCAAATTGGACGATCGACACGAGCGCGCTTGTTTCGCCTTGTCCTTCTCCAAAGAAATGCCATCGAACGCTGCAGCAGAGGATTTGCTCGTTCGAACGCCATGCGGTTTGTCGAATGCATTACAATTAGCTAAAGCTGCGATCAACGGGCCCCTAACGACCCCCGATTTGCTCAAACGGCCGCTTGTGACGTTTGCTTGGCAAGCATTTGGATTAAAACACAAGCCGAAGAAGCGCTTTAAGCGTCTTAAAGGAGATGTCCGGGCAAACCTCTTCGTTTTAGGGGAGTGGACCGGAAGTCGCCTCACTTCTTCCGATGGGATAATCCGCTTGGCACGTTCTGCCCGCCCGGGCGGCCATTCAGTCGCCAAAGAAAGGCCATAAATGGACAAGTGAACAAACAAGCACTCTGCAAACGTTCCAATGATCCCCACTTGCACACTTTCGCCCAGCAGCGTACCGTTAGATTGGCAATCAACAGGAAATGAAGCAGGACAAAATCGAAGCACACAAAGAACAATTCAGGAACATTTGACACAACATACGTCGTCATTGCGGTGAGAAGAATGAAGCGAGAAGAATGTACAGTAGCTGCATGGATCAACAGTTCCATGGAAAGCACTCGATTGGGATCAAGTCGTGGAATGCCTTGCCAAACGACGCACAAGAGAAGGAAATTTCACATTTGATACTGCGCAAAACGTGTGGTTGTTGATACGGGAAACATTCAAACAAGAAGCCGAGAAACGATGTGCGCGAGAGAGTGGTTTCTGCTGTGCACTCGGTGCTCGAGAGGCGGGCGAAAGGCGGCGGATTATTAGGGGGGCGGGTCGGAGGAGAAAGCGGTGGGGGCGAAGCGCGGGGGTGATCCTCCCGGTGCAGAGTTACTTACCGCCCGCTTTCACCGCGGCCCGCTCTCTCTTGTAACTCGGGGGACAAAAAGCCGAGAGCGGAGGTGAAAACTGGTGCGGCGGGTGGGGGCGATCGGAAGTGATCGCTGGACGCGGCCCACGAACGACAAACCCGCCGCGGCGAAAGAAAAAAGCGAGAAATCGGCGATCGAATTTTTCAACCGACTTCTTCCCGGACGGGCCGGCCGAGTGATGAGCGAAAAGACGGAAGTCCGCGGTGCAAATCCCCCGCCATCGGTTCGAATAACCGGCCGGCCAGTGCGGCAAAAGAAAACGAGATGTAATGACCGATCCCAACCACAGAAGTGTGACTATTTTCTGCTCTTTTGTTCCCAGTCTTGTACGCTCATCGGTCAAATTTAAATGCCGTTTATTCACAACAAATACGCCGTAAATACACAAAGGACTAGATGGTTGCCATGAGAAGAAAGCGGGAGGGGAATTAAAGCTCGTCGTTAAGAATGATTGGCCCCACTCAAGGAATCTCATACCTCGCACATACGCAGCAGTAAGACACGAGTGAATGCTACACGAATCAGATGATACAAGCAGAAAAGGTACACGCAAAAGGAATCACTCGTAATGGGATTCCTCTTCAAAAAGATCCTGATAGATCTTCTGGTTGCTCGTGGCCGTCCCGCGCCCCACTTTGAGGTCGTCCATTTCTTCGAACTCGGCTGCAAACAGAGTTCCAGGTCAAGGACTATAAGCGCGAGAAGAATCACTCACAGTCCGATTCCTCCTTCACGACAGCCAAACTCTCCACCTTTGCTTCGAGTTCTTGAAGACTCGGCTGACTGCTCGACGGAGGCCCCTCGCTCAGGACGATGGCCGGAGGAGATCGGGGCATGGGGACTGGTTTCTGCGGAGAAGCGGCGGTGAATCCACTCGGACCTGAACGAAACAAGCACTTCCGTCAATGAAAGAAACAAGGCGAGTTTATTACCTGCGAGTTGCTCCGGATTTGCACCTTCCCCGTAGTGATTCGATTCTTCTTGCGCGGGCAAGGGAGCTTCTGGCGGCTGGAACCCGAAAATTGAAGGAAAACAGAACAGAAATGATCACCTTGTTCCTGAACGACGGCCTCCGTCTTCACCTCGACCTTCGTGCGGCCATCTTCTTCGCGTTCCTCCGTTGCAGAAGCTCAGCGGCCAGCGTTTTGTCTAAAGCGAACGATTGAAAGGTTCAACAGGACTAAAAGGTTCCACTCACTTGCAGCACAGAATTTGTTCGAATTGGACGGCTTGGGAGCGGAAGCCACCGGAATGTTGGATGAGCGGGGCGAAGTGCTTCGGCGGTCGCTGAAACAGCGTCGTTGATTGCAGTGGTTAAACAGAAATCACTCACGAGTTGGCCGATTGCGGACTCTTCGGGCCGAAGAAGGCTTGAGACGGAGAGGAGGGATCGATCGTGAGCGGAGGCGGCGGCACGGGCGTTGTCGGGAGCGAAGGGCGGACGCGGCCGCTCTTTGTACGAACGCGGGAGTGTGCGCGGGGACTCGTAATTCGTGAACAGGTCGTGAGTTGGAGACCGTGCGGAAGAAGGGGGATGGCCAGCCGTCTCGCCATTCTCTCCGTTCATCTACAAGCAAGCCACAATCAACAGGAAAGGAAGCAAAAGCCACTCACGTCGCCCTTGAATCGCTTCAGTTCGTCCTCGATCTCGTGCATTTGCCAGAGGACGATCAGCAGCGACTTGTGCACGTCGCGGGCGTACTCGAACAGCTGCGCGTTCTCCTTCTGCTTCTCCGTGGCGGCCGCCTTCTTCGTCATCCCGGTGAGCACGTGGAGCATTTTGCCGAGCTTCTTCTCGAAATGCGAACACATCGTCCCGAACTGATGCTTGACCGCATTCTGGAGCAGATTCGTCGACGTCACGTTCGCCTCTTGACCGGCGAGTCGCTCGATTCGCTCGGCGTTCGAATGCAGCCCGTACATCTCGAACTGCTGACTCAACGTCAGCTTGATGAGCTTTGATGAGGTCGTTCTGGCCGGCAAACACATAGGCGTGTGTTCCATTGACCAGCTTTCACGCCCAGGATCAGGTACGAGCGGGCGGGGTTGTCGGCCTGAACACAAACGAAGATCAAAAGAAGGCATGATGAAATGAGGACTCACGCATTTCTCCGTCCCGCACGAATCGAATTCGAAGATCGTGATCGTCTTCTCGACGGCCTTCGTGATCCGAATCTGCTCGTTCGACATGATCAGTTCGGCGTCCGGCAGCTGCTTCTTCTTGCCCTTCTCGCTCAACTGAAAGCATTGAAAGATGAAGGAATGCCCGCTGGGTTCACTTGCCTTCCGCTCGGCCGTCACGACTTCGATCACTCGATGGATGGACGTCTCGTCCTGGATGCTCTCCGCCACTTGGGTTTGGCCCAGGAACTTGACGTTGAATTGAACAGGAACCCTTGAGCAAGTCTCCTGAAACAACCAAAGAATGAAGAGCAGATGGATCAGAAGAAGAACGTACTCGGCTTGTGCGGCCAGCGACACAAACGTTCGAAGGAGGGCTTCAGCCCGTGCCCGCCGCCGCTCATCGCCATTGTGGAGCCGTGCGGGTGATGCCGGCTGAAATTCACGCGAATCAATCCACCAGCAACACGACGCGGTGTACACGAAAGAAAACAAATCTCGCCGCTCTTATCCCGTCGATCTCCGTCCCAGACAAAACACGGGCGTTCCGGAGATCTTCCGGAAAGATTGCGGCCAACACGAAGCAAATATTTCCACCGTCAGATCAACGGTTGAACACAATGGTCGGCCTTCAAATCAAAATGCTTTCATTCGACGAGTATTTCGCGGGCATGAACCACAAACAGGAGCACGTTCGAATTACTTTCATGTGCGAACAAATCTTCAGCGGTCATTGCAGTTGCTTAGAGAATAAATAAGCGAAAGAAGGAGGGGATGAAGGGACGAATTGTCTATTCGGTTCTCGAACGAAAACAAACGGCAAAGGGGAGCACACGATCGGCAACGGTTGGGAAACGATTGATTCGAAGGGCGGAGATCAAAGGCACACACACCGATAGAAACGAACGAGTGAAAGGACGGTATTCGAGGGCACGCGTGGCGGACGGGAAGCTCAGGAAATGACGATCTCCTCGTTCTCCACCACCTTCACGCTGAGCAGCTCCACTTCGCCCGGATGCTTCTTGTCCTTGCTGACGAGGTCCACGATCGTCTTGTAGCTGCCCGGATTGATCAGCCCGACCTGAAGAAAGCAAGGAATGAAATCAAGGCGATCGGTTAAGAAAGAACTCACGAATTCCAGGTTCCCTTCCTCGTCCCAATCCTCCACCTCGACCTTTTCGAAGTCCTTCTTCAGCGACTCGTGCAGCGGTTTGGCGTTCTTGTGGCCGACGGACACCCGAATGCGCATTTTGCAGCGGTCGATGCTCATCTTCGTTTTGAGCAACTCGATCGCTCGCAGCGTCTAAACAAAACGAACATCAAACACGGACGGGCGGACGATCGAAATGGACGGGCAGCATGTAAACAAAACCCACCTGTTGCTTGACCGTCTGCTGCGCTTTGAGCGTGAAGTGGTTCTCCTCCAGCGCCTTCTCGATCACGCGCACCGGATAGGGCCGATTGGTCTCCGTGTTGATCGTGATGTTCGAGAGCATCGTCGCGACTTCCTTCATCGACGAGTCCGAAAAGACCTTGCGCTCCTTCTCCGACACCTGCAGGTCGCCCTTTTCGAGGATCTGAAAACACACAAAGGAAAGAAAGAAAAGGCTGCAAACCGAACAAACCGTCTTGCAGATGTCGAGTTGTTTGTCCGTCTCGAAGGCCTTGATCAGATCGTCCTTCTTGGCGACCTCGCCCTTGGAAACGTTGGCGAAGACGACCTCCGTCTGCAGGACTTCGTCGAGGTTCTTTCTCGCTGAATCATCGCAAGAATAAATTATTGAATCATTCGAGAGAGGAAACACTCACGTCCCGTTGCCGCCAGTTGAGCACTTTGTTCTTGTAGCACGCGATCTCGAACCGCTTCCCGTTCTTCTTCATCCGCACGATGGCGACGTTCGTCAGCAGCTTCACGTTGGTCGGAGTCTTGATCATAGCGGACGTGAGTGAGGCGACGAGTGAGTGATCGAAAGAGGATGTCTCACGAGAAAACCACTGCCACAAGCTTCCCCGATCGCAAGAGAGCACGTGCAAGCCTATTGATTTTCGTGAGCTGTAGTCAGAATGCCGCAGAAACGTTGACCGTGGAGAAGGAAAGATACTTGTTGGTTTGAGAGCTAATTAACCATGAGAACAACTCGGCTGCCAGCCACACTCAAAAACAGAGAAGAAATCCCGCATTTGTGAGTCATTGTTCGATGTAAGAGCGTGCTAGTTCGCAATTTCTCAAGTAGTCAATGCGCAACCATCCGCGGTGTTGCAATAGTCGAACAGCGAACCGTCTAAGACGCCCCATCCTAATTCATTAAGTAACTTATCCAACCCTTCGGTCTTGTAGAAGCCTGCTGGTGGTCATTCAAAGCAAACAAGATAGGGTCTCTTGATGCTCATGCCCCCGTTCTGTTTGCTCATTGCGGGTGTCAAGTGCATTTCGTTCGGATTGCTGTGGCGGGTTGATCTAACGGTTGTTTGTAATCCAGTTCGATTGAACATCCATTTCATCCCATGTGCTTGTGAACAGCTCAGTCTTTCCAATCGAACACGAACGAAGGACAATAGAGCGCGATCAGTCACTCGAACGAACGAAAGAAACGAATCGCCCGCCGCTCGCCCGGGCGGGGGCAATCGAAAGCGAAGCGAAGAGGGGCGAAAACATCGAGAGCACTCCCGAAAAACACTCACTTTTAACAGCCTTTCGTTCCGCAACTTCGATCGCGATGAGCTCCAAACGAAGAGGAAGGAGCTCGAATGGGGGCGGAAGCTCGGCCTTTTTTCCGCTCGTTCCCGCTTCCGATCCAAAAGCGAGCATTCTTTCGGGTTGCTCGGGGCGAAAAGTTCGTTCTTTCTGCGGCGTGTTGCCGCCGCCGCCGCCCCCAGTCGTTTCGATCGTCGTTTCGCCGCCTCGGAGAGCGACCCGAAAAGAAACGCCGACCGCTCGCCCGTCTTCCTGATTCCCCCGCCGGGGCTGATTGGAGATCACGATCAGCGTCCAGCGATCGCCCAAACACACGCGTTTTGTTTTGCTTTCGCGCGTTGATCGCGCATCCGTTTCGTTGTTTCGTGTTTGATTTCAATCAAAGTGGTCCGGTATTTGTGTTGATCGTTCCGTGTTTTCTTCCATTCCCGCATTCCAATCGAACATTCAGGCTCGTCACGCTCGCTGACCGCCCGACTGTTCCCCAATTACCGCAACCCGGCAGAGCGGCGGCATGTGAAGAGCGAGAGTGGTCGTCCAACCGTTCACCGCTCACCTCTCGTCCTTGCTCGTTCGAAGCGATGCTCTTCGCTTGAAGGTGGGTTCTTTTCTTCTTTCTTTCGCTGATTTACGACTCACGATGGGCGAGTAATCAAAAGAAGTCCGCGTGTTCCGAACAGCGCTCGCGATTCCAACTTCCTTTTGTGGTTCCGTTTTGAAAGGACGTGTGAAGCATTGCTTTCTTCTTACGTGATCCGTTTGCGGCTTCCAAAAAATGCATCAGCGGGCGTAATTGGAATGTTCGTTTTGATTCGGAAAGGCCACGACATCTTCGGGCATCTTTCTGTTCTCGGCCCGCTGATTAACGCCCGCCTCCAATCGACGGAAATGCCGCCATGACCGGCGGGCCCAAAAGGCGAATTGATTCACGAACGACGCGTTTCGTAACCTTCGGCGGGATGAATGCTTCCCGCGAAGTGACGAGCGAACAGCCGGCCTTGTGAATCTGCTTTCATTCCATTCCAGGCCGTTCGACGACAAAAGAAGCCCCGAATCGAGAAAAGAACTGCCCGATTGGGAGCACTCGAAGGAGCCCACTCAACTTGGCAGCGAGCATTGCGATCGTCGAGGATGAGCGCAAATCAACGTGAGTTTGTTTACGACCTTTAAGATGAAAGACGATCGTTTACTGGAGGCAGAAAGACGAGTTATAATCTACCCTCCATTCGGATGCCATTCAATCCCCTAAACGAGTGGGCACGCGCGGGCGGCAAGGCCGAGAGCGTCGCGTGAATTGCGGTCGGCGTGGAGAGGTGGCGACCGGACGGGAAAGAATGGCACTCCGCCGCCGCGCCCCGCGTGCCCTCGCGTTGATTGTCCGTGTCGGCGAAAAGCCGCAGTGAATTGGCGCCCGCTTTTTGCGGTTGGGTTGGACCTGCACACGCGGAACGCATAAACAAGAGGGGCCGAAGCGGGGTTTCCCCGCGCTCTTGCGCTCGCCTACCGCCCCGTTCCTCGGCTCTGCGCGCCCCTTTCCGCGTTCACGTTCGGTTTGGTGGGCGAACGAAGGGAAGGGAGTTGTTTTTATTCCGTTTTCCGCCTGCCAAATCTTCCGGATTTCTGGACTCATTCGGTTGCCGTTGGCTTTATTCGCCGTCTTTCTTCCTCCGTTGGGCTTTCCGTTCCTTAAGGCCGCACCGCCCGTTCCGTTCTTCCCAAAAGGTTTCACGCACTTCAAACGGAAAGGAGCTCTCCTTGTTTGCGCGCATTTAATCCCGATCTATTTGCATTCTAATTAATTCTTCTATTGTCTTTCAGCTCCGAGTCCACAAGCCGGCGACGCGGCGGAGAGTTTGGAGCACTCGCTGAGCATGTCGTGGCTCGATTTGGCCGTTCCGGTCGCCACTTCCGGCGTCCTCATGGGCGTCTGCTGGCTGATCGGCCACACGGGATTCTCGTTCATTTGGATTGGCCTGCTCACGGCCCTCTACTTCCTCAAGACGAGAATGTGGGTCAGCCGGCAGGAGGCTCGTCTGCGGATGCGCAAGGACGATTCTGCGCGATCTCGGAGCACTCGGAGTCGGGAACAAGACCGACGAGTTGCCCACCTGGCTCCGGTATCCCGACGCCGAGCGAGTGGAATGGCTGAATCAAGTAAGCGAGCATTCGATTTCTTTGTGTTGATTCTTCCGTCTTTCAGCTCCTGAAACAATTGTGGCCGTTCATCTGCGAGTACTCGTCCGGCTTCATGCGCGAGTTCATCACGCCGCAAGTGATCGCCCAGATGCCCTCGCCGTTCAAGTCCTTTCGGTACTTTATCAAACCGGATTTCTTGAGCTGACATCCCGGCACGAATCACCTCGCTGAAGCTGTACACGCACAACGTGGGGCGGGATCGAGTGGTGGTCGATCTGGACATCGCCTACGCGGGAGACGCCAACTTCAAGGTCAAAGTGTGCGGCTTCACGGGCGGCATGAACGAGCTGATCGTGAGTTGGCCTTCGATCCGTTCCGTCTGTTCAGCCCGTCGTTCTTCAGCTCTCCGGGAAAGGTGCGCTGCGTTCTGGAGCCGCTGATCCCCCGGCCGCCGATGATCGCCGGGATCTCCGCGTCGTTCGTTGAGTTGCCGAAGTTCGACTTCGCCCTGACCGGAATGAGCGGCTTCCTCCAGCTGCCGCTCCTCATCGACGCCATCCGCTCGGTGATCAACACGCAGATCTCCAACCTGTGCGTGCTGCCCAACTCGATGGTCATCCCGCTCGTCCCCGACATGCAAATCACCCGGCTGTACACTCCCCTTCCCGACGGCGTCGTTCGAATCAAGGTGGTCGAAGCGGGCTCGCTGGAGAACAAGGACGTTTCGATCCTCACCAAGGACAAGTCCGATCCCTACGCCGAACTCCAAGGTTCGTCCTTCTCGCCCCTTCATGCATGCTTTTATTCCTGAACTTTCAGTCGGCAGTCAGCTGTTCAAGACGAAGACCGTGAACAACA